>CM033353.1:8399313-8754401 GCA_019395295.1 Osmanthus fragrans
TTGAAGAATGGCGCTGCATTCTTCAGAGAGCTTCACTGTTTCGAAATCCTCCAACCTTCTTTTCTTTGAGATGATATCCTTGAGAAATTTCACATAATTTGGCATTTGTTCCAAGGCATCTGCGAAAGGAATATTTATGTGAAGTTTCTTAAAAATATCCAAAAACTTCAAAAATTGCTTATCAAGTTTTTGTTTTTGAAAACGTTGAGGATATGGAAGGGGAGTAGAAAGAATAGGAGGATTGTCGGGAAATGAAATTTTTGGAGACATGTAAGTCTCTCTTAGTTTATCATCCCCAATCTTCTCTTCTTCTGCGTTGTTATTGCTTTGATCTTCATCTGCAGCTGTAGGAGTGAAATTTGTTTCCTTTGGTGGTGGCCTTTCAAGTTCTTTTCCACTCCTAAGTGTGATAGCCTTGCATTGTTCTTTTGGATTCACTTCTGTGTTGCTAGGAAAGGTTCCTTTTTGTTGTGCATTGATGGTAGTGGCTAGTTGCCCAATTTGCACTTCTAGATTTTTCATGGTGGCTCCCATATTGCTAACATGGGTTTCCATGTTGTCCAACCTTGAATCTGTCTTTTTAAACCTTGTCTTTGTCTCTTCAACAAATGAAATCATAGCATCTTCAAGGGACATCTTTTTCTCACTCGATTGACTATCAAATCCTGGGGGGGGTTGCAACACATTCTTTGTGTTTCCATATGAAAAATTTTCGTGATTTCGAAGCCCGGGATGATAGTAATTTGGTGTTTGATTTCCACGATAGTTGTAGCTCCGATTGTTGATGTATTGAATTTGTTCTTGAGTCATTTCATTGATCGGAGCTGTAACACCAGTATCCCCCAAATATTCTGCACTTAGTGGTGTCTTTTGGGTTGATAAAGCTGCAATCTGATGAGATAGTGAGGCCACTTGAGCAGAAAGGGCTGCAAATGGTTCTAATTCATGCACACCAGCAACTTTCTTGGTCATAGTTCTCTCAGTTGGCCATTGGTAGTTGTTTGAGGCCATTTCTTCCAAAAGAGCAGTAGCACCTTTAGGTGTCTTTGACATCAAAGTTCCTCCAGCAGCAGCGTCAACTATGGTCCTAGTTTGCCCATTCAATCCATTATAGAACATCTGCACTTGCAACCATTCTGGCAATCCATGTTGAGGACAGCGTCGAGTCATATCCTTAAACCTTTCCCATGCCTCATAAAGCGACTCTAAATCGTTCTGCTTGAATTGGCCAATCTCACTTCTGAGTTGGGCTGTTTTTGCAGGGGGAAAGAATTTGGCAAGGAATTTTTCTGCCATGTCCTGCCAACTGGTAATGCTTCCAGCTTGTAGGGATTGTAGCCAACCTCTTGCTTTGTCCCTCAAAGAGAAAGGGAACAGCCTTAGCCTAATGGTGTCTTCAGTAACACCATTGATTTTTATTGTATCACAGATCTCCAAGAACATCGCCAAATGAATGTTGGGGTCGTCTAGTGGCGACCCACTAAATTGAGCTTGTTGTACCATGCTGATCAACGCTGGTTTGAGCTCGAAATTGTTGGCATTAATGGTTTGGCGTCTTATTCCTGAGAAGTTATCATTCACAACCGGTCTTACATAGTCCCTCAAGGTACGTGGTTGTTCTTCAGGTTGTCCGTTGGCCATGGCTAGTATTTTTTTCTTTCTTTGTGCTCTGAAAGTTCTTTCAATTTCCGGATCAAAAGGAAGAATGTCACGAGTTCTACCACGGCACATCCAACATCAACAACTTACCTGTAGAGAATGTAAAACACAAATTAAAATAGACTGAAATAAAATCCTAAATTAAAATCAAGATCACTTAGTATCGATATTGGCAAAAATAAGATTAAACTAATCCCCGGCAACGGCGCCAAAAACTTGATCGGTGCAAAACTGCAAGTGCACAGTGTCGAAGTTTTATAATAAAGTGATGAGAAAAGTATCGTCCTCAGGGATTGGTATCTTACGTTTGTCAAGTATCGAAATTATATTAATCTCAATTTTATTTAGGAGAGGCACAAAGATTGGTGTATTTGCAAATTAAAGTAAATTCAATTCTAAGGAAATTGTTTAAATAAAGACAAGGGTTTTCTTATTCTTGAAGATTAATCGAGATAGACTTCTAGGGAAATCGACTTCACCTAGATCTTCACTATGCTTTTTTTTTTAGTTAGCTAATTGAATTCAATTCTCTTGTTTGTTAGAAAATCGTCAATTCATCCAACGCTTCTTTCGACAGTCATTGGAATGTTATTCTCGTTTATCAAATCACATATGGATACGCAATTCTAATAAAACAAGGAAACAATTAGACCAATGATTTTTACACTACATAGGTTCATATAAGTCTTTCGATCTCTATATTTACCTATGCCGAATTATCCAAGATCTACCCTATAATTCCCTCTTTCGACAGTAAATTACAAGATTGAAGTCATCTAATTAATGGCCAGTTAATTAGAAGCATTAAACCCACAATAATTCAGACAAACATAGATGAGAATTAAATCACTCTAGCATAACCAATCAAACATAATTTCAGATCCAGATTACATCATATCCCTAGAAGTAAATGGAAATTAGTTCATGTTAAAAACTAAAATCAACCAAAACGAATTCACCAGAGTTTTCTAGAGAAGAATTGGAGGAAAGTCAAGTTGATAACCGCCTCTTTCGACAGCCACGAATTCCCAGATCTCTTCCTTCTTCTTCTTCTTCAAGATCCCTATGTTATTCTCCAAGAATCTCCTCTTCAAGTGTGCTCTCTTCTCCCTTTTCTCCAGTTGTAAAAAACTCCATTCACTAGGTCTTCATGTCGGCTTTTATATCCCTAGAGTGTTTGGACGGATTTTGATTCAAATGGGCCGAGAAAATATTTCAAAAACGTAAGTTCCGGGTTTTTCGCACAGTAGGCGCCGTGGCGGCCATAACGGGCGCCATGGCGCCGCGTATTCTGCTGGTTTTCCATCTCGCTGGGCGCCGTGGCGCCCATACCTCACGCCGTGGCGCCGGGCGTTCTGCATGTGAAGCCTTTTTCTTCATTTTGGACGCCGTGGCGCCCAAATCTCACGCCGTGGCGCCGAGCGTTCTGTTTTGTTTCCTTTTCTTGCCTGTTTGTGCGCCGTGGCGTGACCATTACACGCCGTGGCGCCGAGTGTTCTGATTTGTTTCCCACGGTTTCGAGACTTCTTTATTAGTTCTTCCTCCTTTTCCATCACTAACTTTTCATGCTCCTTTTTGAAATCCATCGTCACCCTCAATTCAAGCTTCAAAATATGTCGTATTCTTCCAAGTTATCAAGGCTACAACACAACACGAATACACCCATCAAAATGCTCACAAATGCTCGAGAACGAGCCGAAAACTATGGTTTAGCGGCGTTTGTTCTTTGAATAAATCTTTCTCATCAACCGCCACCACCTCTACCTCCACCCCCCCCGGTCGCTGCCACCAGATCCACCATCATCCCTGTCACCGCCAATATGTGTGCAAGGCACTATAGTCTTCAGATCTGATTCACACAGGCAAACCCCCATTTGTTTTCCTATATCTTCGTTATCGTCGCAGCGGCGTGCCAGCGGTGGCCTTCGATGATGAGAGACGTGAGGGAGCACCGGCGGTAACGAGAGGCGTGAGAGAGAAACTAAGATAGAGAGTGAGAGGATAGAAAAATAAATGATGGTTTTAATTTTTGATTGAATACCTGATTTATGCTTTAATTAAACTTTATACCTGGATTTAGAATTGTTATCTTTAAACACCTGCTTGGTGTAATTTTCCCTATGCTATTTGTTCCAAAAATTCAAGATTGGGCAATTATAAGCCTATATAATTGGAGTAAAAACTCTCTAAAGAAGGTAAACCCAGAGAGAGAGGAATGAAAAAATTTCGTAGGGAAATTTTTATATATAAGAAATTAAGTATGCTCATTTCAAAAATAAGAAACAATTTTTAAAATTTCAAGAATCAGATATTAACTAAAATTTATTTATGAAATAATTAATTAAATATATTAAGATTATAATTATATACTATTTGGTTACAAATTATCAAATTAGTTGATCACAAATTATTTCTCGATCGTGAATCAAAATTTTGAAGGCCACAATTTATTCATCGTTCACAAATCAAAAAGTGTGTAGATCAAAATATATTTATCGATCACAAATTACAAGTCAAAATTCAAATTTTTAGGTCATATATTTTCAAAATAATTGGACACAAGTTATTTCTTCTATCGAAATTTAATAAATTATGAGTCACAATCACATTTTTTAGGTCACAAATTAACTAATTTATTGGTCACAATCAACGAATTAAATGGTCACCCCATCTTACCACCCCAAACTACCACCAACTACCACCACCACCACCACCACCACCACCGTCGCCCTGACCACACTAGCATCATCGAAATTACCACCACCACCATAGGTTTAACCACTAAAACCACCACAACACCAACACCAACACCACCACTACTGCGGTGAGCACCACACAGATCAACGCATCACAGTGAAGCTATGAACACCACTACAGCACTAATCAATCCCAAAATCTCTTGCCACTTCATTAGCCTCGACCAACACTTCTACTCAAACAACAAGACTTTCACCATTGCACATCACTAGCAAAAATAGAGAAGCCTAGTCGGCTGCGCGTGGTCTCATCCCACACCGCATCATTGCGCCTCACAGTGGCACTGTAAAAGCCACTACAACACTCAAATCAGCCCCAAAATCTATTTTCACTTCATTAACCTCCACTAACACTTCTACTCAAATCACAAAACATTCATCATTCCACATTGCCAATAAACAGAGAGAAGCCTCGCCGATGGCTACTCATGGCCTAGCCTGACGCTGCATCATCACTCCCTTTTTGTTTCGACACCCTTCCACCTCATTTTCTAGCGCCTTAGCGGGTGGCGACTGTGAGGTAGAGAGAATGAGATGTAGAGTAGATAGATAATGGACTGAGGGAGAAAAAAAATGAATATTAGGGTTTGGGGGTGGATGTGGGTAGATAATTAGTTGAATTTTGTAATATTAAATTTTTTTTTATTATATATGATTTTGTATATATAAACTTTAATCTTCGTTTTTGAAATGCAATCTTCAAAAACTAGGCCTACATGTAATTTTCAGAATTACATAACTACGAATGTTTCATGATATGTTTTTACAATTGACAAACTTGTAGATTTTTTTATTATCAAAAATCATCTGGTCACATTAGAGCTTGTTTGAGCACCAATTTTATTCAAGAATGATTTTTGGAATAGTAGATTGATGGGAAATGTGTTGTTAAAAAATAAAAAAATATTTAAATTTGTGTGTAATATTACTTTATTGGAGAATGCGTGATTAAATAAAAGAGAGAAATGTATTTTAGAAATAATAGAGATCAAACAAAGGCTTAGTGACTTGAAATTTAATTGATTATATCACGTTAGAATCGTACACAATTTATGGTCGCAATCATATACTAGTCATAAATCATACAAATCGCAATCATAAAAATGAAATTTGTGGGTCACAATTACAAATTTAGTAGCTAATTACACATTTTATTAGGTAAAAATTTATTTATTGGTCACAATATTTATGGTCACAGTCACACACTTATTATAAATCACACAAAGCCACCATTACAAAAATAAAACCTGTGGATCACAATTAAAAATTAGTTGAAAATTACATTTTTATTAGGTCATAAATACTTATTGATAACAAATTACCCATTATATTGGTCACAATTACCTAAATAATTAATCACAAACATTCTTCATCCCACCCCATTACCACTCTACCACCATCGGCACCACCCAAATGCTATTACAATCTCACCACCATGCCTTCACCACCTACACCAACAACCATCACCACCTCTTCAAAATCTACAATCACCTCCTCCTCCACCTCCTCCCCACCATCACCCCTACCTTCACCTACAACCAGCGGCGAATCCAGGTCCAAAGTTCAGCTAGAGCGGAAGTCAACCGTTGACCGTTGATGTCAACATCTTCTCCATTAAATTTTTTTTTTCACTTATCCCTAATTCCTAGACCTAAATTCCCAAATCGCAATTCACAAATCAAAACGATAAGTTATAACTCAATTACCCACAGATGAACACCAAATCATCATTCACCAATAGACACCATCTATCCAATAATCCAAAAACACAAGCACAAGCACAATTCACAAATCACAAGATTCACAATTACAATATCCAATTTCACAAATCACAAATACAATATCCATTATCCAATTTCTCAATTCCAATATCCAATATAACAAAAACAACAAGAAGACTAGAGAAGCACTGTCTCTCACACATTCACACGGCACTCACACAGTCACACATTCAGAAATCAGTCACACAATCTACGCTAACGAGTCACAGACTCACAAACTGAAACACCGAAATAAGCACAACTCACAATCTCCTTCTCATTGTTCTCAAGATCACAGACTCACACAGTCACACTCACACAACTACACACGCGCAGTCAGCCATAGCCCACAGACAGTCACTCACACTCATACAACTCCAACAGGACCAGCACACAGGCCACAGCCACGAACAAATCACAGAAAGTATGAAGCACACACGCAGTCACAGAAATCACAGAAATAAATCGAACTTACCTAAGTCGAAGTTGTGTGGCGATTCTGGCGATTGGCGAAGAAGAATCGCGAAGCCAGATTCCCGAATCCAATTTCAGTGAACTCCAACACCAGTCGCCCTCCTCACTCCACTCTCCACAGTCCACAGACCACAGACCACAGAGCAAATTCGCACTCGCAAGTCGCCCATTCGCCCTCATCTTCTCTCTAGCTTAGGTTTCAATGATTCAATCGTGATTTGGAGAGAAAATGAAATGAAATTGGATGGTGCTTGGCGTTTGGGTTGGGTAAACGGGTATGAAATTGGGCCGGTGTTGGTAGAGGCCCAATTGTTTTTTAAAAACACCCAGCCCGCCCAAGTCCCGTCTTCTTCTTCTCCAAAACAGAGCTTCTCCAAAAACAGAGCTTCTCTTCTCCGATTCCAACCAGCTCCAGCTCCGGCGAAGCCCAAAATTCCGGCGATTCCAGCTAGAGCGGCCGCTCTAGCTCGCCTATAGCTGGATCCGCCCCTGCCTACAACCCACAACCACCCCTGCATCACGAAAATACATAGACGCACAACCAGAGATGTAGCAACGCATCTCTTCTTCGCACATATCACACAATTAGAGATGCTAACAGATCCTATTGAAGTTACGTTCACCTCTACGAAACCTTAAACTCTTCCTCACTTGGTACCCACCTCAACCACATTACAACACTTCATCCACCCATACATCCATTATCGTCAAAACCATAATAAACAATAGATGTTGCCAATAATGACCACCTACAATTTGTCGTGGAATTCTGCAATAAACAATGTTTTTAAATTCAAATTAGATCAAAAAATTGAGAACCAGACCAAAATCCAGTCAGGTTACAATAAATTAACCACGTTATAAAAAAGAATCAGTTAATTAAACCGAAAATCAGGAACTGGTCATGGTTTAAATGATTAGATCGGTTTTCAAACCTTTTTAAAAAAATAAAATAAAATAATTATATAATAAAAAGGTTACCTAAGAGATGGCAACACATTTACCCATTTTTCTACCCTATGGTCACATAATTGATATACTTCTAACGTGGGATCGACAAACTTCAATAAAGTATTTTTTCAATACACTTTCAATATGAGACTCACAAACTTCAATAAAGCACACTTGTTCAATATTATTTATAGTCACATGGTTCATGACTACAAAATTAAATTACTCAATTCCTATAGATTGTTAAACAATTTTTTTGACTTACAAATTATTTAGTAAAAATTGGAATGAGTTTTTAAGTGATCCAACAAATTAAAAACTAATAAGTTTAATATTAAAAAACATACATTTGACATGTTTGTCTTTATGTTGAATTGGAAACGTGAAAATTTAATTATACAATGTTGTCAAAATAAAATTAAAACATTTATAAATATTTATTTAGGGTCGAACTTTGGATCGGGTTTAAAATATTGGCAATAAATCACCGTTGCGGTGACCTAGCAAAAAAAATCATATTGTCCCGTTCCTTCGTTCTGGTCTTCTAGGCTTTATCCTCCCCTTGTGCCGAAGAGAGACGGAGACGGGTGATATTGACGACATTTAGGAGTACTAATACCGGCAACATCATAGGCATCATCTTAGCCAGATCGAAAAGTAGATTCCTTCGTGATCTATAGCCATTCCAACATTCCTACCCCACTCCATACATAGATTCACTAGTAACCTTAGCTTGATTCCACGGGTCCTAACATAGATTTCCTAGCTTAAGTATTGATTTTCTATGTTCATTTAGTGGGTGCGAAGGGTTACTCACGATGGGACCAAAGGAAAGACTTTATTCAACCAGCAAAGAAGGTACGAAGTTCGTCCAATCAATAGCTTGTGGTCCGACTGAATCTTTCGTTTCGGTCATTATTCATCAAACAGTTATTCCCATAACTTTACTCTCGACTTGGATTATATATCCAAAAAGGTTCGCTCTCGGCCATTCCACACGCTACCTAGCATAGGCATGGTTATGCTCGGCTAATGGGATAAAAGATGCTCTTATTTAATGCAATTGTGACTTTTCATGAATGTTTTCATCATTGTGAAGGGGTATTTTTGCCAAAGTCTAGGTCTTTGGTTTCTAAGAAAGAGTCCTGACAGCGTGAGGAATGATTCACACAACAACTAATGGCTGAAAACTAGCTATTTTGAAGGTTTGTGGCAAAAAGGGTTATCCATTTCATTGCCTCGAATGGGAAGCTATTCATCTCCTAGAACACCTGTGGAAGCATATCACTTGCAATTAGGAACAACTGTTGGATTCGAACACCGAGAGTGGTTTGATCCCTTATTTGATCAGACTGCTCTTAGAAAGATAAAACAAAAGCAAACTCTCACAATTCGAAGCTCATACCCTATCTATTTGCATGATTGCACATGGGCTCGTAGGAAACGAACTCATAGTAACCAAGAGGGCCATGAAGGAGGGCAGAAAAATTCCTACGATGAACCCAAGCCCCAAAAATCTGACTCCCTCATTCATCTTCCTCGAGAAATTAATTTTGAATCAACATTAGATATATATTTTCAATCTACTCCTAGACTCTTATGGACACTTGATTTATGTTGCTTCTAGAGGATGACCATGGGTGAGAAGAAGAAAGCATCCGTAAAGAGTAGGTTAGGTTTTAGTGGAGTGGGGATGGGATGTCATGGGGTGAGGGGGGATTAGATACCTGATTTATGATTGCAAAAAAAAATTATTGATATCTGATTTTTGAAATTGAAAGTTAAAAAGTAGGGGTTGAGGCAATTTTCTAAAATAAAATAATAATAATAAGAAAAGCAAGACAACAAATTTTTTGTAAAATATTATTCAAGAACCATGTTACAATTGTCTGAAGTTTTCTTGAAGGGACCTGATGCTACCAAAAATCGTACCTGGTTAATTCCGAGCTTGACGACTGATGATGAGCACGAACGTGATCTTCCGGTACCTGAAACAAAGGTGTCGAAGTGTGTCTTCGTCGCTCTTTCGATGCTTAAGTTAGAGAGAGAATTTGTGTATGAAGCTATAGACTGAAAATTAATAATATTGTGTACCTGAATAGTGAATTGAGATGCTGTATTTATAGGGAGATGGGTAACACACTTGTAGTAGGACTCAAACACTTGGATCCATGAGAATCTTACCATGTTTAGGAGTTGTGATTCGTACTAGGATATTGAAGTGTTTAGCATCAGGTGGAACTCTCGTGGCGAAATCATGTCAAAAATGGTTGAAAAAGTCCTAGGCAGACGCCAACTCCTAATGATCGAAAGGGCTCTATCACCCTTTGTCGAGGAGTACAACCAGAGGACATGGTGTCCACTCCTGAAAGGCCGAAGAAAAAATGGTCCTCGGTCAAAGTGCATCGAGCACGCCACTGACCGTACCGGAGGAAATAGTCAACGGCCCTGGTAAGTCATCGGGCATAAAGAATGACCGTATCACTGGTTTTGTTAAAGTAAAAGGCTTGATGACGTTATAATTCGAAGGAGTTGAATACCCTAGGACATCCAAATGTAAAATGGGAGAAACTGCATGGAGTGATCGAGCATAATTTCCATGTGCTCGAGGACCATCATTCTCGACGAGAAATCATGGGAGACAGAGTTTGGGACTCGTCGGACCTACATGGTCGGGATACAAATATTGACCATATCACTGGCCCCGTGCATCCATACTCGAGAATCGTGTACGAGATGCACAATCGTCGTGGAAGTTTTGATGAGCCAGCAAGCTCGAGGACTATCTTGACAATATTTTAAGAAAATAATCGAGCTAATTTAAATGTAGATTTGTACATGTCTAAGCTTGAGATAACGTATAGTCGAGTTTATAAGCTTAGTGTGCTTGCCCTAGGATAAGGCCTAAGGTGCTTGTCCGAGGACAAGGCTTTTAGTGCTTGTCAGAGACAAGGCTTAAGGTGATTGTCCGAGGACAAATGCTTTTAGTGCTCGTCAAAGATAAGGTCTAAGGTGTTTGTCAAGGCTTTATGGTGCTTACCCGGGGACAATGCTTTAAGTGCTTGCCAGAGGATAAGGCTTTGAATGCATGTAAAAGACAAGGCTTATGGCGCTTGTCCGAGGACAAGACTTTAGGTGCTTCCCGAGGACAAGGCTTAAGGTGCTTGCCCGAAGATAAGGCTTTGAGTGCTTGTAAAAGATAAGGCTTAAGGTGCTTGCCTGAAGATAAGGCTTTGAGTGCTTGTAAAAGACAAGGCTTAAGGTGCTTGCCCGAAGATAAGGCTTTGAGTGCTTGTAAAAGACAAGGCTTATGGTGCTTGCCCGAGGACAAGGTTTTGAGTGCTTGTCCGAGGACAAGGTTTAAAGTGCTTGCTTGAGGACAAGGCTTTGGGTGCTTGCCCGAGGACAAGGCTTAAGGGGCTTGCTCGAGGACAAGACTTTGAGTGCTTGTCAAAGACAAGGCTTAAGGTGATTGCCCGAGAATAAGGCTTTGAGTGCTTGTCAAAGACAAGGCTAAGGTGCTTGCCCGAGGACAAGGCTTTGGGTGCTTGCCCGAGGACAAGACTTTGAGTACAAAGCTTTGGGTGATTGCCCGAGGACAAGACTTTGAGTGCTTGTGAAGGACAAAGCTTAAGGTGCTTGCCTGAGGACAAGGCTTTGAGTGCTTACCCGAGGACAAGGCTTTCTGTGCTTGTCTAAGACAAGGTTTAAGGGCTTGCCAGAGGACAAGGCTTAAGGTGCTTGCTCGAGGACAAGGCTTTGAGTGCTTGCCTGAAGACAAGACTTTGGGTGCTTGCCCGAGGACAAGGCTTAAAGTGCTTGTTTGAGGACAAAGCTTTGGGTGCTTGCCCGAGGACAAGGCTTTGAGTGCTTGTCAAGGACAAAGCTTAAGGTGTTTACCTGAGGACAAGGCTTTGAGTGCTTGCCCGAGGACAAGGCTTTCCGTGCTTGTCTAAGAAAAGGTTTAAGGTGCTTACCCGAGGACAAGGCTTTGAGTACTTGCCCGAAGACAAGGCTTAAGGGGCTTGCTCGAGGACAAGGCTTAAGGTGCTTGCCCAAGGACAAGGCTTTGAGTGCTTGCCCGAAGACAAGGCTTAAGGGGCTTGCCCGAAGACAAGACTTTGGGTACTTGCCCAAGGACAAGGCTTAAAGTGCTTGCTTGAGGACAAAGCTTTGGGTGCTTGCTCGAAGACAAAGCTTAAGGGGCTTGTTCAAGGACAAGGCTTAAGGGGCTTGCTCGAGGACAAGGCTATGAGTCTTCAATGAAAGAATGTAAACTTTTATAGTGACATTATCCTGATAACTGAATGCAAATTAAACAAAAGTAGGATCGCAGGCCTGACCAACGAAATGAAATGCAAGGGTCAACTCACGGGCCGAACCATAAAACTGAAAACAAAAGTCAGCTCGCAGGCTCGATCGTAAACTAAAAGCAAAAACAAAAGTAAAATAGGGCATGCAAGCCCGACCAACTATAAAAGGAAGGACACAATTTACCTGATGAAGGTAGGGCGAACTACTTTTAGTAGATCTTCAAGTTATCCGCGTTCCATGGTATTGGAAGAGATCTATCTGAGGTATCTCTTGTCAGGGATTCATGTCATGGGGCCTTTTTGCTCGACCTTATCAGAGGTCGATTCGATTTTCTTTGGATTCAACGTCTCCTCCATATTAATGTAATTTTCACCTCGGGTTAATAACTCGGTTACCGACTTTGGTAGAGTCTTTGACAACGACATTTTGAAGGCCTCGCAGCTTATGGCATATGTGAATGCAGAGACTGCTGTCGTGATATGGAGGTCGGGAATTTGAAGCCTTTCTTTATTGAACCTTGTCATGAAATCACGTAGAGTCTCATTCTGCCCCTGGCGAAGTTGCATGAGGGGCGCTGCTGTTTTCCTGATGCGCTTACTACTAGCAAAGAAGACAGAAAACCTATCGGCCAGATCTGAGAATAAGGATACTGAATTGGGCTTTAAGGTCGAGAACCAAACCCGGGCAGCGTTAGTCAAAGTTTGCGGGAAGGCCTTATACATCACCTGATCCGGGACGACTTGCAAATTCATGACGTCAGTATATATATTGAGGTGATTGATGGGGTCAGTTGTCCTATCATATTCCTTTATACGAGGATACTTGAACCTGTCGGGCAGTGGTTGTGACAAAATCTCGGGGATGAATGGGGTGCTGGGTGTGAAGCCTGCTGTCCTTTTTTGTGTTCAGGAGCAAACCGGCCGTAATCCTCTCTTGGATGATCCTGGTAAGTTCACTGGACTCCAGTATTACTGATCTCGAGGCCGAGCCCATATGCACACCCGAGGTCCCCGACTCAACAACATCAGGGATTTGTCGAGGAACCCGAGCTCGAGTATCGGCCATGAAGCCTTCCTGAGGTGCCCGTGCCGGTGGTGGATGAGGATTTCCTTGACTCAGTAACTGGGTAAGTGTAATAACCTGCTGGCAAAGCTCTTCGAATGCCTCGACCGTAACGACTGTCGGGGATGGTGCTGGTATTTTCGATAACTCTTCTTGAGGACCTGTTGGTTCAGCAGTGGGAGGAGGGTTTAGAGTAGATGAGCTTGCAAGAGGAAGACCTTGACATGTACTAACCATGGCTTTTTGTAGCGATTCCCACAGACAGCGGCAATGATGCTACCAAAAATCGTACATGGTTAATTTCGAGCTTGATGACTGATGATGAGCACGAACATGATCTTTCGGTACCTGAAACAAAGGCGTCGAAGTGTGTCCTCGTCGCCCTTCCGATGCACTGACCATACCGGAGGAAATAGTCAACGGCCCGAGTAAGTCGTCGGGCATAAAGAATGACCGTATCACTGGTTTTGTTAAAGTAAAAGGCTTGATGACGTTATAATTCGAAGGAGTTGAATACCCGAGGACATCCAAATGTAAAATGGGGGAAACTGCATGGAGTGATCGGGCATAATTTCCATGTGCTCAATGACCATCATTCCCGACGAGGAATCATGGGAGACAGAGTTTGGGACTCGTCGGACCTACATGGTCGGGATACAAATATTGACCATATCAGGACCTAATCATGACCTACGTATATATAAGATCCACACATTTTCAAATTAATCGGCGCCATCTAAAAGTGGTGGTTGTATTTTAGATGGGGTGATCGAGATGGTGAAGGTATGTTTCAAATCTGGTATTTGGGTGGTGGTTGGGGGTTCTAAATTTGAGATTTGGATGGTGGTGGTACGTTACAGGGATGAGGTGGAATCATTTTATTTTTCTTGGGCAACAATGGGTGATCGGCGATTGCGATGATGGGGTGGAAACGGGCTCTATCTGCTCGACGATTGCACAGGGTATAGGTACTGCTCGCAATGTGTTGGCCAGCCAATTGTAAGAGGTGGGGTGGAATGTTATGAAGAAGGTGAAGTGTTTTTGTTGGTCTAATATTATGTTTGAGACAACATATTAATTTAGACCAAACCAAGCCCAATGATTAAATGGACTTTGGACTGTCCCGATTGTCTCTATACATGTAGAAGAAATACCTGTAAATAGCTCTTTGCAAATCTGATTTATGGAAATAGACCCCAAAAAGGTAGATATTTGAAGAATAACCTTTGATCAATAATCTTTCCAAAAATACCCTTTCACATAGTATTTGTAACCAAAGTCATTATAATATATAAGAAACTTCAATTAAATCCCCAAAAAAATTCTGGATCAAGAATATTTGATAAATTGAACTCCTAATATTATATAAAATTTTATTGATCTAAGAACTGCAACAAATAATGTACTAAACTATTTAAGAGAAGATCTAAAAAGTTTCTTTACAGAATATTTAAATCCAAAATTAAAATATAAAAATGCTTATATAAATAATCAAGCAATCAAAATTGAAAATGTTATACATAAAAGAATTTTAAATCTAGAAAGAAGGATTGACAAATTAAACATAATCATTGAAGAAAAAGTTTTAACAAAAAACAGTGAATTTTATGAATTCTATCGTAATCTTTTAAATACTTACGAAGATATTAATTGCATTCAAAATCTTAAACCCTCCGCTGCACACTCTGGTCCAAAAATGGTATCAGAGCCATGTTACGAACCTAAAATAATGATGAATATAATAGATGAAGAAAATATAATTGAAGAATTTTTAAAAAAAGTTGAAAAGCATAAGAAATGAAGTTATCCTTATTTACCTAAGAATAGTATAAATGAGAGTTTTGATGATATAAATAAAAACAAATTTAGAAAATTTAAAATACAATATACAAATAGGAAATACTCTTATAGATAAAAATCTTAAAGGAAAATATAGGATTATAATTAATCCACCTCAGGATTTTAGAATAATACGAAAAGATACTAATAAAGGAAAAAATCATGATATAAAACAATATATAATTACAGAGGTAGAAGAATTAGAACAAAAATTCTTAAAATCCACTGTGAAGAATATGAAGAATATAAAAAACAGTTAAAAGAATTAACTAAAAAAATGGAAAATATAAAAATGAATAATAATCCATTATCTAGTCATAATATAAAAACAGAATTTAGTAGTGATGAAGAATATGATTATCCTTATGCAACAACAATACCCATTAAGGAAGATGTTAATCAATATAGAAAAACACAGAAAAGATACACTGGAAATATAAAAAAACAGTTCATAAAAGAAATAAATTCAATGAAATCCTATAATGAACCAATCCACACAACAAGGATATGGTTAGATCTAGATTGTGTAGATAAAAATAAAGTCATTGAAACATGGATGAAAAGTACAGACTTAGCCATACAATTTAACAAATGGAAAACATATACAACCTTCGGGTTTATAGAACATACATTCAGAGGAATTGTATTTGAATGGTGGAGGAAGCTCCCGGACACTATAAAAGGAAGGATAAAATATGGAGAAAATAGAACAAAACATCTGATAATAGGAATACTTTGAATGAGCAAAATATACAAGAAATATTAAAGAGGTTTGAGAGAGCCTTGAGAACAGAGTTTTTAGGAAGCAGATACACTGCAAATGAAGAAACTAGGAAACAAGAACAATATAATGAAAGGATTATAGCAATGAAAATTTTAAGGATATGTGATATGTGTAAATTAGAAATATACATGTAAATTTGAAGAGATATATTATATATTAAACCAAGGAGACTATCAAGAAAATAAGCCTGTGTTAAGATCTTATTTTACAAAGCTACCATTTCTATGGGGAATGAAGTTATTAAGAGAATATGAAAAATTATTACCCCTTGGAGAAGATGAAGGTATAAAGATAGACAGTCTTGGAAGCACGATAGAATTTACAAAAAGAATTAATAGGCATCTGGTGCAAAGAAGTTTTAGAAAGTAAGAAAACATACAAAATAAGAAAGAATTCTTTGTGTTGCTACAAAGATATAGGTCAAATTAAGCAATTTGGATATCGTAAAAGAAAATATAATCCATATAAGAAAGTTAAAAGAAAGTTAAAAAACTATAGGAAGTTTAAGAAAAGAAATTTTAAACCATATAAAAAATATTTCAAGAAAAAAGATTGGAATAAAAAATCTAAACAAAAAAATATCAAGAAATGTAGATGTTTCATCTGTAAAGAAGAAGGACATATTGCCCCCGCAATGTCCTAAGAAGAAAGATAAACAAAATATAAAAATTCTTAGAATTTATGAAGAATTCAAAGATGATAGTGATATAGATCCAATTGAATATTTTGAAAATTTAAATAATGAATGCAATAGCATTTATGAATTAGATACATCCTTATCCGAAGAAGATTCTGAAGAAATAATATTTATGAATCAAGAGATACAACAAGTAGATCAAGAAATAGAAATAGAAACAATTGAGGAAGTTGAAGATACAATAGAATGTATAAACCAAGAAATCACCTTTGATATTAAAATTTACAAAGGAATAACCAAGAAAATATTAGATTTACAAGAGAAAGACGTATTCCATCAAGGATTTTTAGGAATACTACCAAGAGTAAATAAAACAATTGTAAGTATGAATTATAAAGAAATGTCTATTAATATAAAAGATACTGTAGGAAAAGCAAGAATTTCAATAATCACAAAAGAATGGGTAAAATAAAAGTTATCCAAAATTTCAGAAAATATAAGAAACAAGTTGAAATGTATTGAAATAGAAGGAGTCCACATTGTTTGGGTGATGGAATGTGTTACCACTCCAACTTATTCTATCTCTCTTAATGGGGGTCTACATGGCTTCATTAAAGGGAGGCAAGGCCTCCGGCAAGGTGATCCACTATCTCCATTCTTGTTTGTGCTTTGTCTTGAATACTTTTCTAGAATGGTGAAGGATGCTACTTCTAATAGTGAGTTCAATTTTCATCCCAAAATGTGCTTCACTGAAAATTACTCACTTGGCATTTGCGAATGACATTATGCTCTTTGCTAGATAGGATGTTATGTCGGTTGAAATTTTGTTGAATTGTTTAACAAAATTTGGTGATATGTCGGGTCTCAAGATGAATGTTGATAAATCTTGAATTTATACCGCCGGTGTTCATGGGATTGAATTGGAGAATATTCTTGGGCTTGTTAACATTCCCGTTGGTACCATGCCTTTCCGGTACTTGGGCATTCCTCTTGCGGCGGAGAAAGTTCGTATGATGTACTTATTAACAAATTCTCAACTTGTATTGGTGCTTGGTCGTGTACTAATTTCTCCTATGCGGGGAGAGCGGAACTCATTAGAGCCGTGCTTTAAGGTGTGGAATGTTTTTGGTTATCTATTTTCCCTATTCCAGTTGCCGTGACCACCAAACTTGTTAGCTTATGCCGGAACTTTCTTTGGGGGTCGAAAAAACCTTTGGTGGCTTGGAGGAATATTTGCCTACCTAAACTTGAAGGTGGACTTGGATTTAAAGATATCAAAAGCTGGAATTTGGCACTCCTTGCCAAAACACTTTGGAACGTACACATGAAGAAGGATTCTCTTTGGATTAAATGGGCTAGCCTCAATTTCCTTCGAGGGATGGATGTTTGGGAGAGGAATGTGGCTAAGGATGATTCCCCACTTCTCAAAAAAGTGCTGGAAATCAGGAACTTACTCTTGGATGCTGAAGGTACTGGCCAAGCTGCCAGCGAAAAACTGCACTGCTGGACGGTTCTGGGCAATTTCAGCACGCTGGCTACCTACAACTTCTTCCGTCCGAGAGCTGTTAAGGCAAACTGGGCTGATGCTGTTTGGAGTCCAGGTAACATGCCTAAACATGCGTTTATCCTTTGGTTAGGAGCCCAATCAAAGCTTCTAACAAAGGACCAAATTCAATATATTGAGATAGACCGTAAATGTGTTTTTTGTGAGCGCATGGAGGAGACGACAAAACACCTATTTTTTGCTTGTCTGTTTACTCATGCCGTGTGGGGAAAGGTTCGTAAATGGCTTGGCATTACTCGGGCTATGTCAACCTTACCAAGTGCTTTGAAATGGTTGAAAAAAAAAAGCGAGGGGTACGACTTGGAAGAGCAAAGTGAAGAAGATTGCACTTGCCACTACCGTATATTATATTTGGATGGCTAGAAATAGATTTCTTTTTGAGCATATTGTACAACATGTTGATAATGTTGTTTTTAGGATTAAAACACATATATACAAAGCCATCTTCACTTTGTATCCGTATGTTTTAATTCATTTTGAGTCCTTAGCGTGTTGCTAATTGAGGACGTTTCTTCACTACTTTTGTTTTGCTCGGGTATGTCTGGAGTAGTTGTTGTTTCTTTTGGTCTTTTTGTCTTTTGATTGCACGGGCTTTGCCGTGGTAATTGTCTCATGTTCTTGTTCTTTGATTGTTTGGGTATGCCCGTAGTATTTGTACATTGTACAGCATTTTGATCTATATATTACACATTTACCGATCAAAAAAATAAAAATAGAAGGAGTCCAACTAATGGTAAAAGGATTCTTTAGAGAAAGTATGAATATACCAACAGAAATATATTGCATGGACAATAGAATCTTGCAAGATCCTATAGACGCCCTATTAGGAACGGTTGTAGGAAACCTAGTCTACCAAAATATAATATTCACAATAAAACCAAATTATGCAATATCGTTAATTGATGAAAATATTGACCAAAGTTTCAATCTATATTATAGAATTGGAAACCTAAAGATGTTACGCAAAAGTAAGGCTATTAGTATTAACATAAAATCAATTTTTACTTTTAGTATTAGCCACCACAACAATCTAAGAAGGATACCTGATAATATTATCATACATAGAGACTTTGAAGAATTAGCTCAATATATACCTCCTAGAAAATACCAGGAACATGAAGTTACCATACCAGAATAGATAATGCTTGATTTTCACAAACAAGCAAGGAAAATCAATTTTGAAGGAAAATTGATAAGAAGAAATAGTGTCAGCTTAGAAGGAGAAAATCTTATAGCAAGATTCCCCTCCAGACAAGACTCTAAGATAAGCCAACTTAGGAAACTAAGTATTGCTGAACCATCAAGTTCACAATATTATATCAAAACAAGATATGTAAATCAAGAAGGATACAAGAAGAATCTTCTTGTCCTTATAGATACTGGAGCAAATAAAAGTCATGTAAACGCTAAATTTGTTAGTCATTTAATAGATTTTGAATTACCGAAACCATATATATTCAAAGATTATTTGGGAAAAAATCTTGAAATAAAAAAAAAATATGTAAAATTTCCTCTTATATTTATAGGAGAGGATTAGAAAGAATATATTAAAGAAATAATTATATATAAAGATGAATTATATGGAGCCGATCGTTCACCTATACTATTAGGAATGAACTTCCTTGAAAAATTTAGTCCCTATAAAATTTGTTAAGGATATTTGAAAATAACAGTTGATAATAATCCAATCATCACATCAAGAATAGATGAAAATATGAAATCATTGTTAACATGGAAAGAGTAATTAGTACTAATCCCATGAGTCCATATATTGAAGTTATACTCAATATAGAAAGTTATTGTAGAATTAAATTTCATGCTTACCTAGATACATGAAGTACAGTAAACTTATGCTTACCAAATGTACTATCATTTGAATACTAGAAATATAATTAAAAAAAATTGTCACCGCTACGACAGCAAGTGGAAACAAGGTAATATACATCAAATATGCTACACAAATATCTTTTCTAATATCCTTTAGAGAAGAATTTGTTGATACAATATATATGTCAACCACAATTGGATGTGATATTTTATTAGGACAAAATTTCCTATTAAAATATGCACCATTTACACAATATATTGATAAATACATGTTCACAACTCATTGTGCACACAAAATATTTACACCGAAAATAAACAAAGCTGTTAGTATAGCATACAAAGAAATTAACCATCAGAGTTCCTCAACCCAGGGTGGTGGATGTTGGAGTACAGAAAAATTTAAACCAGTTACAATTTTAAAAATGATAACAGAAAATAGACTAGAAAAATTGAAAAAATAAATTTTTGAAACTTATTCTAAAAATCCATTAGAAAAATGGAATACAAATAAGGTAAAGACAAAAATAGAACCGATCAATCCAAATACTATAGTTTGAGTCAAACCAATAAAATATAGTGTGGAAGACCAAAAGAAATTTAAGATCCAAATAAAAGAATTACTAGAAGCTAAATTGATTAGGTCTAGTAAAATCCCACATAGCATCCCAACTTTTATGATTAGAAAACATAGTGAGACAAAAAGAGGAAAAACCAGAATGGTGATAAACTATAAAAAGTTAAATGAAGCTACAAAGTTTAACGGGTACTACTTACCTAAAAAGGATACCCTTATTAAACAAGTACAAAATAAAAAGATCTTTTGAAAATTCGATTGTAAGTCAGGTTTTTGGCAAATCGTACTTACAGAAGAAAGTAAATCACTAACTGCATTTAGTACCCCTAGTCCTCTAGGAAAATATGAATGGAATGTAATGTCATTTGGATTAAAAAATGCACCACAGATATTTCAAAGAAGAATGAATGAGGTAATTAAACAAATCCCTAATTTCTATATTGTTTATATGGATGATTTATTTATTCATTCAAATGACATAAATGAACATATAGAACATATTGAGAAATTTTGTTATATTATGAAAAAATATGGTATTACACTTTCTCAAAAGAAAGTCGAGATAGCTAAAACAGAAATAGAATTTTTAGGATTATTCATAAAAGAATGAGAATTGCAACTGCAATCTCATATTGGAGAAAAATTTCAAGAATTTCCTGAAGAAATCAAAGATAAAAAACAGTTACAAACCTTCTTTGGTATATTAAATTATGCTGAAGCATTCATTGATTATTGTGCCAAGTTAAAGAATTATTTTCTTCCAAAATTAAGAAAAAAATATAATGTGGTCTTGGGAAGAACAAGATTGTGAAAATATAAAAAAGGTAAAAGAGAAATTAAAAACTCTACCTAAACTTGTAATTCCACAAGAAGATTATTTCTTTATCCTTGAAACTGATGCTTCAGATAATGACTGGGGAGCAGTATTAAAGGTCAAAAAGAATAATAAAGAATATAAATGTGAAAAGAATTGTTCTTGTCCTGAAATACTGGCAGGTTGTACGTCAGGAACATTCAAGGAGGTTGAAACTAGAAATGAGACGAATAGGAAAGAACTCATTGCAGTAAAACGAGGAGTACAAAAATATGAAGATTATTTATTGCCAAAGAGTTCTTGATTAGAATTGATAATACTCAAGTTAAAGCCTTTTCGAAAAATAATGTTGATCAATCTATTGCTAATAGATATATTATCGGGATTCAAATTTGGTTTTCTTATTTCAAATTTGATATTGAATATATAAAAGATAAAACTAAATTTCTTCCTGATTATCTCAGCAGGAATGGAGCTAGATCAATTAAGAACCAAGGCTCAGATATTTGAGATAAAAGTTTCCTTTTTGGAAATACAAATTCAAAATATACAAGATAGTCTTCGAGGCAAAACAAATATAGCTCTTGAGGTAGATGTAACTTGTACCAAAACTAGTATCCCTTCACAGGGACCAGTGAATACTAGCGCTCTTTCCGAGGATAAAGGGAAAGAGAATAAGGTAATAAGAACCCTTTCACAGGAAATACTTAAACATATTACTAGTACAAAAGATATGAAAATTTCCAAGAGGGAAGAAGCTCAAGATATCAAAATTAGCGAATGTAGCTCTTCATCGAGCCAAAATTTACCTAAGCTAACTATTGAAAATATTCATCCAAAGGATATTATCAAAATATGCCATGAAGCAAAATTTCCCAAAAAAGATAACTATGAAGAAGTAATATTCTTTATCGTTATTTGTAATA
The DNA here is from genome assembly GCA_019395295.1 of Osmanthus fragrans. NCBI lineage: Eukaryota > Viridiplantae > Streptophyta > Magnoliopsida > Lamiales > Oleaceae > Osmanthus > Osmanthus fragrans. The sequence goes on from CM033353.1 coordinate 8,421,255, forward strand.
TTTTGTCCGATTGGTACTTGGAGATAGGAAAGTGGATGAAAACTCTCCACTATGGAAAATACAACAAGATAAATTTTTATCCAGGAGCACCATCCAACTGGGTACGAAATTATTTTGAGATAAGAAATATACTTTTTATATATCTCAGCAAAGATCTCAGGGAGATAGCTCAACTTCCAATCAATGTCAGGAAAATTGTAAAAAGATATACTGAAGTCGTCAAAACAACAAACATATATATTAGGTTCCACTCAGCAACCATGGAATGAGATCCTGTTATTGAATATATGCATCCATCGTTCCATGTTATCAAGATGAAGTCCCACAAACCAACATTTTTTACCAACCAGTTAAAGGGTTGTTAAAAATGGTTTACAATATATTATAAATATGATGACATATAAAAGAGCAAAATGATATAATGAAATATTTGAATATGTAACTCAGATTATTACTGAGAAAGAAAAGATATGGATTTATTCATCTGAATACCATATAATCTATTCCAATGCAAGAATTACTACTGATGAGAACCACGTAGCAACGATCACTACGCAACCCCGCAACAAGATTGAAACCCCAAGAAAGCCCAAAGATAATTTCGGTTTAAATATTCAACCAAGAATGTTGAATCAAGCAACCCAACAAGAACGAAGCTTGATAGACCTCTTGATTACAAAACTCGTGATCTTCACTCGATGTTGAACGTCACAAGAAGATCTTGATAAGTTCGCGGTGTTCTAAGAAGAACAAGATTGAAAGCAATAATCTCACTTTTATTGATAATTTGTCAAAAGGTTCTAAAATAATAGAATGTTCAAATATTTATACTAGAGGCCTAAATCTAGTAAAAAAACGTGCATAAGGCAACAAATAATGACAAAATATGAAAAAGAAATAGAATTCTAATGAAACGTGGTCTCTTGCCAAATTTAGAAAATTCGCCGAAAATTTTAACTAAGCGGTCGCTTGGAAGGCTACTTTGATGCCCTATGAGTTTCGGTGCTAGCTTGAGCGGCCGCCTGACTTTTATTTTAAGCGGTCGCTTAGGCATTCCGGCTGGACTCCTGATTTGGTCGCTAGTATCTTGTTGATCCAAATGGTTTCCGACTTCGACCACAACATGAAACTTGTCTCTTTTTGCGTGTAGATCATGACGTCGTCCATTGTTACTTGTACAAGTAGTCCCATTGCTTGATTTACCCATTTTCCCTTGATCACGTCATCGGACCTCCTTCGATAAACAATGGGTCTCGGTCAAGGCCCGGCTTCCTTGGACTCGTTGGTTGGATCACATCATCCTCTCCCTTTTCAGAAGGATTCGACCTCGAATCTGCACTTACATTGTAAAGAAAGAGATCAGACACATTAAAAGTTGTTGAAACATTATACTCACCTGGAAGATTCAATTTATATGCGTTGTCGTTGACTTTCTCCAAGACCTGAAATGGACCATCCCCCCGTGGCTGCAACTTTGATTTCCTCTGCTCCGGAAAACGCTCCTTTCTGAAATGTACCCAGACCCAATCACTAGGTTCAAATATTACACTTCTTCGACCCTTGTTTACCTGAAAGCATAGTGTTTGTTTTTCTTCTCAATTTGTAATCTTACCTTTTCATGAAGTGACTTTACCAACTCGGCCTTTCTTGTGCCATCTAAGCTACCTCATTCATTCACAGGTAAATGTATTAAATCCAAGGGTGTTAGTGGATTAAAACCATAAACAACTTCAAAGGGTGAAAATGAAGTAGTAGAATGCGTGACCCTATTATATGCAAACTCTATGAAAGGTAAACACTCCTCCCAACTCTTCAATTTCTTATGAACCACAGTGCGCAAAAGTTGTGTCATGGTCCTATTCACTACCTCAGTTTGGCCATCGGTTTGTGGGTGATAAGTTGCGGAATACATAAGTTTGGTGCCTAATTTACCCCACAAAATCCGCCAAAAATGACTGAGAAACTTAACATCCCGATCTGACACTATAGTCCTAGGTACCCCATGTAAACGCACAATTTCATCCCGATATGTTAGTGGCATCATCGGTTTTATGACATGCAATGAAGTGTGCCATCTTACTAAACATATCTATCACCACAAAAATGGAATCTCTACCTTTCTTAGTCCTAGGTAAACCCAACACAAAATCCATCGAAATATCAACCCAAGGTCACTAGGTGTAGGTAATGGTGTGTATAAACCTTGAGGTAAAACTTTAGATTTAGCCTGCTTACAAGTTATGCAACGACTACAGATCCTCTCAACATCACCTTTTATCCTAGGCCAATAAAAATGTTCCCCTACCATATCTAAAGTCTTTTTCACTCCAAAATGACCAATCAAGACACCACTATGTGCTTCCCTAACTAACACTTCACGCATCGAACAATTAGGAACACACAACCTATTTTTTCGAAATAAATATCCATCCTGCTTAAAAAATTTATCTATGGTCCCTTTACTACATGATGAATAAATATCTGAAAAATCTAAATCACTAGCATACATGTCCTTCATATGTTCAAAACCAAGTAATTTAGAACCAAGAGAAGTTAATAGCGCATACCTTCGGGACAATGCATCCGCCACCACATTTTCCTTACCTTGCTTGTACCGGATGACATAAGGTGATGTGATCCGGGATGCGCAACGAATCCACGAGGAATGGGCGAACATTGGAAAAGGGCCTAAGCTGGAATCGAGTCTTCTAATCATCAGTAAAAGGCATACAAGCACTTGCTCAAGAAGCGGAGCACGACATGTTGGAGTCAACACATCAAAGACCAACTTTCATGTTGGGGGTAGAAGCCACAAAGCGACGGAAGGCATTGAAAACGAGCCAAACGAGCAAGGAGGAAAAAGGGGGCCAAACAGCCAACTATGCGGCCGCATAGTTGGTGACGCATGCGGCCGCATGCAATGGTCAGAGAGCGGCTGGAGTTCAACCAAATGAACTATGCGGCCGCATGAAAATACACTATGTGACCGCATAGTACTTTTCCGAGGCAAAATCGTTAATTTTCGCAAGTTTCCTTATTTGGTTAAAACTCTATTTTTATTTCCATATTTTGCATATTTTGGGCCCTAAATTCGTGGCTTTTAGGGTTTTATCATGTTTAGTATAAATAGGAGTTCTTTTTCATTGTTAAGGACCTTTTGACATTTTGAGATTTAATATAAATTTGTGAGTTTTTCTCCTCCAATTTTCTGGTGGTTTAAAGACTTAATTTTGAACTTATCAAAAGGAGATTGCAGTCCTTTTGTGGCGTTCCCACTGCACGGTTCTAGTTTCGGGTAATCAATGGGTCAGATTCCTCACGTGGAATCTTGGTTCTTGGTACGGGTCGAACGAAGGGTCGGGTTGAAGCTTTGCTCGGCATGATTTCTAGCTTTCTTGGGTTTGTTCTTCTTGTTCGTGGGTTCCCAAGCCTGTTCTTGGTCGGGTTCACATTAGGTGGTATCAGAGCACAGTCCTAGAATTCAGGTCATCTATCCTTTTAATTTCTTTGAATCCTTATTTTTTTGTTTTGTGTTCTTCGTGTTCATGTGTCCAGTAATTATTTTTGAGTTTCAATCCAAAAATTTCCAAAAAAAAGAGTCAAAAGTTATTTTTGGGCTAATCTAGCATCCAAATCAACTTTCGTTTGTTTTGTTGGTATCGTAGTTGATTTGAGTAAAAAAAAAAAATTACTGTTCATCCGTACTGTTCACGTCGATTTTTTAAAAAAAAATATTTATTATTATTATTTTTGTTCTTGTGTTAGCGTCATTATTCTTCTATAGTTGTATCGTTTGATTGCCTCTAGATTTATTATTTTGTGTTATTGAGTTTCAATTAAAAAAAAAAAAAAAGGAGACAAAAAAAAAAGGAAAAGAAAAAAGAAAAGGAAAGGAAAGTCTCTATATTCGTGAACGTTTAGAGGCAATTCAAATATTGAAATTGAGTCTTTTGTTGTCTTTTCTTGTATTTGAGTCATTACCTTAGCCCGTGCAAAATTGTGTTGATTATCCGAGACTTGTGCTTATGGTGGTGATTGCTACGGGGATTGCACTCCAATTGCTTGAGATCGGTTATTTCTCGAACCATTGAGAAAGGAGGACGAGCGGTAAAAGACAAGAGTGGTGAGCTTCATATCGGGTAAAAGCCAATTCGAGTGATACACGAGAGTAAACACACGAGGTAATTTACTTGTTTTTCTTGTTCTTCCATTTTCTACTCAATTTCTGTGAATTCGGTACTTGCAAAGTGCTTGATATACATGGATGAAAAGATGAATAAATGTGAGGAAGAGGTTGTGCCTAAGGGGTTTTATGTGGAGCTTATGAATAGTATAAATCATAGGTTTGATCAATTGAATGTGGCAGTTGAGCGTATTAGTGGTGATATAGCTAGGCATGAAATTTTGATTGACAGTCAACAGCGAGGGACGCCCCGAAGGGTTCCTCGTGGGGGTAGAGGAGATAGGAGAGGAAGGAATCTTATGGGTGAGTTTGATGAGGAGTTTGAGGTAGTGAGTGCAAGGAGTGATGATTATTACCTAGAAGGTGATATGGGTCGAATGAGAAATAGAGGAGATCGATTTGATAGAGGAGTCGATAGAAATTTGGGAAGCATCAAACTGAATATTCCAGCTTTTCAGGGTAGGAGCGATCCTGAGGCTTATTTAGATTGGGAGAAGAGGGTGGAATTGGTGTTTGATTGCCATAATTACTCCGAGGAGAAGAAGTTAAAATTAGCGGTAGTGGAGTTCACTGATTACGCCATCATTTGGTGGGATCAGATGACGACTAATCGTAGGAGGAATTTAGATAGGCCAATTGAGACGTGGGGAGAGTTGAAAGCTTGTATGAGAAAACGGTTTGTACCGGGACATTATTACCGGGATCTCCATTTAAAATTGCAAACTCTTTCTCAGGGGTCTAGGAGTGTGGAGGATTATTTTAAGGAGATGGAGATAACAATGATTAGAGCAAACATAGAAGAGGATAGGGAAGCTACCATGGCTAGGTTTTTAAATGGGCTAAAAAGGGATATTGCCAACATAGTGGAATTGCAGCACTATGTGGAATTGGAGGACTTAGTGCATGTAGCAATGAAAGTAGAGAGACAGCTTGGGCGCAGGGGGGTAGCGAGGTTTCCTACGGAACCCAAATGGAGTGGTGGTGATAGGCATGATCGGGCTGTGACTAGGGAGAAGGTTGAAGTGCCTCAGGTCAAGGAGGAGGTGAATAAACATAAACCAAATAACGAGTCTCAAACTGGTAGATCGAGGGATATTAAGTGTTTTAAGTGTTTGGGTGCGGGGCATATTGCTTCACAATGTCCAAACCGACGAGTGATGATCATTAGGGAGAATGGAGAGTGGGAGTCGGATGATGGGAGTGAGAGTGATAGTATGCCTGGGTTGGAGGATGTTAATGGTGAGACTTGTGTGGAGTACCCAGTGACGGAATCACTAGTGGTAATGCGTGCTCTTACTACACGAGTGAAGGTGGGTGAAGATGAGCAACAACGAGAAAACTTGTTCCACACTAGGTGTCATGTTAAGGATAAGGTGTGCAGTGTGATAGTAGATGGCGGGAGTTGTACAAACGTGGTCAGCTCAACCCTTGTAGGGGAGTTGAGTTTACCTCTTATGAGACATCCACAACCCTATAAATTAGAATGGCTAAATAATTGTGGAGAGGTCCGGGTTCTTAGAAGGGCATTGGTGAACTTTAGCATTGGGCGGTATAGTGATGAGGTGTTATGTGATGTGGTTCCAATGCATGCGGGGCATCTCTTGTTAGGTAGGCCATGGCAGTACGATAGAAGGGTGGAGCATGATGGATTTACAAATAGATACAACTTTGTATAGAGTGGGAAACATATTACACTTGTTCCTTTGACACCACAGCAGGTCCATGAGGATCAATTGAAAATGAAAAGTGAGCGAGAGAACAAAAATAAAGAGCGAAAAAAGGAGAGCTTGAGAGAAAACTCAGAGAGGAGAGAAAATTCCAAGGTGAGCTTATATGTGAGAAAAGTCGAGTGTGAGAGGGCTTTAGTGAGAACTAACATTCCCTCCCCAGGTTTGGATATTTCTTCTTTACAGGATTTCAAGAATTTGATCCATGGCGATTTAATTCGCAAGGCGCCATACCTCGACTATCCACTTGATGCAGGAACCATGGAGAAATTGGTGAGTAACAGTGCAATGGGATGCAAACACACTAAGGTAACGTCTCAGACCCTTACACCTAGGCTAGCATTTGGAACAACTCATGGATTTAATATCTTACATAAGTTAAGTGGTCTTGCCAGGGGTGATGGTTTTGATAAATTTATGAGTAAAGTCAGTTTGGTGTGTCATATTCCTGTGGAAAGTTTCTTACTTGTCTATGGTATACATTTGCTACGTTGTGAGATTCAAGCATGTCATATGGAGTTAATTGCGTATAACAAGCAACTAGAGTGCATTATGGGTGACATGATGCCTGTTTGTTATTCTTCTAATCATAATGTTATCACCTGTTTTGGACTGGACTTATGGAATGTGTCAGGAGTAAGTTTAATGTCTCATAACCCCAGGCCGCACGTTGGTAATTCTAATTCACTGATCTTGTTCATTTTAATATTTTCATCTGTTGGTATTAGTAATGGATCTGGTAAGACACAGGTGATCACGCGTGTAACGTGGGCACGAATTCGATGGCGGTCCAAGCTACGTCCTTGGGAAGATGGACACTTTCATATCATTGTCATATGCAGAGTCAATGGCTACAGCTTGGTTATTGGAGGTAAGTTTGAGATCGTTGATATTTTCGAAATTGCTAATGTTGCTTCGTTTGGTACAGATTTAGATTCGAGGTCGAATCCTTTCGAAGGGAGAGGGGATGATGTGATCCGGGATGCGCAACGAATCCACGATGAATGGGCGAACATTGGAAAAGGGCCTAAGCTGGAATCGAGTCTTCTAATCATCAGTAAAAGGCATACAAGCACTTGCTCGAGAAGCGGAGCACGACATGTTGGAGTCAACACATCAAAGACCAACTTTCATGTTGGGGGTAGAAGCCACAAAGCGACGGAAGGCATTGAAAACGAGCCAAACGAGCAAGGAGGAAAAAGGGGGCCAAACAGCCAACTATGCGGCCGCATAGTTGGTGACGCATGCGGCCGCATGCAATGGTTAGAGAGCGGCTGGAGTTCAACCAATGAACTATGCGACCGCATGAAAATACACTATGCGACCGCATAGTACTTTTTCGAGGCAAAATCGTTAATTTTCACAAGTTTCCTTATTTGGTTAAAACTCTATTTTTATTTCCATATTTTGCATATTTTGGGCCCTAAATTCGTGTCTTTTAGGGTTTTATCATGTTTAGTATAAATAGGAGTTCTTTTTCATTGTTAAGGACCTTTTGACATTTTGAGATTTAATATAAATTTGTGAGTTTTTCTCCTCCAATTTCTTGGTGGTTTAAAGACTTAATTTTGAACTTATCAAAAGGATATTGTAGTCTTTTTGTGGCGTTCCCACTGCACGGTTCTAGTTTCGGGTAATCAACGGGTCAGATTCCTCGCGTGGAATCTTGGTTCTTGGTACGGGTCGAACGAAGGGTCGGGTTGAAGCTTTGGTCGGCGTGATTTCTAGCTTTCTTGGGTTTGTTCTTCTTGTTCGTGGGTTCCCAAGCCTGTTCTTGGTCGGGTTCACATCATAAGGGAATGTCTCCACAAACTCCATCCATCTCGCGTGCCTTTTATTTAACTTACCTTGACCCCGTAAGTGCTTCAATGATTCTTGGTCCGTGTATATCACAAACTCTTTCGGCTACAAGTAGTGCTACCAAGTCTCCAAGGCTCGAACAAGTGAGTATAGTTCCTTGTCATATGTGGGATAATTGAGCGCTGCTCCACTTAACTTTTCACTGAAGTAAGCTATAAACCGCTTATCCTGCATTAAGACTGCTCCAATACCTGTTCCTGATCCATCACACTCAATCTCGAAAGCTGTATTAAAGTTAGGAAGTGTCAAAACCGGTGCCTTACACAACCTATCCTTAATTGTGTTGAATGCATGCTCTTGTTCATCACCCCAATGAAAACCCACACTCTTTTTAACAATCTCAGTGAGTGGTGTGGTGATTATGCTAAAATCTTTCACAAAACGCCTATAGAAGCTAGCCAAACCATGAAAACTCCTAACTTCAGTTATGCTCTTAGGTGTTGGCCATTCTTTAATAGCCTTTATTTTCTCCTCATCTACTTCGACCCCATTAGCACCCACCACAAATCCTAGGAAAACAACATTTTCCATGCAAAATGTACACTTTTTAAAATTACCATAAAGTTGTTCCCTCCTCAGGACCACAAGTACACTCCTAAGATGTTCTACATGCTCATTTAGGTCCTTACTATAAATCAAGATTTCATCAAAATATACAACAAATTTACCCATAAAAGCGCGTAAAACATGATTCATCAATTGCATGAAAGTGCTCGGTGCATTAGTGAGTCCAAATGGCATTACTAACCACTTATATAAGCCATATTTAGTTTTAAATGCAGTTTTCCACTCACCTCCTTCCCTCATTCGAATTTGGTGGTATCCACTTTTAAGATCAATTTTACTAAACATGCAAGCACCATATAATTCATCCAACATATCATCTAACCTAGGAATAGGATGACGATACTTTATCGTTATGTTGTTGATGGCTCTGCAATCCACACACATTCTCCATGTTCCATCCTTCTTCGGCACAAGTAGCATTGGGACAACACATGTGCTCATACTCTCCCGCACATACCCTTTACTCATCAACTCCTCCACTTGCCTTTGAAACTCCTTTATCTTCTCGGGGTTACTTCGATAAGCTGGCCGATTTGGAATCACAGCTCCAGAAACAAAGTCAATCTGGTGCTCAATGCCTCGAATGGGTGGCAACCCACTTGGCATGTCTTCCGGGAAAACATCGTCAAATTCCTGCAATAAAGATGTCGCTAAACTGGGAAGGGGTGGGTTAGACTCCTCAAGATTGAGAAAGGACTCCTTATAGACTATCAAAATTACTTGCCTTTTGTCCTCTACCGCTCTTCTCAACTACTCCTCTTTACAAAGAAATTCGCTTTCGACTTTTCTCTCCTCTCAGACACCTCCCTTTCTTTTCTCTCATATGACTCCACTCTCTTTTTCTCACTACTAGCTACCTCACTATCTTCTCTCACCTTTTCCAGCATTTTCACTCTCTCGTCTTCCGCATTTTTCAATTTAATTTGGTCTTCATACACTTGGGACGGTGTTAATCGCGCAAGGGTAATAGACCTCCCGTCCTTGCTAAAACTATACTGATTCTTGTACCCATCATGACTAACTTTCCTATCATATTGTCATGGCCTACCCAGTAAAATATGCCCCGCATGCATAGGTACCACATCACACATAATTTCATCCCGATAACTACCAATTGAAAATTAATCAACACCCTCTTATTCACCTTAATATCCCCACAATCATTTAACCATTGTAACCTATAGGGTCTAGGATATCTTAATAGTGTTAATCCCAATTTTTCCACAAGTGTTATGCTAGCTACGTTCGTACAACTACCCCCATCAATTATTACACTACATACCTTATTGTTGACGTGACATCGTGTATGGAATATATTTTCTTGTTGTTGTTCCAAGTCATTTGTTTTGATTTGAGTGTTGAGAGCTCGTCTTGTAATCAGTAATTCTCCTCCAACTCCATACTCCACCTTGTCTCCATGGTCACTAACGTCCTCCAATTCAGGCATGTCTTCAAATTCATCCTCGCCTTCAGTCTCCACCTCTCCATTGCGCAATATCATCGTCCGTTTGTTGGGGCACTGAGAAACGATGTGCCCTTTTCCCAAGCACTTGAAGCACTGAATGTTCCGATTTCTGGCTGGCTATGAATCTGATTTTGGTACAGGCCTGCTAGCGCTCTCATCTTTCCCATTTGAAACAGCACCATCTCCTCTGTTATCCCACCTCGGTTTCCAATTCGGATTAGAACCCGAAGTAACCTACGGTTGTCTAGTTGTCCCTTTCCTTTTCAACTATTTTTCAACCTTCATGGCTACAAGCAACATATCCTCAATCTCCACATAATGCTGCAATTCTACAGCATTAGCAATTTCCCTGTTCATCCCATTCAAGAAATGACCCATGGTGGCTTCCCGATCCTCTCCACATTCGCCCTGATCATCAAAATTTTCATCTCCTTATGATAGTCCTCAACACTTTTCTACCCCTGATACAAGCCTTGCAATCGTTGATGCAACTCCCGACAATAGTGGCTAGGCACAAATCTTTTTCGCATAATAAGTTTCAACTCATCCTAAGTGTTAACTGTTCGCTCCCGATATCTCCGCCTAGATGTAACCACTTGGTCCCACCATGTTATGGCATAATCAACAAACTCAAGAATTGCTATTTTCACCTCTTTTTTCCTCCGAATAATTGTGGCACTCAAATATCAACTCTACCTTTTTCTCCCACTCTAAGTAAGCCTCCGAGTCACTCCTTCCTTTAAACGGTGGAATTGACATCCTAATGCTACTCATGTTCCCATCGAAATCATCTCCAAAGTTGTTCCTACCCCTTCGTTCAAACCTACCACATTTGTTCCTCACCCTACCTATTTCACCTACTAATGATGCATCCTCATTCAAATCACTACCGTATTCATAGTCATCATGCCATTCCCTCCTAGACTCTCTCCTACCCGGTCTCCTTGCATTTGAGTGTCCCCTATGACTATTCGATCCGGACGCTTATAACCTACCAAGCCTTTCAGTCACATCCCCAAGCACCCTCTCAAACCTCCTTATTGCATCGTCTCCCATGTAGTTCTGATTCGGCTGCTTGATAGAATTTGAACCTTCTCTATCTGACATCCTAATCCTATAGAATTGTAGCCTCACAAAAATTCACTCGTGTATCACTCAAATTTTGACTTTTACCCTTTATTAATCTCACCACTCTTGTCTTTTACCACTCAATGCTTTCGCTCAAGTATCTTCAAAGAACAAGGTGAACTCACAGATGTAATCTCGTGTATCCAATCGAGTGTGATCGCGAATTTGATAGAAGAAAAGACAAAAAGATGAAGAAGACTCAACAAAGACCAAATATATGAATTTGGAACTAAGAACTCAAGAAGTAACAAGTGTAGGATTCGAAGTGAAGTTTGTTTATTTTTATTTTTATTTTTATTTTTTGACTCAAAAAAAATTAATGATGCTGGAAATTATCGTAACAATAATAAATTTTTTTTTAACTCTTGGAAATTTGAGTAGAAAATCAGCAAAACAAACGAGACTTAATTCGGACCTTTAAATAGTCCAGAAACAACTTTTGAATTTTTTTTGGAATTTTTTTGGATCAAAGACTCAAGAACTTTTACTGGACACAAGAACACGAAAAACAAAAGAAAGAAAAAAACACAAAACTCAAAGCAACAAAAGATATAACCTTAATCATTTTGGAGCCTTGCTCTGATACCAACTGATGAGAACCACGTAGCAATGATTACTACGCAACCCTACAACAAGATTGAAACCCCAAGAAAGCCCAAAAATAATTCTGGTTTAAAGATTCAACCAAAAATGTTAAATCAAGCAACCCAACAAGAACGACGCTTGATAGACCTCTTGATTACAAAACTCGTGATCTTCACTCGATGTTGAACGTCACAAGAAGATCTTGATAAGTTCGCGGTGTTCTAAAAAGAACAAGATTGAAAGCAATAATCTCACTTTTATTGATAATTTGTCAAAAGGTTCTAAAATAATAAAATGTTCAAGTATTTATACTAGAGGCCTAAATCTAGTAAAAAAACGTGCATAAGGCAACAAATAATGACAAAATATGGAAAAGAAATAGAATTCTAATGAAACGTGGTCTCTTGCCAAATTTAGAAAATTCGCTGAAAATTTTAACCAAGCGGTCGCTTGGTTATATTCCAAACGGTCGCTTGGAAGGCTACTTTGACGCCCTATAAGTTTCGGTGCTGGCTTGAGTGGCCGCCTGACTTTTACTCTAAGTGGTCGCTTAGGCATTCCGGCTGGACTCCTGATTCGGTCGCTTGTATCTTGTTGATCCAAATGGTTTCCGACTTCCACCACAACATGAAATTTGTCTCTTTTTGCGTATAGATCATGACGTCATCCATTGTTACTTGCACAAGTAGTCTCATTGTTTGATTTACCCATTTTGCCCTTGATCGCGTCATCGGACCTCCTTCGATAAACAACGGGTCTCGGTCAGGGCCCGGCTTCCTTGGACTCGTTACTTGGATCACATCAGTTACAAAGGAAGAAGATATATGTTATCTTGACCATTTACTATCCAGCATAATATCAAACCAAGTAAATGGATCAGAAGATATGGGAAAAAAACTGTGCAAAATACTTTGGGACTACAGTGACCACTACTGTGAGTACTGCGTAGTTGAAGATATGAGCCAAACATCTCTCAACAGTGAAGAATTCTCCACGGAGTTCTTTGATTTGAAGATGGAAAAGTGATGTAAACAAAAGAAAGTGACCCTTTATCACTACTTTAATAAAGTAATTTATTAAAGAAAAACTGTGGTTACTAGATGACAGAAGATGGTACAAAGAAAGTTTCTATGATTATAACTACTAACCCACTTATGGTTAAAGGTGGATGACAAGTTCAAAAAGATAAGGCCCCCCAACAAAAGATAGTAGCAAAAATCGGTGGAGATAAGACTCCTTAGCTACCCAACAAAAGAAGATGACATACACCTGTCAAGATAAGATTTTCAAAGGCTTCTATAAAAGGAGGCAATGAGGATAATCTGTATACACCACTTATATCCAGAAATATTAGATAGCTGAAGATAGCAAATCTTGTAATAAGGTAATCACTTATGAAGTTTTAAACTTCATAAGGTGAGTACCAAAGGTATGTAAATATAGTTTCTAAACATGTACCATTTCAGTTTATGAATATTAAGGTAAAGTTTGTTATGTTTAACAAACCTTTCATAAAAGGATTTTGTTAAATTTCTCATGATTTCTCGGTAGTGCAGATAGAGATTTTAAATGATTTTGAATGGATGTTAGCCATGCCGAAATACCCGTCTTTGATGAATGGTTTAGGGGAAAAAGACAGTTTTCTAACAAAATTGTAGCACCTTGTATGTGAGTTCATCTTTTAAAATTTCGTTCTAAGTAAGAACTTGATTCTGAAAAGAGTTTGAATAGAGGTGAAAACAGAGACTATGGATACTGTGAGATAGCGTTTGTGGAAACACGACTAGTTCTCTAGAGTGAGAAATGCAACCTTAATTGAAAAGTCTTTTGCGGAAGCAGTTGTGGACCCAAATGATTTTAAAACATTTTAAAATCTTATCTGATTAAGAAGATTGATTAAGTACGTACAAAGCAACTATAAGAGCATACTGGAGGGAAAACCTGTCTACTTCTATTGATTACTGTAAGTTATCTTCATGCTTTTACATGCTCATGCTTTAATTAATTTTGACGAACACTTCACAAGCATCCACATCCACTCCCAACGATGATTGTCTTAGATTATATCTAGATGAGACATATATTTCATTTGTACTTAAATTAGCTGAAAAATCTGGAGATATATTTCCTGTTGGCCAATAAAAACTTAAAGAAATATATCACGATATAGATTATTATTGTAAGCATAATATAGGATTCGATCCTGTAGGAACTAGTAGAGAAATAAAAAAGGTTGAATATATTATAAAAGAATATAAAGATATAGAAGAAGAGGTTTCAGAAGGAATCATTTTAGGATATATAACTAAGAAAGATCAGCCTAGAATCTTTGAAAAATTAATAAGATACAAAGAATTTTTAGAACAATTTGAAAGACTAAAAAATAAATGTAAGTCCTGATTGATAAGCAAAGAAAAGAGAAATATTGAAATGTCCAATAATTAGAAGATATAGGACATAACTTGCAAATATTGAAAGTAAGGGTAAATTAGTATTTTTAATAGTATAGGCTATTGTGGAAAATAGCATTACTTATCCGATGTTTAAACAAATGCCCCATACATGTAACTTTGCGTTTTGGTCACCAAACTTTAGTGTGAAATGCTGAGATGATGACAAGTGGTAGATTGATGGTCATTGATGCTAGGTTATTTAATTTAAAATAGCTGATATTTTCATTTGAGAGATTTTTTTCTAGGTTTTTTGTGTTGTTTCTCTATTGTTCTTCATGTTCTCTCTTATTTCTATTTCCGGGTAACTGCGCAAGATTGATGTAAATAGAGAGTTTAAGGGTTTAGAAACTGTTTTTGTTGAGACCTCTTGTTACTTGGTATAATTGGTTGAGACGAGGGTTGGAAAGAGATCAGTATATTATGAGGATTTTCTAATTTGATGCTTTGTATATTGGCCTGTAATCTTCAACGTTTTGATTGTGTTAAGTGTTTAAAGTGTTAACAACATTTGTGAATGATCAACATTGTGAGCAAGCTTTTTTGGCTAACATCCGGACATGTAAAGTGAAAAAAAATTGACGTTCTTTCTTATACTTAGAAGTTTATTTTTATTATTATTATTTTTTTCATTTTTGAGGCCAAGTGTTTGTTTGGGTAGGGTTTGTATGTTTGAAAAAATAGTTAGTATTTGGTAAATAAAAAAGTAGTTAAAATAGAATTGGAATTTCAAAATAAAAATAAAAATAAAAATGGTGGATATAATTACTACTAGAAAGCTTTGTGTATTCGATGGTCATGTTATGCCAATGTATGACTAATTTTCTGGTATTTTTACTAAATTAATTGAAGATCCCAAGAATCAGCCCTCCCCCAAATACGTATTATTTAGATCAAGCCAAGGACAGTGGAAAGTTCCTGGATGGAGGAAACCGCCAAGCCACCGCCGGGAGTAGGGCGTTTGCGATGCCACGCGCCTCATCTGCAAATCAGTAGCCTACTTGATATCTTGGACGGTGGATTCTGGGGTCCATGGGGGCTCTCTATTTTTCTTTCTTTTTATTTTATATATTCGAAATAGTGTATAATGGTCTCTTCAATAAATATTTGGAGTATTGACTCCACCACTGTCCAATCCAACAGATAAGTATACCAAAATATTAATTTTTGATAAACACAATATTTACATCAAACGATTTAAGAGATTAAGACCCACTTTAGCTTAAATTAAAAGCTAGTATACGACAGGTTGAGTGTGACTATTTGATGGTTACTTATACCTAGTGATAGTTCATCTATAAAATATTTTCAAGCCTCACCTTCTAATTAAAAAAAGTCAATAATCAAATTTTAATTAAGTCAAGCCCACCTTATCAAAGGAGTGTAATTGTCTAAATCAATTTCTAATTTAGTCCAAGTAGTTGAAAATCTGTATCTTATGCCATTGAAATACTAATGGAGAAATGGGTTCTGTATATTTTTTAGTGTACTAATGTTCCTCGTTAAGATTTGAAATGTTGCACCAAAAGTTCACAAATGTACCTAGACACAGCCATTCATAACATGAAATTGTAGGAAAGAGTAGTAGACATTTTTAAGAGAAAATCATACCATTGGTCCCTAACTTACTGCTCGAACAATAATTGGTCCTCAAAATTTAAATTATAAAGTAAAATAGCTTTATTAGGATTAGACATATTATGGTGTACATAAACCCTTTACATCCCCCACATGGAGAGGGACTCACACATAATAAATTATGATTAGTCTACTTGTACACTTTTGAAATATATAATATTTTACATTCCGCTCAAATAGAGAGGGGCCCACGCATAAACTATATGTGGCTCCCCTCCATGTGAGGGGAGTATAAAGGATTATGTACATCAAAACTGTACAAATAGCATAATTCAGTAAATTATATGTGAATCTCTCTCAATTTAAGGGGGTGTAATGCATTATGTACATTAAATGTGTACGTGTAATATTACCCATTTTATTATAATTGTGCAATCAATTTTTATCGAGTACAATCCTCAAAAATTCTATTGAATCATCAAGTCAACTAATTATTGAAATTTAAAAAAAAAAAAATGATTTATGTCTAACTAGATTGAGTAGTCTGTGGACAAAAGGAGACAATAACTTCCATTAAATTAGCCAAAAACAATTAATTTGAACGCGTCTATACACGTCTAGCTGACGTACTGGATACCAAATCGCGTTCACTTCCATGCGATTTTGTGTATCTTGCGACAAAAATCCACTTTTTTTCCTCTCTCGTTTCACACGCATACGCGACTTTTGATCCTCTGACATTTTGAACTTCAACCAACACAATTTCGTGGCAGTTGGCACCCTATTTCTTCTCTATATATCTCCTCAACCTTTTCTACCTCAGAAAAATAGAGCATTTTTAGATCATCTTTCTTGAATTTCTTTCTTTCAAAGATCAATCTAATGGCCAAACAAAACCTAAAGATTTCTCAGCTCTCTGCTGCAGTTCTGTTTATCTGCTTCTTCATTTGCCAACTTTCACCAGCCACCTGCAGAACCCTCAAGGGAGCCTTTCCGGGAGAAGAAAACATCATGAATTCAAACAACAACGTCGGACAGGACGTCCCGATCGCGAGCAACGAGACAAATGAGAGAGAGAAAACGAGTACAGAATTTCATGCAAAAAGGAAGATTGGAGAAGCTGCATATGGACCATTGTTTATGGCTATGCTTCCCAAAGGAAAAGTGCCAGCCTCAGGACCGAGCAAAAGAATCAACAAAATCAAGAATTAGCAAATTTAAGATAAGGGTTTGCTTCAATCCATGCATGTTTTGAATCTCTATTTGTTTATTCTTCATAAAGAAATGTATATATAATAGATTAATAAGGTATGAGGGACAATTATGAACTGATCAAGTTTCTTGTTTAGTTATTTGAAAAGAGCGTGTTTGGCTTAAGAAAAAAGAAGCAAAAGTACTTAAAAGTAAAATTTTATAAGCTTCGCCAACACATGTGAGAACAAAGATTTATAAGTAATTTTTACATAAAAAAAAAAGAAAGTAATTTTTACATCTTTTTTTGGAGGTTTAACTAAACCGTCTCCCCCCCCCCCCCCCCCCCCCCCCCCTCTGCTAACTAAATTAAGAGTAATGCTATTTGTACAATAATTTTTTACAATATTGATTGACAATCATACTTGTCAACATCACATTCATTCATTTTAAAAACTGTTTTTAAAATTAATGGATTAATTTTTGACAACATCAACGTTGTCATCCATTATTGTCAACAACAATTGTACAAGCAGAATAATTCTTAAATTAATGTATCACCAACCTTTCGGGTGCATACAATGCTTACTCCGTTACTCAAAACCACGTTTCAATTATGAAGCTAGACAGTGCAAAGATGTTATTTATGGGACTCGGAGTAAAATTAATTTGAAGACGTAGATAGAAGTTTTGTCTTAAAAGTGAAAGTAGTTTCGAATTTATTTTATTTTATGACTTTTCTTTTCATTGTAACATGTTCTCTCTATCTGATTGACGCATGAGCAGGCTAGAAATTTCATTAAATTCAATATGAAACGGCTAAGATTTTCTTGGATTTACGTAATCATGAGTCAATATGTATATAATCCTAGATTGTGTTCACAAAACTTGAGTACGTTACTATTGAAAAAGTTGAGTAATTAACATTTGAAATTTTTTACTGAATTGATTTTTCTTAATATGATTTTCTAATAGTATGAAAGTTTTAGCAAAATTAAGAAATCAATTAATTTCAAAACTGTAGTAATACAAAGTCAATGAAATACATTTAATTTAAAATAGGAATAAAATATGTGTTTTTATTAGTTGTCTAAATCTTAATTAATGATTGTTTCCTCTCATCAATGCTTTTAAATTCATGGAAGTCAATGTTTGTAATCGCAAAGGACCGCTGTCTACGTACTATGATATTTTTATATAGATTGTGTTGCACTGATAACCCCCTGGATGTCCAGGGGTTTGTGTGGGAGCCCCCTATCGCAGCACGGGCGTCACACAACCCCCTGGACGTCCACGAGTTGTTACACACTGACTTTTTCCTCTCAATATTTATGTGGAAAAAAAATTATATTATTTAAAACTGTATTTATGAACTATGAGTCAGCCCTTCTCTCCTAAATTACTTGGAACAGTTGGATTTTTCAAATGCAAGTTCACCTAATATTTGTATGTAAAACTTTTCTGAATATATATAATGGAATAATACATTAAGTTGTTATCCCTTTGTTTGAACGAAGAAAATCAAACCTGGCCGACAGTACTGACCAGCCACAAACAAACAAACAAACCATTTTACTTATTATTTTTCTTTCCGGTCAAAGAATTAGATTTATATCGGCATTATGGGATCATGAAATTTAATCCTATAATTTGGTTAAAACGTTTTGGTACATAATATTAAATAAAACAGGATAAAATAATTAGGAGCGAATGGTTGATTTTGTTCTGATTTCAAAACAATTGAGTAGAGTCGAGTCGAGCCGAACTAAAACTAATTTTTATTTTTGTAATGGAACCATCGATTTCATCTGTAATAATGGAATCGAATTAGAAACAAACTATTTGGTTTTGTTTGATTATGTTTCGATAATCTAAAAATTCATAATCAAAATTTTTAAATTATAAATGTAAATTAAATTAAAGTTCACCCATTCATAAATTAAAGTTCATAAATTGATTTAACACAAATTCCATGTTCTCTTTTAATTCGGTAACGTAAAAGTGGTCCTGAAGAAATAATCCGATTCTCAGAAAGAATCAGGTAAATGTTTGGTAAACATTAGTTTCAAAATTGTTTGATAAATAAATGAAATTTATTGACGAGTATTTATACAATTATTAAAATTGAAAAATAATTATAATTATGTTCTTTCGTATTATTATTATTATTATTATTATCATCATCATTAGTAATTTAACATTTATTTTTACTTTTAAATAATAAATAAACTATCAAATATTTTCTAAGATAAGGTATTCGCTATGATTATTTAAACTAAAAACATAAGATCTATTATATCTCAAGATTTTAAAAAAATAAAAAATAAAAGCCTAACCCATATAGTAAAAATATATTCAAAAAAATTTAAATGATCTTTTATGCATCAAACTTTCCGCCCTACGGTTTCTTAATTTCTCCATGTTCATATAATAGGAAATATCAAATAAATCTAAATTATCTTTAACGTGTATTATGTAATGAAAGATGATTTATTGTTGAATTACTAATTAATCTAGGACATAAAAGGAACTAATTTAAATAATTAGAGTTAAAATTAGTATTTTAATATGTATAAACGAAAAAAAAAAAAAACTAAAAGCAGAATCTGAAAAACTATCATTTTGCTGCTTCTCAAAATTTATTGTTAGATGGTACAAATTCTTTCATAATAACTTTTCTAAATTTACCAAATGTCTAAAATAACAAGCCATGTGCTACTTTCACTTGGATGCTAGAATCAATTTCAAACGAGTCGTAGACAAACTAATCCCATGTGCTACTTTATATTTTTTTTTGGATTACGCGTCATTACTCGCGCTCACACCTGTCCGGATCTAGACCTCGGTGTGAGGATAAATCAAGGGATATGCCTAAGTTGGCCAGGATTTGAGTGCGTTTTCACTAAACTATCCCAAATTCTCCTCCTTAGGATTCGAACCCAAGACGTGCCAGCTGCGTAATGTTTTTTCCCCATCCTTTGCCAACTTGGATGTGCCCCTAGAGGCAACCATGTGCTACTTTTACTTGGATGCTAGGCAATTTGTTGGCAGCAGTAGTGTTGGTCTATGTCTTGAGAAAGAAGGAGAAAATCAGATCTAGGACTTGACTTTGAAGCTTTGGGATAAGATAAAGGACGTTTGCCCTTTAAGACTTTAAATTGGAATTTTTGTAGTGTAATTTTAACAAAAAGAAAAAAAAAGTAAATAAGGTTTGCTTTCATTCTTGATTTTGGTTCTAGAACGCTTCAACAGATTGTTTGGGTTGTGATGCCAAATCCAATCCAAACATTGGGCCATGATGAAACTGGGTCAAGCCCACTCGCTGAAATTAATGTCATTGCCCAATAACGCAGAGAAAGAAGCCCAACAACCCGAGCCCAATACATTAGGCCACGTGTGCTACTTCGGTCCGTTGGATTCCCTCTAATTGGCATCTACGGTAATGATATGTTTTAAGGGGTACTCAATTGGTTTCCCTAGTTAGATATTCACATTGCTTCCGCCGCTTGAACTCTCTAGAAACTGAGTCGAGTTTTCTGTTTCACCTGTCCTTCGTCTTCTTTGTGACTGTCTAAATCTTCTGTGATTTTGGTGCTGTTTTTCTGTGTGAAAAAGAGAGTATGTGATTCTTAGAAAGGAGAAAGTGTTAGATTTTAGTTTTGGGGGTTTTGCATTCGGATCGTCGAAGTTGCTGCATTTGGTATTCTTTGAGTTGAGTTCTTGGGTGTCTTGTTGGAGATTCATTTTGTACAAAAGGGTACAATGTTATTTCTGAGCCCAAACCATAAATCGAGTCCTTGATGTCAATTATCAGTTTGCTATTGTAATTTCTCTTTGTGAGATTCGAGTGGTACTTTGTGTATTCTTGTTAACTTTATATAACGGTGGTATCAGAGCCTTTAGTAGCATTAGGGCTTCCTTTGTCAGATCTGTAGAGATTTGATTTTCGAATTTTTTGTGAAATCGAGATCTATTTTTCGACCTCTTTTTGTGAAAACCTAGATCTTTTTTTTTTTTTTTTCAAAACCTCAGACCTTTTCTATTCCCGATTTTATGTTTGTACTAATATTGTACTAACTATTTTTCTGTGGAGTTGTTGTTCTTTCTTGCAGGTTTTATTTTTGCGAACTGAGGGTTCGTGATTAGTCTTGAACGACACATACCGTTCTTGAGTTTTTTTTTTTCTTGAAATTGGCAGTCAAAACTTGTTACTACCCTCTGGTATTGTGACTTTTTCCATTTTAAATCATTTTGTTATTCCCTTGTGTGTGTGTGTGTATATGTGTGTGTGTGTGTGTGTACACAGCTGAAATACCTTATTGTTAATCACTTTAAACTCAAATTCTGGTGTCCTAAATTGTGCCTTGACCTGAGGACATGATCTTCACGAAATCCTGGTGAATTTGGGCATTTGGAATCTGAAGTGCGTTGGAGTTTTTTTTGGTATATGATCACTTCTTGTTATTATAAATACTTTGTGTGTTATTATTCCCTGATTCTTGATGCTTCTTGGTGTTTAATAATCTGTATGACTTTGAGTATTGTCACATTTTATTCTGTACCTGTTTTCTGTTGAACACTGAACTTCAAATAATTTTTTGTGTTAGGTTAAAAAATTTCAAATGACAACAACTACGTTTGAATTTGGAGTTTTTAATGGAAAATGAGATTTCCTCATTTGATAGCAAAAAATGAAAGGAGTCATTGTTCAACAGAAAGTTGCTAAAGCTGTTATTGCTGATTTTCCTGAAACTATGATCGGTGATCAAAACACTGATATGGATGAACTTGCCTATACCTCTATTATTTTGCATTTGTCTGATCAAGTGTTAAGGAAAGTAGGGAAACTTGATAAAGCTAAGGATCTGTGGGATAAACTAGAAGAACTGTACTTAGTCAAGTCTTTACTAAATAAGCTATTTCTTCTAGAAAAATTCTTCAGTTTTAAGATAGATACAACTAAAGATTTAGATGAAAATTTAGATATCTTTAATAAATTGGTACAAGACATTACCAATGCGGGTGAGAAGGTATATGATGAGTACAAAGCTGTTATATTCTTAAATTCTTTACCTGAGACATACAAAGATGTAAAGACTGCCATTAAGTATGACAGAGATACCTTGACCCCTGAAGTTGTTATTGACTCTTTAAGAAGTAAAGAGCTGAAACTTAAATGTGAAAGACATGGTAGGGATACTGAATGTCTGTATATTAGAGGGAGATCACTTACTAGGAAAAATAGTAGTCATGAAAATCAGTGTCATCAAGGAAATAATAATAACAAGAAGAAATGGAAAGGGAGGCCTAGATCAAAGTCTAGGACTGGGAATAAGAAGTGTTATGGTTGTACGAAAACTGGTCATTTCATTAAAGATTGCTTCAAGAAAAAGAATGAATAGAGAGATAAGAATGTAGATGAGGGAAATATTGTAGAGTCCCTAGAAGATAAAACAATGGATATCTATGTTGTTACAGAACCCACTACTAACCTGGACACTATGAATTTTTCTGAAAATAATGACCAGATTCAAGAGTGGATTCTTGACTCTGGTTGCACCTTCCATATGACCTCTAAAAGGTCTTGTTTACAAAATTTTAAAGAACTAAATGGAGGTGAGGTAGTAATAGGTAATAATGCAGCTTGTAAAGAGTTAGGAATTGGCAGTGTGACTTTAAAATTTGAAAATAGATATATCTTTACCCTAGGTTGAGTAAGATATGTTCCTGATTTAAAAAGAAATTCGATTTCCATGGGTGATCTTGATGACATTAGCCTGCAAGCTAGGCTTGGAAATGGTTTTCTAAAAGTTGTTAAGGGCTCCCATTGTAATCTTTAAGGGTGTTAAAAGAAATGGTATATATGACACTAGAGTTGAAATAATTTTAAGTCATACTGTTGATTCTTTGACTGCTCAAGTTGATGCCACTTTAAAATGACACAACATGCTTGCACATGTAAGTGAAAGATGTCTGCACATTTTGAATAAAATGGGTGTGTTTGGAAAAGATAATGTTTCAAAAATACTTTTCTGTGATTATTGTACTCTTGGTAAGCAACATAGACTTCATTTTAATACTGGAAATCATGAGACTATATCTGTTTTAGAGTATGTACATGCTGATTTGTGGGGACCCTCATCGACCATTACTCAAACAGGGAACAAATATTTTCTGTCTGTAATTGATGATTTTTTCAAGAAAGGTTTGGATTTTTTTGTTGAAACAAAAATCTGACACTTTTGGAAAATTTAAAACTTGGAAAACCCTTATTGAAAATCAATCTGGGATGAAAATCAAGACTTTTAGAATTGACAATGGTCTAGAATTTTGTAATGCTATTTTTGACCAATTATGTAAAGATAGTGGGATCCTTAGGCATAAAACTGTCCCTTATACCCTCATCAAAATGGAGTTGCTGAGATGATGAATAAGACTATTCTAGACAATGTTAGATGCATGATGATCAGTTCTGGAGTCCCTAAAATGTTGTGGGGGTGAAGCTGCTATGATAACAGTTTACATCATCAATAGGACCCCAACTAGTGCCTTAGATGGCAAAACACATAAGGAGGTGTGGACTGGAAAATTACCAGATTATTCTCATCTTAAAACCTTTGGCTGTGCAGCCTTTTTCCATCAAAGTATCGGTAAGCTTGAACCTAGATCCCCAAAATGTGTTTTTATGTGATACCCTGAGGGAGTCAAAGGGTATAGGCAGTGGGATAGAAAAGTCAAGGGGTTTAGAATGATCACAAGCAGAAATGTGACCTTTAATGAGAGTGACATGCCCTGCATGACTGAAAATCAACAGGTTAGCGCTCCTAGAAGTGAGGTAGGAGAGATGACTAGGCTGCAAGTGGAACCTTTGCCACCACCTAAACATATTGATGATGTTCAGGAAGAAATTGGTGAGGTTTCTGAAGAAAATATAGAAGAAGAAGGTGTTCAAGAAGTAGGCGAGGAAGAAAATTCATTAGAAGGTTACCAGTTAGCTAAGGACAGGGTTAGAAGAGAAATAAGGGAACCTATTAGAATGAGTGACTACCTATCTCTAGCTTTACTATTCTATCAAGACCTGGCCTTTAAGGAGCCAAAAACATATGAGGAGGCTATGAGTTGCCATTCAGCAAGAGACTGGCTATTGGCTATGGAAGAGGAGATGAACTCTTTGATGAAGAATGAAGCCTGGACTTTAGTTCCTAAGCCTAAAAATAAATCCATAGTTGATTGTAAGTGGATTTATACAATTAAGGAAGGAAATATTGTGAAGCAACCCCTTAGGTTTAAGGTCAGATTAGTGACAAAAGATTTTACACAAAAACCTAGTATTGATTACAATGAAATTTTCTCACCTGTAGTTAAATATACCACTATACATGTTATGCTTGCATTATTTGCACAATATGATCTTGAAATTGAACAAATGGATGTTAAAATCGCATTTTTGCATGGAGTCTTTGATGAAACCATCTATATGCATCAGCCACCTAGATTTGTTGATAAAAAGAAACCTGAACATGTTTGTTTGTTAAAAAGATCGTTGTATGGACTTAAACAATCACCTAGACAATGGTATAAACGCTTTCATAACTTTGTGTCATCTGTTGGTTTTATTAAAAGCTCATTTGATCATTGGCTATATTTTAAAATTTGATCTATGATTGTTTATTTGCTTCTGTATGTGGATGATATGCTATTAATTGGGCAGCATATAAGAGATATTAATGAAACTAAGATGTCTTTATGCTCTGAATTTGAAATGAAAGAGTTAGGACATGCTAAGAGAATATTAGGTATGGATATTTAGAGAAATAGATCTCAACGGGTTCTTTTTCTGTCACAATCTGCCTATGTTGAAAAGTGATATCTAAATTTGCTATGCATGAATCTAAGTCTGTCACTTTACCACTTGCGAGTCATTTTAAATTAAGTAAAGATCAGTACCCCATTGATGAATCTGATGTGAAATATATGCAAAAAGTCCCTTATACAAATGCTGTGGGGTCTGTGATGTACACCACGGTATGTACCAGACCTAATGTTGCTCATGCCATAAGTACCTTAAGTAAATTTATGGTCAATCCTAGCCTTGAACATTGGACAGCCTTAAAATGGTTACTTAGGTATCTAAAAGGAACATCTACACTAGGTTTAATTTTTAATCTTAATAAAGAAGGTGTTGTGCTAAAGAGGTTTGTTGATTCTGATTATGCAGGGGATATGGACAATAGAAAATCAACCACATCTTACATGTTTACTTTGTGTGGCACTTGTGTGAGTTGGAAATCACAATTACAGCCCATTGTTACACTATTAACCATTGACGCAGAGTATGTGGCTGCCACTAAAACCATAAAAGAATCACTATGGCTTAAAGTTTTGTTATGTGAAATTAATGTTCTTTCACAACATGTTGTAGTTTACTCAGACAGTCAAAGTGCAATTCATCTGTGTAAAAATCCAGTATTTCATGAAAGAACTAAACATATAGATGTTAGGATGCATTTTATAAGAGATATAATTCATAAGGAATTTGTTGTACTTGAGAAAATCCCAACTGAGTTCAATCCTGCTGATATGGGAACCAAGGTTCTGCCTCTTCACAAGTTCAAGTCTTGTTTGCAAATGCTGAAAATTGATATTGGTTAACTTTATGTTATTACGGGTACTTGATACAGTGATCTCTGATCCTTAAGAAGAGGATGGAGTTGTGAAAGGCTTAAAGCACTTAGTAGTTGATCATTGGCATCAAGGTGGAGATTGTTTGGGTTGTGATGCCAAATCCAATCCAAACATTGGGCTATGATGAAATTGGGCCAAGCCCACTCGCTGGAATTAATGTCATTGCCAAATAACGCAAAGAATGAAGCCCAACAACCCGAGCCCAATACATTAGGCCACGTGTGCTACTCTGGTCCATTGGATTCCCCCTAATTGACATCAACGGTGATGATATGTTGTAAGGGGTACTTAATTGGTTTCCCTAGTTAGATATTCACATTGCTTCCGCCGCTTGAACTCTTTAGAAACTGAGTAGAGTTTTCTGTTTCACCTCTCCTTCGCCTTTTTCGTGACTGTATAAATCTTCTGTGATTTTGATCATGTTTTTCTATGTGAAAAAGAGAGTCTATGTGATTCTTAGCAAGGAAAAAGTGTTAGATGTTAGTTTTGGGGGTTTTGTATTCGAACCGTCGAAGTTGCTGCGTTTGGTCTTTTTTGAGTTGAGTTCTTGCGTGTCTGGTTGGATATTCACTTTGTACAGAAGGGTACAATGTTATTTCTGAGCCCAAACCATAAATCGAGTCCTTGATGTCGATTATCAGTTTGCTATTGTAATTTCTCTTTGTAAGATTCGAGTGATACTTTGTGTATTCTTGTAAACTTTATATAACATAGACAATTCTAGGTTCTAAGAATAGAAATCATTAAAAAAAAATTCACAAATTGCTTTGGTTCGATTATTTCACCACTGGAAGAAGGTGTCAATTATATTTGAGTTGAACTAAAACAATAAGTATAAATTTATCCCATTATGTAAAAAGAGTTATACTGTACGTACTGTATGTGCTAGCAGAATAGCTATCCCCCTGTGATAGTGGGGTGAAATTTGTACTTGCAGCATTATTCAGTACAACATTATCAGCGTTTTACGGCGTTCGTTTATGGCGTGCATCTATAGCACGCCGTAAAAGAAGACTAATTACGGCGTGCGAGAAATGTATGCTGTTAAAAATAAATGGCTTAAAGTATTTACGGTGTTTATTCTTTGCACGTCGTAGTTGGGTAGTATTT
Source organism: Osmanthus fragrans (assembly GCA_019395295.1). Taxonomy (NCBI): domain Eukaryota; kingdom Viridiplantae; phylum Streptophyta; class Magnoliopsida; order Lamiales; family Oleaceae; genus Osmanthus; species Osmanthus fragrans. The sequence goes on from CM033353.1 coordinate 8,447,784, forward strand.
ACGATGTGCAATAAAAAATGTATGGGCATTTGATCATTAATGGTATGGATCCTACGTATACTACCTGGGTGTTTCATGGGGAAAAATCAAATACAGCATCATTGCCTCCTCAAAATGTAGAAAATTTAGAGATGTATAGGATGTATAGAGATGCATTTTTTCAGGATGATAATATTATAGAACCCAAGAATGAAGATAGAGAGAGACTTTTCAAATTTATATGAGGGTGTAGAAATTCATTTATATCCTGGTTGCACAAAGTATACAAGGATATCTGCAATTGTTGTCTTATACAAGCTTAAAGTTACATATGGTATATTTGACAACGGTTTCAATGAACTTCTTGATATTATATGAGATATGCTACCACATGGGAATACCCTTCCTAATTCTTGCAATTCAATAAAAAAAAGTATTTGAAAACATTTGATTTGGGGTATGAGAAGATACATGCATGCGTAAATGATTGTTGTTTGTTTAGAAATGATCTAGAGAATTTAGAGACATGTCCAAAATGTGCATCTTCGCGGTGGAAAGTTAATGGACGGACTAAAACGATTTAAAATGGGATACCTGCAAAGGTTTTGTGATATTTTTCGATTATACCACGATTTAGAAGAATGTTTAGGTCACTTGATAAGACAAAACATTTAATATGACACTCAAATAAAAAAAGTCTAGATGGAAAAATGCATTATTCAGTTGATTCATTAGCTTGGGAGAGAATTGATCAAAAATGGCCTGTTTTGCATTAGAACCACGAAATCTTAGGCTTGGCCTTTCTTTCGATAAATTTAATCTCTTTGGTGATCTAAGTTATAGGTATAGTTGTTGGCCAGCGATACTAGTTATATATAATCTCCCTCCATGGATATGCATGTCTAAGGAAAATTTATTGTTGACTTTATTAATCCCAGGTCCCAAACAACCTGGAAATGATATAGATGTGTATCTAGAACCACTAATAGAAGACTTAAAAGAGATGTGGAATATTGGTGTTGAAGTAGATGATGGATTTACCAAGTCCACCTTCAATTTGAAAGTTGTGCTGATGTGGACAATTAATGATCTTCCGGCTTATGGAAACTTATCAGGATATCCTATGAAAGGTGAAATAGCATGTCCAGTGTGTGATTTATCCACATGTGCAAAATGGTTGGCATGTAGTCGAAAGTTTTCATACATGGGCCATAGAAGATTTTTTGTATATAATCATCCTTATCGGTCGAAATAAGCTTGGTTTGATGGAAACAATGAGCATCGGCCTAGTCCTAAAATATTAACCAGTCGAGAAGTGATGTGTTCAATATAGAATGTTAGCAATAATTGGGGAAAAATAGGAAAAAAAAAACGAAAGGTGAAAAAATCATATTCTAATTGGCCATGGAAAAAAAGTCAATATTCTTTGAGCTACCATATTGGGAGGTTAGTCGTTTTAAACTATCTTGAATTACTTATTTCTTTGCCTAAACTTTTTTTTTTTTGAAATTTATGTTGTTATTTTTCAGACACTACTTCTGCAGTATAATTCGGATGTAATGCACATTGAAAAAAATGTTTGCTAAAGCATTCTTGTCACTATTTTGCATGTGAAAGGAAAATCAAAATATGGGTTAAATTCCCTAAAGATTTACTCAATATGGTATTAGAAAGGAACTTCATTCTGAATTGAGAGGAAATACATATTACCTCCCCACAGCGTCATATATGTTATCCAAAAAAGAGAAAACTATTTTGTAAGAGGCTATTTGATTTAAGATTACCTGATCGTTATAGCTCTAACATTTCAAAGTGTGTATCATTAGCAGATAAAAAGATTTTAAATCTAAAGTCCCATGATTGCCACGTGCTCATACAACAATTGCTATCAGTTGCATTAAGAGGACTTTTACCGCGAGGAACAAAAAAAACAATTTTTCGACTATGTGCATTTTTCAACGAAATATGTCAAAGAGTCATCAATAAAAATAAGTTAGAAAAGTTTAAGAAGGATGTTGCTGTGACTTTGTGTATGCTGGAAATGTATTTTCCCCATCCTTTTTTGACATAATGATTCATTTAACCATCCACCTTGGGTGTGACCTTCGTATTGGTGGACCTATACAATATCGTTGGATGTATCCATTTGAGAGGTAAATTAATATGAACTTTTGTAAGTATTCAAACTTTCTTCTTCTAATTACTTAGATATCTCATGTCTATTAAATGATTAATTAGGTTTATGAAAACACTTAAAGGATATGTTAGAAATCGTTTAAGACCTGAGAGTGCATAGCAGAGCGTTATTTAGCCGATGAATGTATGCATCTTTGTAGTGGTTACAAGAAACAAGCTGCTGAAGTAGGTGTTCGACATACTCGAAATGAGGATTTTAAGAATGAAACAATTATTGATGGACGTTCGATTTCTGAAGGAAAGTTAAAGACTTTGAGTCCAGAAACGTTAGAGGTCGCTCATCGTTATGTATTGTTTAATAGCGTTGCAGTTGAGCCATCTATAATGTAATTTAATAAGTTAATTTATTAGTTTAACATTGGTTAATATTATCTCATAAACTTCTCTTACTATTTGTTTATTTATTTTCATTTAGGATGCATAAAGAGGAGATTAAGAATTCAGAGAGTCGTATTGCCAAGAATGAAACCTTATTACAAATGAGACATATGGAGACTTTCACTTGGTTTGCGGAGAAAGGCAAACGAGACAATTGTAACATGTCTAAGACATTGAAATGGCTTGCACGTCAGTCTAGATAAGATGTGATATCACATTCTGGTTATGTTATCAATGGACATCGGTTTCATACAACCGATGTTAGTAGAAGTGCACAAAACAGTGGTGTTTCTATTGAAGCACAAACTATTTGTCGGTTTAGTATGAATGATACAAGCCATGTAGTTGGTAAAATATTTTATTACGGAGTTATTAGAGACATAATTTTACTAGATTATCATAGTTTTTAAGTTCCTATGTTTCACTGTGATTGAGAAAATATAAATAGTGGAGTCGAGATTGAAGAAGGATTTACATTGGTAAATTTTTGTAGAGGACAACATCAATTTGAAAGAGATCCATTTATTTTAGCATCACAAGCAAATTACGTTTTTTATTCTAGAGAGAGCGATACATCAAGTTGGTATATTGTATTAAAGGCACCTCCTAGAGGATTTCATGAGTTAGAAAATTTTGATGAGGAGACTTATACTCCATCCACATTAGATGTATTAAGACTTGATATGACCGTTGAAGATGAAGGTTATGTAAGACATGATTGTGAGGGCATTGATATTGAATATGGTAATTGTATGTATATCTTTAAGATTCTTTCTTGCTCTATATTAATTTATTATTTATGTGATATTATATTGATGTTAATGTCTTTAATGTCTCTAATTCCAATATTTCTTGCGTTATTTTTGTAGATGCAAACGATGAAAGCTGAGTTTTGCGGATGCTGATGTTCACATGAGTGGAAATAAGATGACATATCCGGGTGAAGTAAGTTCCCAGATTATATGTATAATAATTTTTAATGATTAAAAAGTAATTTTAAGTAAAATATTGCTTATTTTTCTTATTTGTTTAATACAGTCATCTAATCAAGACTATAAGAAATGAAAAAAGAACTAAAAAAAAGCTATAAATGTTTCTGCCATAAGAGAAGAGAATGAAGGTATAAGAATATCAGAAGGAGGTTCTAATGATGTGCAACATGATGTATAAGTATTGCCTAATAGTGCTAGTACTATTGAGAAAGGAAAGAAGAGAAGGGGTCGAGCAAAATTGATTTATCTCAACAAGGAAAAATGCACGAAGTTACCAGTAGAGTCTAATGAAAGAGGGCAGCCAATTTGTAAAGGTTCAATTAAGCTATCATCATTTATTGGGACCATAGCTAGAGAACTTATACCAATTACATGGAAAAGTTGGAAAGATATCAGCGAAAGTTTTCTTGATGGCATATGAGAGCATGTGCAGGTAATATAAGCTTCACGTCTCTTAATATAATTTAAATTAAATTTCTATTAATATTGTGTACTTTGATGCAGCAAAAGTTTGATGTTGATACTTGTCATAGAAAATACATCATGCAAAAAATGGGAAAGAATTTGCGAGATGATCGATCTAATGTGCTTAAAGCAATAAATGACAGAGGAAAAACAATTGGCATGACATGGGTTGCTGCTCTCCTCAAGCCTGATAATGTTGAATCAATGGAAGAATGACAAGCATTTGTCAAAGAACATAATTCTCAACCATATAAAGTAACTTTCATTACTTTTTTCTTAAATTGCTTACTGCATCAGCTCTACATTCCCAATAAAAGTTATGCTTACACAGTACGAATTGATTTTGTAGGAAAAAAATGAAAGATTAAAAAAGATGAGAGCAAGTCAAACCATAATGCATACAACAAGTAAAAAGGGCTTCGCTCGCTTAGAAGCTGAAATGGTAAAAAATTGTTAAATTACTTTATTAAATTTGCTTGAAAAATTATAAAAGTTTACGTTATCACATATATGAAATATATAAAATGCAGCATGCTGAAAGTGAAGACCCTAATTCCACAATGGGAGATGATGTTTATATTCGAGGACATACGCGAAAAAATGGTGAACCTATTAATGAAGCAACTGTGGAAACATTGGTAACAATAGTGCTTCTAGTAATTTTTGGTCATTCAAAACTTATATTTATAATTTTAGCCCATTAATTTATTTTCTCATATCAGAACAAAATAAAAGCATGTTCAGAGACAGTTACCTCTCCAGGCAAACATTCCCTCAGAGATGATGTTGTTGCTAGAGTACTTGGTCCAGAACGTCGATGACGGGTTAGAGGTCTTGGTTTTGGTGCACAATCATAACTTGCAAACTCAAGTCCAAGAGTTGAGAGATGAAATTAAAGAATTAAAAGTTTTCTTTCAAATGAAGAGTATGATTGCTGTACAAGAAGATAATGTAAGTGGAAAACTAGAATTACTAAATGTTATTCTAAATTGCATATAGTGCCTATATTGAAAATATTAAATTGTACAATTGGATATGAATTTTACAGCCTAGAGACAGAAGCTTGAATGATTCAGATAACCTTCAAAATAAGAAATGCAAATTGTTGTCTTGGTTTGGGAAAGCTGATATTGTTGCAAAAGGTAAAATCGCATCAACAAATCCAAGCGATTTAGTGCATCATGTACCACTTGGTAATGAATGTTGGAGAGTTTGGGTTAATGAAGTGATTGATAATGTCAGCTTATATCATTCTACACGTGAGTTTTTTCTTCTTGATCCATTAGGAAGTACAATAGTATGGCCAATTAGGTACATCGAAGTGGATTCGTTGTAATCACAACAAAGGTATGCTTAATTTCTTTTCTAATTTAATTCCATTTACAGCTTAAAGAAATTTTAGTTGGATTTTCTAAAGTTTTTTTTGTTGTCCTTTTAAATTTATCTGCAGGTTGATTGACATAGCTCCTCATTACTATGATTTGACAAACTTCCCCAACTGTGAAGCAAATCGGCAACTTGAGAAGCTGTATAAGAAACGAGAATGTGATGGAGGAGAGCAAGAATAGAAAGTGAAAAGATACACTTAGCTCTTCCTGAAGATATACGTAGATGGTAATACAGAATCTAGATTGACAAATTGAACTTCAAATGTTTGTGGGGGTGGTCAACATATATTGTACCTCAGTGATAGCATAGTGATTTCAGTTTGGATACTTCTAAATTAGTAGTTTCCTTGCTGCAAATGGGTTCTATTCTATAAATTACTTACTTTTGCATCTTTGTTTGTGTGAGCTAAATTATTTACCTGTGCATCTATCTCTACACCTTTGTTTGTATGAGATTGTGCTTGTTACAACGGCCCTGGCAACTACTATTGTTTATGAGTGTCTTTACAGGTCTGCTGGTAATCATTATTTAGATGTTGTTTTTAAAAAATGATATTGAAATTTACGGCATACAAAAATGTACGCCATAAAAAGTAATTAACTATTATGGCGTACATTTTTGCACGCCGTAAAAAGATAAGCTTTTACGGCGTGCAAGAAGCACGCCATAATAGTTAACATATGGCGCGCATATGCACACCGTTAAAAACTTATCTTTTTACGGTGTGCAAAAATGCACGCCGTAATAGTTATTTACGACATTGCTTTATACGGCGTGCAACCGCACACCGTAAACAGGTTTTTATGACTACAATACACGCCGTAAAAGGTAAATTTTGTTGTGGTGATTGATGTAAAATGGTCTTGAGGAGAATCCAAGTGTAGACAAGTACAATAGTTGTGTTTTAGAATGCTTAGTTTTATTATAAATCAGTCTAAAACTACTTAAAGCTAGTTTATCAGTATATTGATAGAGTTTATCCAACATTTGATAAGTCAAATTTTAATCGAGTAACTTAGCAAATTTAAAAATATTACTTAGAGCATGTTTGATTCTTATTAATTGAGAAAAAAAATGAGTTTTGAATAGTATTTTTAGAAGAATGTGTAGTTAAAATGTAACTTAAAGTTTTTGATATATGTGTGGAATATTTTATTGTGTGAATATGTGATTGAAAATGATCATATAGCAAACCATAAAATAAATTAATGGGTTTCAAACAAGCACTTAGAAAATTTAAACATTCCATTTTTATATTAATTAAAAAGCCGAGTCACATAATTAACAACTTGATGTCTCGATAGCAACATACTGTGGTTGCTAATTGGAGTTTTGGCCCAAGAACTGTCCAAGAGTCACTTATTTAGCCCTTTTTTGGCCCCCCATTTTTTTTTCCAAATATTAATGTTTGGAATAGTGTTTATTTGAAAAATGTGTTCTCGAAAAAAAAGGAAATTTTTTTTGATTTACATGTAATATTATTTTATGGAAGATTGTGTGGTTGAAAATAAGAGGAAAAAAAATGAAAGAGAATGGGAGCAAATGGGTAATTAACTTGTTCCAACAAATTTTAGTCCCCTATGATAAAGGATAATAATTTAAAATAGATTTAATTATGAATTTTGCTACTTTGACGGATGATTTCTGCCATCCTCCTTGACAGATGTGTAGTTGGATGAAAATAATTGGATAGAAATGATGACAATGTTTAAAATAGTCCAATAATATAATATCATGTGACATTATGTCAACCTATCTGTCAACGAAGATGACACTGTAGCATGGTTGTTTAATTATGAATTAGTTTACATGTATATAATATACTACATCTCCCTCACATGGAGGGGGCCCCACACATAATTAAATATCGTGGGCCCCCCTCCATGTGAGGGGGGTGTAGTCTATTATGTACACCATGAGGTGTACATGTAGACTAACCCTTTAATTATTGTCTAAATTTAGCACATGTTTGCCTCTTTTTAAATTAAAATATTCTTTATTTTTCATATTTATTTTCACTCATATATTCATACTATAAGATATTCTGCAGGTAAATCCAAAAAATTTCTCTATTTTTTATCCCCTGTTTGACTCTCATTAAAACAAAACTCTATATTTCCCATAATCGTTTTCAATCACACATTCACACAATAAAATATTCTGCATATAAATCTAAAACTTTTATCTAATTTTTAACTACACATTTTCTAATTATTCAAAATATCATTTTCCCCAATTTCTCTTCATACTGACAGAGGCTTAACTAATTGTATTGCTTTGTCATTATATGTAACAAGCAATATTAAAATAGTTTAGATTATATATGTTTGCATTTTCATTTATCTCAATATTACTTGTATAAATAGTCATCAAAAATCAATGAAAATAACACAATGCTTTTTCAATTCTATTAACTTTATGGTGTCAGCACTCCATCAATGCCCTGCAACACCAAATCGTGAGCCTCCTTCCTAACTCATCAATCTCAAAGCATATATTACTCACCACTGCAATTTCTACAAAATAACCATATACCACATATACCACAATTTTCATCTTCCCGTCAATTATCACTCATGGTCACCAATGATCTCACCATAACAGCAAACTCCCACACAACCATCCTTAACAATAATGAGCCTCACCAAACCCTATCTCCATCCATGTCTCAGCAAGAGTCCGGCTAAAACTGTTGAAATTTTGGTTCGAATAGGAGTTTGATTTTCAGTTAAAAAGATTTCGTTTCAAACTTACCGGATTCAATGGATTGAACTTACCGGATTCAAAGGGTTCTTACCGGATTTGAGTTAAGTAAAAGAGAATAATCCTTTATTTACCGTATTTGAAGCAAAGCTTTAATACCGGTTTCTATATATGGTATTTGCTTACTGGATTTGAGTTAACTTAACCTGAAATCCGGTATTTGGCATATAAATCCGGTAAGTGCCTGGAACATGAAATTTTATAGAGATTTTGAACAAGAAAGAAGAGTAGAAAACTTGGATGATTTCTTACTAAATTAAAGGACTTTCAAGGCTGCATAAATAGCCAAATTACATACCAAAACATGCTTAAAAAGTTAATCATTTCACCTACTAAACTAGATATAACTTAACACAAGCTCTTACACAAAGTGCATGAAAAAGCTGCCTAACTTTTTAATATAGTTTAAGCTAGACAAACCAAAAATATATAACCAAATGATAAAGCAAAAACATTGGTTAGATTACAACAAAAGTGTCATAACTTCAACACTCCTCCTCGGCACTTTTGTTGGAAACACAAAGACATCTTCTCAATGTTTCAAATCTTTCCTTAGGCAATGATTTTGTCAATATATCAGCATATTGATCAGCAGAACAGCAATGTATCAACTTCACTTCAGAGTGTTCTAGGGCAAGAGACAAGGGAGGAGCTAACCACCACAAGAGAAAACTTGGGAGCTCATTCTACGACATTGGGTGATTTTGGGAAGAAGAGGATTCCCCATTAATAGAGAAGATCTCATCCACTCATCTCCTCTTCAATAAGCTTTTCTTTTCCTTCTTATTTTCATTTATATGTGTAATGTTTTGTGGTTATTTATTATTGTTTCATGAATATCTAAAACCTATTGTGATTGGGGGTTATTTTGGAACCCTAGAAATGATTATTTAATCGATTTATGCTTTATTGTGGTCTTGAGATTGATGTGATTAATTCACTGTTTTTGTGTTTATTGTTCTTCTCGATTATTTAGCGGTGCAACTAGATGATTGGGTTATTTCAATATTTTCCAATTTGGGAAATTTAGTACGTAATCGCTATTTTTATCGAACCCTAGTGACGACTACATTTTGATAGATTATGAGGAATTTTCTATTAAATCTAGGTGAATTATCACTTAAGTTAACAAACCGAACTTGTGTGTTTGTGCTTAATTCAATTCGACTCTCTTGTGTGAATGCTTTCGTTAAATTAATTCTAGCGATCTTATCCTAGGTTATTTGATGATTAGGGTTGGGGAAAGAGCTTATTTTATTCAACTAAAATCTAAGGAGAGTTTGATGTAGTCGATCTTGTGATTATTCTCGAATTGTTGTTAACCATTTGAACGAATTTTTTTTGTAAAATTGAATTAGAAAATCATTCCCGCGGTAAAGAATTATCCCCGATCACACTCTCTCTTTTGTTGATCTATCGCCTCCATTGTTTAATTTAATTTCATTGCATGTGTCGAACCGTCACTATTTTCATTTTATTTTCTCTTTACTTTATGATTCAAAACCAAACCCCCTCCCCCATTTACTTATTTGCACATTTTTATTTTTTTTGTTGCAATTGACGTAATTGAAAACAATTCTCTGCGGGAATGACCTTTACTTACCAATTACTACTTGAACGATATTTTAGTGGAGTAAGGAATTTATTTTTGACCCCCCTTTCGGGCGTGTCAGTTCAATTTAGTTTTGTACACCCATTTGACACCTATTACATTTCTATTTTTTGGCCTGTCTACTAGCACCCATGTTTTGTCTTCTCAACCATGCTTAGCTCTTCCTTCATAGCATCCTTCCATTCTTCAAACTTTTCAGCTTCAATAAAGTTTGATGGTTCTAATTGAGCTTAATTGCATCTGGAATACACATCAGCCAGTGATCCGGTTCTTTGGTCTTCATTTGCAGAATCTGAGTCAATATCAGCTCTTTCTTCTTCAACTTCATTGACATCAGCTTCAATTGCTGAAGGAATGTCTTTTGAAGCTTCAGGCTGACTGTCTGCTAATGAATCCTAGTTCCAGGAGCCTTCTTCATCAAATTTGATGTCCCTGCTAGCAATAACCTTCTTACTGACAGGATTGTATATCTTATATCCCTTGGCATTATTGCAATACCCAATTAGGACTCCCACTTCAGCCTTTTGACTCAATTTATCCCTCTTCACATAAGGTATATGAGTATAGCAAAGGCTTCCAAATACCTTGAGATATGAAATATCCGGTTTTGTTCCATGCCAAGCCTCAAATGGTGTCTTTTTGTCTAAGGATTTAGTAGGTAATCTATTGAGTAAATAGACTGAAGTATCAACAGCTTCAGCCCAGAACTCTTTAGGTACCTTTTTCTCCAACATAAGACACCTATCCATCTCCATAACCGTTCTATTCTTTCTTTCACAAATACCATTCTGCTGAGGAAAATATGGAATTGTCAGCTGATGATGAATACACATGTCTTCACAGAACTTATCAAACTAGCTACAACAATACTCTGTTCCATTGTCTGATCTTATGGCCTTAATTTTGCAACTGCTTTCATTTTCAACAAGGTTTTTAAACCTTTGAAATACACCAGCAACATCATATTTAAACTTCAGAAAATACACCCAACACATCCTTGTCAAATTACCGATGAATAGCACAAAATACTTGCTGCCATTTAAGGTAGGTGTTCTCATTGGATCACACACATCAGAATGAATAAGCTCGAGTTTATTTGATGCTCTTGTAGACTGATTTTTAGAAAATGGCAACCTAACTTGCTTTCACAATTGATAAATATCACATATACATCCATTAACACTACTGATTTCAGGTATGCTTTCTACAAGTTCCAGATCATGCATTTGTTTGAGTGATTTGTAGTTAGCATGTCCAAATCATTTACGCCATAAAGAAGATTCAATTTCAGTGCAAGTAAGTGCCTGATTATTCACATTTTTCCATTCTAAAGGAAAGCTTCTATACCTTATACCTACGGTCATTACTTCCTGATTTGTGAATCAAATATAATGCATCATTTATCCTTAAAAATGAGTGTATAGTCCTTCTCAATCAATTGACCAACACTAATCAGATTTTGATCAATATTAGGCACATAAAGAACATCTAAAATGTACTTAATACCTAATGAGGTTTGCACTGAAATTTCACCAACTCCCTTCACTTCAACGAACTCTCCATTTCCAACTTTGACTCTTGATCTATAGCTTTCATTAAGATTGACAAAGATACTAGGATTTGATGTCATATGATGGGTACATCCATTGTCTAGTAAACAGGTCTCATTACTGCTGCAAGTCATTGCATTCATGGTTGTGAACAAGTGCTCTTCCTGCTGATTTTCTGCCATCTATGCCAACTGTGTATCCTGTTTCTCCTTCTGATTTTTGCATACTTTTTGAATGTGTCCAAATTGTTTACATGCTTTACATTGGACTCCTGGTCTGTACCAACACCAGTTTGGTGAATGATCGATTTTCTTGCAATGAGGACATGGTGGAAAAACTTCATTCTTGCTTGCATTTTTGCTCCCTTCTCCCTTCTTTTTTTCATTCCATGGCTTCTTCACTACAAAGTTTGTTTGAGCTTTGTGCTTTCCCTTGGCAAATAGGGCTCTTTCAACTTGTTCTTCTTGTCTAAATAATCTCCTTTGCTCAGTGGCTTGCAAGACATTTATGAGCTCAGACAGATTTATTGTAGACAAATCTCTGGAATCTTCAAGTAAATAGATTTTAGCTTCAAATTTCTCAGGTAAACTGATAAGGACTTTTTCTACCACACGTTTATCTGGTAGATCATCTCCCAACAACCTTATCTTGTTTACCACTTTCATCAATCTGTCTAAATATTCTTTGACAGATTCAGCCTCCTTCATCTTCAATGCTTCATACTCCCTTCTGAGATTAAGAACTTGCATCTGCCTTGTTCTTGCATTCCCCTAAATTCCTCCTGCAATCTATCCCAGACCTCTTTTGCCGTTTCACATGTGATGATCCTGGTAAAGATTTCATCAGAGACGGCTGATTGAATGCAAGACAAGACTTTGAATTTCTTTGCAACATCCTCACTGTGCTGTTTAATCTGTGCAACAGTAGGATTTGCTCTTAATGGTGAAGGTTCCACACCTGATTCTGTAGTTTCCCACAGATCATAGGCTTTGAGATAAGCCTTCATCTTTGCAGCCCAAAAATCATAGTTTTCACCATTAAACACTGAAGGAAGAGGTGCTGAAAAACTAGTTGAAGCCATGTTTAAGAAAGGTTTTTTTTTTTTTTGAAAGGTTTCTTACTTTTTTTCTCTCTGAAATTTCTTTTCCACTCAACGTTTTCTTCTTCCTCAAATATCGGTTTTTAAAGCTCTGATACCATGTTGGAATTTTGGTTCGAAGAGGAGTTTGATTTTCAGTTAAAAAGATTTAGTTTCAAACTTACCAGATTCAATGGATTGAACTTACCAGATTCAAAGGGTTCTTACCGGATCTGAGTTAAGTAAAAGGGAATATTCCTTTACTTACCGTATTTGAAGCAAGGCTTTAATACCGGTTTCTATATACGGTATTTGCTTACCGAATTTGAGTTAACTTAACCTGAAATTCGATATTTGGCATATAAATCCGGTAAGTGCCTGGAACACGAAATTTTACAGAGTTTTTTAACAAGAAAGAAAAGTAGAAAAGTTGAATGATTTCTTATTAAATTAAAGGACTTTCAAGGCTGTATAAATAGCTAAATTACATACCAAAACGTGCTTAAAAAGTTAATCATTTCACCTACTAAACTAGACATAACTTGACACAAGTTCTTACACAAAGTGTATGAAAAAGCTGCCTAACTTTTTAACATAGCTTAAGCTAGACAAACCAAAAATATGTAACCAAATGATAAAGCAAAAACATTGGTTAGATTACAACAAAAGTGTCATAACTTAACAAAAACTCACTGCCACAAATACGTCTCGTGGAAATTCCAATTCCTCGCTCTTCTTGTTGGCTAAAACCTCATGATTTCATTGACGAATCAAAATTCCGCCACCACCTACCATTTGTACCAATGACACGAAGATTGTTAATCGAGAAAATATTCTCATTCTTTCCATTCTTGGAAAAGTTTTTCAAGAGCATTAAGTGAAAAATATTTTGGAGAATTCTTTAAGCTTACATTGAATTCATTTCTTCATATATAAAAAACTTTGATTGATTCAAACTCTTTTCATCATCTTCATCAAATTTTTTCATCTCACTTTTTGAACTTAACTTATTTCTATCATTCATAAAAAAGAGATATATTTTGGAAGAATAGTTTTGAATTTACATTACATCTATTTCTTCCACTTTTTCGTATTGAAAACTTTGAATGATTGAATCAAATTTTTAATTATCATATTCATCAAAGTTTATTATCTCTCTTGTAACTTAATTTATTGCTCACTCATTAAACGAGATAAATATATTGAGAAGATTTTTGAATTTAAATTGCATTTAATTATTTTTCATTTTCTCATTGAAAATTTTTGATTGATTGACTCAAAGTTTTAATTATCATATTTATCAAGTTTTTATTTTACATTTGAGCTATCATTTGTTGCTATTCATTGAAGTGTTAGCCTCTCTTAATACTTAATTCATTTGCATTATTTATCAAGGGAGAAGTTCATTGTTAAATTATTTTGTTATATTTATGGGTCATATTGAATTCCCGTAAAGCTCAATAGTATGAGTCATATTGAGGTTTCTTAAAACTCAATATTTTATAAGGATCAGACTCATTGTTTGTGAGTCATCGGAAGTGTTGTAAAGGATTGTATTGCACTATAAGTCAATCAATATAGTGAAAATATCTTACTCGTATTGTAGAGCTTAATAACGAAGGACGTAGATTATTATTTGGATTGAATCCTCACAATTATATCATTTGCATTTCATCTTCCCTTTTACTCATCGCTTTAATATTTGCGCTTATTATTTGAATTAATCTATTTAGTCTTTACTTACTTGAATTTAAATTAATTCTTCGAAAATGTTTTAAAAACCAATTCTCTCTCTCTCTCTCTCTCTCTCTCTCTCTCTCTCTCTCTCTCTCTCTCTCTCTCTCGGCTAACTAGTCTTGAACTATCATCACGTTGCACGTGACGAATTGCACAAAAATATCACGAAAGCACAAACCTCAACAAGAATATTGAAAATTTGACTTAATCATGACTTCCAACATAATGATGAGAGAATGTCAACTCATAAAATGACCATTTTTTGTTACAATTATGTCAAAGGTTACTGATATGTTATGTTGTATTTAAAGTTACATGTGTTATTTAAATGGAAGATTTTTATTTATTTATTTTTTCCTTTTAATCTTTGTTTGACTTGTGAGTTTTTCTAGCATTTTGATACGGTGAGTACGGCCATAATTGGAGAATATGCATAATATGAGTGTTTTTGAGTTTTGAAATAGACAACAAACAGGAGTGGAAGTTACATTGTACTCTGCTCCGATTGGTACGAATTAGAATTAGAATTAAAATTAAAATTTAATCAAAATTAATAATTAATTTTAATCACATATTTTATAGGTCTCGCGATTTTCAATCATACATTTTATTAATTTCAATCAAAATCTACTAAAAATCTAATTTTAATCTTTATCAAACAGAGGCTCTACATGTAGTACAAAATTTTGAACGTTCAATGTGTACAATTTTCCTATTTGGTGCAATATAGTAATTTTTTCACTTTTCGTGTATGTTTGATTTAGATTAAAATATGATTTTAATCTAAGTTAAAGTCAAACAATAAATATTAACCACATCAATTATGGATCTCACAACTTTTTAATCATACATTTCAAAAATTTCCATCACAATCTACTAAAATATTTAATGTTAATCCCCACGAAATACCATCTTCCTGTGCTTATGAAATAAGTCAAATGTAGTTAGGATTACAAAAGCAGATTGACTTTTTGCTTGTATGAAATTACAAATACAAACTCTCCCTGACTTCTTCACCAGCTCATCTCACGGCTCCGAAAAGACTAGGCAAGACGACCGACGACCCACGACCCACAGTACTAGCTCTATTCCTCTGACATGGGTCTCCACCTTTTATCTATTCTTCTTCGTTTTGTTTTCCTTTTGAACAGGTTGTATTATGTGTTTAGTTGTTAGATTAAGAAGGTTCTTGAATTGATTTACCAGGTTAATTGATTCTTGACAGATAAAGGAATTCTACAAACATATGGTCTATAGCAGTCTAAAAGGAAATATGTTTTAACAAATTGATATGAAAAATGTTACGATTTAAACGAGTATAATAATATGGCAATATGAAAAATAGATCAAATAAGAATACAAGATTTACGTGGTAAAAATATACTACGGACATCATAGGAGAATTTTATTAATGGAGGATAACAAATTATTGTGTAGAATGCAATGATTGATTTAATACGTGTTGTACACCACATATTTATAATACTAAGATTCCTAACATACTAGGAACATATCACAATGAAGGGTTTAATATAAGGTTAAGTACCAATACAAGGGTAAAACTTCTAATGAAATATTTGGGATGAAATAAGAGTAAAAAATTTGCCAACAATGCGAACAGAAACTAATTGCAACTTGGACTCCTTCAAGACGTCTTCAAACCTACTACCAACCCCCAAATTGAATTCCACCTTAAATTCCCACATAGATTTCAACTAGATTACAAATAGAATTTCCCAGTGATCTTCCAAATAAAATTTGGGTCGTACCATAATTCTAACAAACTCCACCTTAACACGAATTCTATTTCAATGAACAAAACTTTAAAAATTTCTTCGCCTAGAGACAAATTCCTTTTCAATGAATAAAACTTAACTCTTTAACCAAAATTTCTCCACCAAAACAAATCATCCACCTCTTCCACAAAACCCAACTAGGGTAAACTCAATAACTAAAAAAATTAGCTGAACCCAAGCATTTCTCCGCACAAATTTTCTTGAGTATCAAAATTGCTCGAATTATCCCCGCAAGTAACAAAATAACAAATAATTGTGGAGGCCTAATTTCTTTTCTGGATCTATCTCTAGTAATTGGATATGAAGGTACCGCTGGTTGTGGTGGCAAAGCGGAATTATCCATAACTTTTAAACTCAATTGAGATGTATTATTTAATATAGGCCATAAACCAAACTACGATGATGTTGAACCAAACTCAAAATTTACCCGAGTCCTTAATTTCTCTGGTTATTATTCAAAGATTCTATATAACCAAGAAAGAAATATAATTAGGACTTTCCTTGTCCCTTTAACACAACGCGAGTACATTTACTAACTTTCAAGACTCCGCCTACACAAGTATACATGTACCTTTTTGAATCAAGAGTATTTAAGGAGATAATATTTCTCTTCAAATCAGAAACATGTCTCACCGCTTCAATTTTTCTGACAATCCCATCAAATATCTTAATTTTGATTCTTCCAATACTATTCCACAAGGTGATTTATTTCTCGTTACCACAACACCTTTGAAAATCGTTTCATATTTTGAGAACAAATCTCGGTTAGGACGCATATGAAAGGTACAAGTTGTATCAAGAATCGAATCAGCATCAAGTTTGGAGTCACCGTCATAAATAACCAAAAGTTCTAAACATTGTACCTATCTTTTGCAATACTGACTTCACCTGAAATTTCTGGTTGTTTTTCCTTCTAATTTGAGGCGACCTTAATCTGACACTCACATAATCACCATCAACAACAAGACCATATCCACGAACCTCATATCCAAAATGCTTCATCTTTTTCTTTGAAGATAGATTATCATAATCTTCTTCAATGGTGAGAGAATAAAGATTGTATAAGATTGTGTTCTTAAACGACATGTATGAAATGGGTAGCGAACATAATAATATTAACAATAAATCTTCTTCATCATATTTGACCTCTAAAATCTTCAAATCAACGACAATTTCCTTAAAAATGGTTAAGTGATCTTTTATTGATATACCTTCTATCATATGAGGAGAATAAAGACGCTACTTCAAGTGCAATTTGTTGGTTAGATATTTCGCCTTGTATAATTGCTTCAGTTTAACCATAACGCAATTGTAGTTTTCTACTTTAAAACGTCATAAAGAATATTATTCGAAAGACGAAGATGTATATGTGATGCGAATTTCGATCCTTACGTTGTCTCTTCTCCATATATCAAGTTGAGGGCACCTTGTCATATCCTAATAACACATCATCCAAATCAATCTGAGTGAGCACTACTTGTATCTTTACCTACCAAAGTAAGAAAATTTGGTGTTGCTATCCAGCAACGGAATATCATATTTCATAATTGCCATCAGAAAAAAATCAAGTCTCGAATTGAGTTTATCAAACCTCTCTATGATACCACTTGTTATGATTTAAACGAGTATAATAATATGACAATATGAAATAGATCAAACAAAAACACAAGATTTACGTGGTAAAAATATACCACAAGCAGAAGAAGAGAATTTTTTTTAAAATCAACAATGAAGTATTACAAATTATTGTGTAAAATGTAAGGATTGATTTAATGTGTGTTGTACACCACATATATATTATTAATTATACTAAGATTCCGAACATACTAGGAATATAATACAATGAAGAGTTTAAAATAATGTGAAGTCTCAATACAATAGGTAAAATTAATAATGAAATATTTGGGGTGAAATAGGAGTAAAAAAAATGTCAAAATTGCGAACAGAAGCTAATTGCAACTTGGATTCCTTCAAGACCTCTTTTAAGTCTACTACCAACTTCCAAATTAAATTTAACTTAAATTCTCAAATAGACTTCAATTGAAATTTCCAACTGGACTTCAAATAGAATTTCTAAGTAGTCTTCCAAAGAGAACACACCCTAATTCTAACAAAAAAAAAAAAAAATCTTAATTAATCTAAAATTTCAAAATTGGCTTGGTGGATACGAGTTTAAGATTAAAGAATGGCACAGCAATGTAATTCCAAGTGAGAAACTTTACATTTTTTCATTCTGTAGGTAACAATATAAGTTTTTGCATCCGTTATAAGGAAACAAAATTTCCTATTATCCTAGTCCCTTTACAAATGGGAAACCTAATCGTAAGTTCATGTTACCAAATACACAAACACATATAAAATTCCTATTCCCTCTCTAGTTCTAACTACCACAAGCCCTCTATATATAAATCAATAGTACCCTCAATCCCTACGTTCATAAACTCCCAAAGCAATATACAGTGTTTACAAAAATTCTTAGCAGTAGAGAACATTAGAAGATTTATAGAGTCGCATAAGATCAGGTCAGTTCAGTCGTTGATCCGTAAAATACAGACGAGTCATCTAGTTTCTCCCAGAAGCCGTAGCTCATAATGGATAAAATTCAAACCTGCAAACAAGGAACTCTTCAACTCTGCAACAAATGTCAAGAATTCTATGGAAGCCAACGAAATCATGGTCTCTGTTCGAAGTGCTACCAAGATCTCCTCAAAGAAAAAATAGCTAAATCTGCAGCAACAATGTTCTTCAAGAAAAGAACTTACTCTTCAGTTTCTACAAATCTGTCAATGGATCCTCTGGTTGATGCCATGAATTCTCTTACAGTTAATGCAGAAAGTAATCCTCCAGTTGTGAAGAAAAGATGTGAATCTTGTAACAAGAAGGTTGGATTGATAGGGTTTGGATGTAAATGTGGGGGCAGTTTTTGTGGGAAGCATAGATATCCAGAGGCGCATGCATGCAAACTTGATTATAAGACTGCGGCTAGGCTTGTTTTGACGAAGGAAAATCCTGTCTGTAAAGGAGATAAACTCATGGATAGGACTTGATGTCAAGAAGGTTTAATGTAGACATTCTTGTTAAATTTGTTCACTCCTGGAAGTAGGAATATCTTTCATTTTTTCTTTAACCATGCTGGAGAATGGAGACATACACACACAAGGGATTGATTTTCTTTTTGTTGGAATGTATCATCTCTCAATTGTAAATTTAGAAAAAATGAAATATGATATCTTCTTGTTTCTTTTTCTTTTAGTGGAACCAGCTTAGTGTTTTTTTTTTTTTTGGTTAGTTCTTTCTTTCTTTTTCTTTTGATCTTTAAGAAGTTAAAGAAAATACTTTCGAAACGTAATTTTGAAATTTTATAAATTTTAACATGCTTCATTGTTTCCTCTCATTGCACATCTTTTTTGGTTGCTTTGAATAAGAATAAGCTTGAAAAAGAATAAAGATTCAAATGCTAAACAAAGTCCAATTAGAAGTCAAAAATTGATTAAATTATACACACACACACACACCATAAAGATAAATTAATTTTTCTATCAATATAGAAACAAAAATTGTGTCATTTAAGTTCGAAGTACTAAAAGATATTCATAATATAGCACAACATGTCTATATCACTACTTAACAAAAAATTCTAAGACAGAATCTCATTTCGTTTTATTTTAAAAGATTGTTTTCGAAAGTATTTATAAACCATTTAAATTATAAATAGATGAAAATGAGTGTTACATAAATGAATAATACTTGTGAATTCTATAAAATGTGGATAAACGTGATTTGACCATTTATAAACAATAGCCAAACATAGGCTAATTCTTTTGGCTAGCTAACCTAGCCTTAGAGTAAACCAACAAAGGCTTTTTACAAATTGTATCTCAAGACTTTCCAATTTTTTTAAAGGATTTTTACTCATGACTATCAAGTGATATTGCTTTAGGAATAATCTTGCAAAGAGAAGTTAATATTTTTAAATTTTAAAGGTTACACACACACACACAGAGACTAGTAGAAATCGTGCGTTACACGATAATTGTTATAATTTTACCAGTGATTTTGTTAAAAAAAGATAAATGATTTTGGAACATCAAAATATTTAACTATTTAGACTATTAATGTATTTTATATTATTAAGGATATGAACGTATATTGTATGAAAGTCATCAATAGATAAACTCAAAGATATATTCATATGTGCATTTGAAAACAATCCCCCTACTCTATGTAAGCAAACAGAGAGATCAAAAAAAAGAAGTATGACAATTTTAAACGACTTCACCTTTTTAAGAAGAATAATAATTTCATTACAAAACAAGTTGATTGTAATTTCAATTACAATGACAATACTTCAATGTCCATCATAAGACGTAAAATGTAATATGATAAAGACAAAAAAATTAAAGAAAATGAGCTGGATGTAGTAAAATCCTATCAAATCAAAGATCAATTTAATGTTCTGCCTTTGGCAATGAATACAATTATATGATTAACATGGTTAAAATGGGGCTCCGGCTAACCATCTAAGAGGCTCATCTGTGGTAAATGTACTTGCAATTCATAAAAATTAAATTTACTTGAAATCACCGAGAAGAAATTGACGTCAATCAGTAAAACTAATATAGACTAAAAAGAGACAAGTGAATGGAAAGTTGAAAAGGAAAGCCTCTCAATGTATTTCTCTGAGAGAGACATGAGAGATAGGAAGGGGATAAATGAAAAATCAAGAAAGAATGATGAAATCATAGAAGTCAATGACATTTTTGAAAGACCAAACTATTGAAAATTCTTTACTTTTACTGTAGAATAAATTAGAGAAGTATACATTCCATGAGTTGGACGTCATCATAAATTTCAAACCATTCATAATAGAAAGAATGTGTACAGATCTCATAAGATGAGCTAAATGTCCTGGAAGCCTGCAATATAATTTCAACAAATTTATCTGCTTCACATTTTGCTATCTTGATAATCAATCCGTGCAAAATGAATAGAATCAAATCCCAACTATAGAAAAAAATAATAATAAATGAAAAATAAATCAAGAAAAAAAATTGAATATATAAATGTGAAAAATAAACGTAAAAACATAAAGCATTTGTCTTTGCATTATCTCATTGATTTGCAGTGTTAAACCAAACTTTGTCCATAGAAAGCCTTATGATATTTTGTGGAATTAAATTTGATACGTCTTTATCATTTTCAAAATGAATATGAAACTTATGAATGTCTTGAGACCTTTCAGTATTAAAAATTGATGCTCAATAATATCGTGTATTTTGGATTAATAGATTGATGGAGAATGTGTGATTAAAAATTAAAAAAAAAATTGAATTTGCGTGTAATATTATTTTATTTCTAAATTTTCTAAAAAAAATCGAATCCACGAAATTCACACGAGTTAAAATTTTATTTAAAATATTCTTACATATCTAGAATGATACAGTAAAAGAGAACTACCATATCTTCAATTCATAGCAAAAATCTATATTTACTTACAAAAAAACCTTGTTTCAATAATTCTTTTGATTAATCTATGATGAAAATTTCAAACATCTGTAAAAGAAAGCAAAAATAGAGGGTTAGAACTTTTAGGTTGGTGAATAAAAATTTTGGCAAAAGTACACAGCATATAGATAAAATCGTGGGAAAAAATAAAAGACAAGATAAGAAAGGAAAATTTTTGCACAATATGGACCGTTACGTGGAGAATAGAGGAAATATGAGACGTTGCATGAAGAAATGAAAAAAAAGTCAGAGAAGAACAAGAAATGAATAAAATAATGCAATAATGTCGTGCCTGAGATAAAATAAAAGGGATAAAATTGATATTGAAATATGACATCAACATGACATCATTGATGATGCGTTATGAATAGTAACCAACTTTCAACATAAAACCAAAGGAAACTCTAACGATAGTAGGAGAAAAAGTAAATGAATGATGAAAAAAGGAAAAAATGACCGAAAGTGCACAAAAAGTTAACTTTGGGGACTGAAGTGTACAAGTGTTAAAAGTTAAAGGACCTAGGGTTGCAATTTTTGAAAGACGTAATTGAAAGAAAAGTCAAAATTTGAGGATTAAAATGTTCTAGGTGAAAGGTGAAGGACTGGAAGCGTATTTACCGAGGACTTAGTTACAATATATAAAAGAGAAGGTTTGTTTCCTAGTGCTATATGATATCATCAATAGGTCAGATATAAAATAGATATAGATAAATATAGATGTATAGATATAGATTTTCATTTGCATTTTACTACTTAATTCAGTTATTTTCTATTTTGTAGATGTCTAATGCCAAAATATCAAATTGGAGGAGAAAACGGATGAAGAAAGGAAAAAGGACCAAAAGTGCACAAAAATTTAACTTGGGGACTGAAGTGTATAAGTGTCAAAAGTTAAAGGACCTAGGGTTGCAATTTTTTAAGGACGTGATCAAAAGAAAATTCAAAATTCGAGGACTAAAATGTTTGAGATGAAAGTTGAAGGACTGAAAGCGCAATTACCCTGAGAACTTAGCTAAAAGAAAAAATGAAATGAAAAAAAAAAATGTTGTATGACGTCATCAATAGGTCATTATGATACGAAATGAATAGGAACAAACCTTCATTTGTTACAAAAATTGCAAGCCTTCCTCTTTTATATATTGTGTGTGTATATGTATGTATGTATGTATGTATATATATATATATATATATATATATATATATATATATATTCTATCTATCTATCTGTGGTACATCTCGTATAGATCTAAGAACTCAATGCACCCATATATTTTCTAATTCCCAACATTTCATAGACTCTTATTTAATTTCTTGATTAAAATTGCCACAAAGGAACAAATCCTTGTAGAATACCCTCTATTTTTACTTCAAGAAATACTTCCCAAATGCGAATGTGACAGGGCTAGGATAACCTTCATTTGTTACAAAAATTGCAAGTATATAGGAAGTGTTTTTGTCGAGAAATTTTGAACGAAACTCAAGTGTTCATTTAAGAGGGAATACAATTTTCGCTAAAAAACTTTTATTTAAGTTGCTATAACAAGTGGAATCAAACTTAATTTATGTAGGTATATTAGGATATTGTGTGAACAACTTGTTACTCAAAAATGCCACATAAAGAAAGAGTTTATTGTGAAGTTCACACTCCCATATGCATGATTCATATGATCTAGGCATAAAATCATAATAATAATTAGTTCATTAAACGGGTAATTTCTGAACGTCATTGAAGATATATTGGAGTTTTATTTGACACTGTTACCACTTTGCCACAAGAAATCAAAGAAAAAAATTAAAAAAGTCACATAAACATTCTTCAAGATTTTGCACGAAGGAACTCTTGACAACCGTGGTAGAGGGGCTCAATAATTCCCTAATTTCACAAAGAACTAAATTCTCAACCACTTTGTCCAAATATTCATCTCCAACCTAATTAAATCTTGTACCCACAAAGGAAAATTAAATTATAAACACAAATTAGCAAGAAATTTGGACGCATTTCACGAAGAAATGGAAGGAACAAAGGTTTTGAAATATAGAGAAAAAATGAAGAATGGAGGGAATAACGTTTTCTTTTTCTTTTTCTTTTTTAAAATTTTTTATTGAGAGAGTGTACATTAGTTGGATATATATTGTGGAATGTATCATATATTAACTATATAATGCAATAAATTATAACCACTTAATCTCAATAGTCCAATTTAGAAAATGATCCAAGGGCCTCGATTTATTCTAATTTAGTGTTGTTTTGGCAAATCTTTACACCTCAAAAATAGCACTTTTAATCTAGTTTGGGTTGGGTCAGTGAACTAGTTATATGATATTTTCAAGTCACTTTATTTTCTTCTGTTAAGGTCCGAAACCTATTTTAAGACTCAATTTAAACATCGCCCACCGAATGTTGTTTGGCACAAAACCCAACAAACTTTTACCTTTTATGCCAAAGAACATTTGTACAAGGGAACTAACTCTCCTTGTCCCACTCCCTTGGCATTATGCTCTTGCCTACAAATAAGAGCAATTGAAGTTAGTCACAACTCAATGAAGAATCCAACCAAATTGGAACTTACTAACCCTACCAATGTTCAAGAGTTCTAAACAACTTTTGAATTTTACCAAAGGTAAGACTTTTCTAACCATATTTGAGGGATTATATAATGAAAACAACATTTCAAGTTTTACTTCACCATGTGACACAATATCTCTAATAAAATACGTCGTAAAGTATATATATTAGTGCGCTCGTTAAAAGTGAGATTTTTTTTTTAAATATATAGCCGACTGGCTATTGGAGATACAATCACATGACCTTCTAAATCACACAGTTCATTCAAGTGACCCTTAAGCCACAAAGACTCTTTAATGGCTTCTATGGTGGTGATAATTCGATCATGGATAGTGCAACTATGGGCTATAACTTTGATTTCCTACTACCACACACATCACCCAAAGTAAACATATAGAAAGAAGTTGGCTTCTTATTATTTTTATCCCCTGCATAGTCTACATCTACAAATTCCCTCAATTTCACACTTAGTATTGCTCTTAAATAAAAGACATGTATCACGATGCTTCCCAATGGTGAGGACTTGGATCGACATAAACTTACTAAGTATACTGATCACAACAAAGGCTAGGTCACGTCTTGTACACACCATAATATAAATAGAGATCCTATAGAGTTCGAATAAGGGATTCTATTCAAGTATTCTAATTCTTCATCATTAGCACGTGATTATTCTTTAGAATAAAATGGTTTGTTAAAGGAAATGTAACAAGTTTACATTCATGCATGCCAAACATTTTTAAAAAATTTAACACAAGGAGGTTAATGTAAACGCAACAAAGAATTCGACACATCTCTCTCTATTTCCATACCTAGGATTTTTTTTTCTTTTTCCTAACTCTTTCATATCAAATTCACTATTCAGTATGGCTTTTATCTCATTTATTAACATCATCGAAGAATCAATCAAGAGCATATCATAAGCATATAATAACAAGAACACACGATCACTTTTATCTTCACTATGTTAATATTACAAGCAATGATCAAACTTACTTCTTTTAAGCCAATAGTAAGAACATAAGAATCAAATCTTTTATATCACTGTTTAGGTGACTATTTTAAATCATAAGAGGTTCTTTAAGAAAATATACATGTTCAGGATTTTGTTTATCTCTAAAATCTAGTGATTGATTTCTATAATTTTTTTCCTCAAGTTCACCACGTGAAATGCAGTTTTCGCATCAAATGTTCGAGTTTCTAGTCAAAATAAACAACTAATGCAAGCATGACTTTAATAATAGTATCTTAACAATCAAAGAATTTTTTATTTTTTTTATCATGACCAACTCCTTCGCTTAGTGTGTCCACTAATCTAGCTTCAAATCTTAAAGACTCAATCCTAGTGGTACTCTCTTTTACCATAAACACCCACTTATAGTCAACTATTGACTTGTTTTTAGATCTAGAAATTAAGAGCCTTGCTACTTGAATAGGCCATGTAGGCCCTGCTCAAGTAGAATTTTCCAGAAATTAATTTCCATGTTTGATTCTTAGCAAGAGAACTAATATATCCTTTCATTGATTTCATTCACTTTGTTGATTGTTTACTCTTCATTGCATCCTCATATGTATTTGTTTCTTTATCGGCCAGGTTCTTATAACTAACATACGCAAAGACAGAGACAAATTCATATTCATATCCAAGTCTTTATGGTTCCCTTTGTTGTCTCATATCTCTATCTCTAGCCAATCGATAGTTTACTAGGGAATGGGGCTATAAATGATGTTCTTCATCTTCTGCATCACCTCTTTCTTCTACTGTAGGTTTCTGAATTTGAGTCTCCATCTAACTAGAGGTGCTAGGGATATGTATACTCACTTTGCAACTGAATACTAATACTCTCTTGTTGGTTTTCACTTAGTTGCTCAACTTCGAACCCTATACAGGACATCTCCGTCTAATCAAATGTGACATCGCTAATCACAATGAATTTACCTCACTTTTGGCTTCAATCCTATAACCTATATCCTTTCACTCTCTCAGGCTACCAGAGAATAACATATTTTCTAACTCTAAATTCAAGTTTTCCCTCACTGTTATGAGAAAATGCGTTACAATCAAAAGTTCTATGTATAGATAATCGGTACATTTTCCATACCATTTTTAATGCGGAATATCACCATTTAAAACAGTATTTGTTAAATTTCTCAAATAACAAATAGTCACAACAACTTTACTCCAAAATGATTTAGGAGCTACACAACTTAACATCGTGCACATAACTTTATCAAGCAAAGTTTTATTCGTCGTTTTAGCGACCCTATTTTGTTAGGGAGTGTGAGGAATTGTTCTATACTTTGTTATTCCACTTCCTTTGTACATATTATCTAATTCAGTATTACAAAATTCTAAGCTATTATCAGTCATTAAGAAATTTATCTTTTCACCAGTTTGATTTTCTACTTGCCTTTTCTAATAATTAAAGCTTCCAAAAGTACTAAAGTTATCTTCTAAAAAATAAACTCATACTTTCGTAGCGAAATTAGAGGTGAACGCGGTTCGGTTTAGAGGGTTTGTGCTATATTTTCAACGCAAATCATTTCATGCGGTTTGAAATTTTTTCAAACCGAATCATTTTATTTTTCAAACCAAACCATAATTTGCGGTTTGGTTCGATTTTAATCCACTGTTTACCTATCGATATTATAGTAATATATTTAAAACAAGTTAACATATAAGTTTAAATGAGAATTAGTAATGTTAAATGTTAAATTATATTCATATTTACCATGAAACCCATGAATAAATTATTTTCAAAGTTAGTTGCTAAAAGATGTTAATAGAACAAATGCATATTTCTTCATTTTTTATTTATCTTTTCATGTTTACCTTTCATATTGTCACATAGCAGTTGGTAAATGTATAATCACATTCTGCTATTGTAGATTGGTTAAAACTCCTTTCATCTTGCTAATGAGATGCTAAATAAGAATTAAACAAAATATGTTTAGATGTACAAAGATTAATACAGTTCAAGTTTGTTAGGAATTGATGAATTTTATTCTCTGACTACTTTATGAAAGTAGAAGGTAGTAGTACTAGTTAAGGAACTTTAACATTTTCACACAATCAATACACTCTGTCCTTCATTCTTTTTAGACCACAAACAAGTTCATTAATCATCTAGACACACAAACAATCATTTTTCTATCCAAACCACAATTCACAATTGTATAATAAGTTCAAAAACAACAAATAAAAGAAAGAACAATGGAAAAATGGTTTTAATGGGAGTTTGAGACTTACTAAGAGAAGAGAGAAATAGGCAATTCAGGTAGAAATTAGCTGGCATACAAAAGACGACTAATGATTCGTTTAGCAATGGCAGACAAGCGTCAAACGTTTGGGAAATGATAGTTTATGTTAAGACTTCTAAAGTTTTAGACGTAATTTGCTGTCATAGTTTTGTTGAATTATGATTTGAATTATCGAAAATATATGTTTTTTTTTTTTTTCCATTTCATATTATTTGGGAATAATTTTAATTTAGTTTAGATATCGGGTGAGGACATATGTTGTGAACTTGTTAAACAATGGACCAATAATGATGTATCTAATGTACTTTCTATTAATATTTCAATGGACTGGTTGTAGTTTGTGTTGTTAAATTGGTATTTTTTTTTTTTTTGAAAAGTAAAAAATGTAAAATTTATGAGTTAATAAATTTAATGTTTTAATTAAAAAATAAAAAACGCTTCAGCTCGATTTTGTGCAATTTTTGAAAACCAAAACCTAAACCTAAACCAAATCATTTTAAAATGGTTTGGTTCAGTTTGAGAGAAAAAAAATCGTGGGTCCACATGGACTCGAATCAACGGTTTCAAATCAACAGTTTCGGTTTGATTTGCAGTTTTGCAATTTTTTGTGCAGCCCTAAGAGAAATCATCAATAATAGACATAAAATATCTCTTCTCACCTAAAAACCTTACAAATTTGAATGCACATAATCAAGAATTTTGATAGTTTTATATACACCCCAAGAATAAAAATTATGATGCTTACCAAGTATATAATGATCACAAATAGGTATATTTGACACACGGTCATTTCCAAATACCTTTATCACTCCATATTAAGCTCTTTATTACTTATATGTGCAAGTCTCGTTTATTTCATGTATGCCACATCTATGTTGGTAGAAGTGATAGAAGAATTTAAACATCTAATCAGTTCGACAGTGGTAAAAAAAATGCCATTTTTCTTCACACCCTTACAAGTCATAAGTGCACGTTTAATCATTTTTAGCTTTTTATTCTCAATGTTATCGATTAATCCCATAACTTTAGTTAGAATCAATCAACCAATTTGACAACATCAATTAACCCATTTAACGGCATTCAGAGTTCATGGTGTTAGGGAACATACACTCTGATTCCTAGGTGTGGGAATATACGTTGTTAGCCACTTTGCAGTGTAGTATGGATAAGTCCAGAATATTCCCTTGTAATTGCTTGTATTGCATTGTTGTGTATATAAGGTGAATGAAAGGAAATGTTCATTGAGCTGAAAAACAATTCTAATCTTCAACTTGGTATCATAGCCTTGTGGCTAACACCAGTACAGGTAACGAGTCTCCTCCAACTGAATCAAGCACCATACCATCCACTTAAACTGTTGTGAATTAGATCTCACCATTTGGGATGAATCGTACCTAAACTTCATCGGTGAAACTGGACAAACATAACTTCTTGCTATGGAAAAACATGACTATGCCCATAATCAAAGGGCATAACCTGGAAGGCTACCTAGTGGGGAAAAAACAGTATCCATTAGAATTCCTAGCTACGCAAATCGTCACTAGTGGAGGAGAAGCCATAGAGATGATTCGGAATCCCGAGTATAATAGATAGATTTCAACCAACCAACTGTTAATGGGATGGTTGTATTCATCCATGACTCTAGAAATAGCAATGAGGGTCATGTGTAGCTCTAGTTCAAGTAAGTTATGGAGTGCAGTGGAAGAAAGCTATGGTATATTAAACAAATCAAGGGTCGTATTTCTTACTGGAGAATTGCACAGGACCAGGAAAGGCTCTATGACCCTGGGCCAATAT
This sequence comes from Osmanthus fragrans, assembly GCA_019395295.1. Taxonomy (NCBI): domain Eukaryota; kingdom Viridiplantae; phylum Streptophyta; class Magnoliopsida; order Lamiales; family Oleaceae; genus Osmanthus; species Osmanthus fragrans. The sequence continues at coordinate 8,476,848 of CM033353.1, forward strand.
CTTACTACTACTAAACAGCTAGCTGATAATCTGCAAATAGCTGGAAAGGCTATTGATCTCAGTGATCTTGGAACTCAAGTTTTGTCAAGATTAGATGAAGAATATACACCCATTGTGGTCCAGATCAGTAGAAGGGACTACATATCTTGGTATGAACTGTCTTCCGTTCTAATAACGTTTGAGAAAAGACTTGAGTATTTGAATTAAGTTAAGAACAACTTAGCATCAGTGAATATTGGCCAATCAAGCATACAGCTCGCCCAAAGAACTGGTTCAGGTGGTGGCAGAATTTTTAGAGGAGCTAACAGTATGAGGTCATTGAATTTTAGAGGAAGAACAAAAGGTAGAGGTAGATCAGGCAAGCTAAATGAAAACAGAGGACCTTGTCAAATTTGTAGACTCAACAAGCACTCAGCCAGTTGGTGCTTTAACATATATGATGATAGATATATGGGTAGGAGACCTAGCAATCAAAACCATCAGAACAACAGCTCGTCTTCCACTGTGTTGAATTTAGGTGACAATTTAGTTGTCAACCTAACAAATGTATTTCGGTTTTAATTTAGTTATGTATTTTGGTTATTGTCTAACTTGTTAGATGTGTAAAGTTAGACAAAGTTGGTGTCTTGTACTAGTAAATTCATTGTCTAGTAAAGCCTACTACAAGTGGGTGGTATGGTAGTGTAATAGTAGGTAGAAAAGTTGATTGAAAGTCTAGGAAGTTGGTCTATATATGTGGCCATTCTAGAACTCGAAAATTAGAAGATATTCTATCAAAAATGTAGCTTCCAAAGCTTCTCTTCTCCTCTGAAAACCAGAGTTTATTGCTTTCTTTTTGCCATGTTAAATCTTGTTTTTCACCTCCTCCCTCGACACACAACTCTGAGCTTTAATGATAAAGCTTTTGATCCATAATTCCGACACACTGTCTATGTGGCCTCACCAAGAACTCTTGAAGATCCAACCTGGTTCGTGGGTTCTGGTGCAAGTAATCATGTGACAACTGACTATTGTTAAGAAATATGAAGATAAAGAGAAACTACTAGTTGGTGATGGAAACTCATTACATATTGTGCAATTGGAAAAGAAAATGTTCCTACATCGAATCTTGTACTAAATAGACTGCTGCACATGCCTACAATTAAGAAAAATTTGATTAGTGTCCCTCAACTTACAAATGATAATAATGTATTTATGGATTTTTACCCTGATTGTTGTGTTGTTAAGGACCTACAAACAAAGAAGACTCTACATGGGATGCTTAAAGATGGGATGTATCAGTTGAGGATGCCAAGTTCCAAGTCCAAACTCACAACCAAAGAGTCAGACCACCAACATAATTCCAACTGTGTAACCTTCTCAGTAAGTTCTAGTTGTGATGAGTCAACCAAAGGTGTCAAGTTGCTAGAGTCAGAGCTTGATGTTTGGCACAGAAGACTAGGCTATCCTTCAAACCATATGTTGAGTCAAGTTCTAAAGTCTTGTAGTAACTTCACCAAAGCTAATGAAAGTCCAGTTTTCTGAGAATCATATCAGTTTGGCAAACCTCATGCACTACGTTTTAAGACATCGTCATCACATGCCTCAAGTCTATTAGACCTTGTACATACAGATGTCTGGGGTCCAGCACCAAAGAATTCTACCTCGGGGTTTAGGTACTATATCATATTTGTTGATGATCATAGCAGATTCACTTGGGTCTACCCTATGAGGCACAAATCTGAAGCACTAAATACCTTCATTCAGTTCAAAAATTAGTAGAAAACAAGTTGGAAATGAAGATTAAAATACAGCAATCAGACTGGGGAAGAGTTTTCAGGAATTTTAACGAAATTACCTTAGAATCAAGGATTGAACTTGGGCATCCTTGTCCATATACCTCTATATAAAATAGTAGGGCGGAAAGAAAGCACAGACACATAACTGAGACTAGGCTAACACTTTTGGCTCAAGCACAAATGCCTCTACACTACCGGTGACAATCATTTAAAATAGCAACTTATCTGATAAATAGGCTACCTACTCCTATACTTCAACACAAATCACCTTTTCAAGTATTGTACGAAACTGACTTTGACTACAAAATGCTAAAAAAGTTTATTTGTCCTTGTTACCCCAGTCTTAGACGGGGTAATTTTTTAAATGGCCGGTTTACTGTTGCTATTTTCCACAATGGTCTTAATTATTAAAAGTACTATTTTACCCTTAATGAAATGTGTTTTTATATTACAGGATAAATCCTTATCTTTAGAATAGTTTTTCAATTCTGTCCTGTATTATTTCTATCTCGGATTCTAGCATACAAATTCATTCTTTGATCTAATAGGTTGACATAATCTTCCATATATCTATCAAAATTTTCTCCAAGTATATAATATTCTTCAGACGATGATTGATCTATTCTTTCCATTTGAGAGATGATATTATTTATTTTTTCTAATAAAACTTCTAATAAATTATCTAATCCTTCAATTGTATATCCTGGCATGTTATATAAATCTTAACATGATAAACAATGCTAATAAATACAAACATTTAGATAATTTAGCCATGCAAATATTCAGATAAGTAATCCCAACGATTCTTTAAGATTTCAGAAAATATCTTTCTAAATTTAACAAAAATAAATAGTTTTACCTTAGTTTTGATCTCAAATCTTTATTCTTAGAACCGAGTAACCTTCAGGTTCTGGATCTGCAAATGGCTCCCTTCAATGGCCTCCTGCCTCTACGGGATAATTGTTATTCCAGCTTTCCACCTTCACTGTGTCAGTTCTTTGAATTCGGATTATAGATATTAACTAAAGAAAACTCTCTTTCTGTTAAAGTAAGAAATGAATTCTTCTTCAATTTTTCAAGAATCTATGGGATGAGGTGTTTAGAAACTCATGATATTTTTTAAAGACAATTTGGATTTGAAATGACTTGGAATTTTATTGATATCTAAAAGCTGAAATATGATTACAATGGAAGACAGGAATTTGTTTGGCTATCTCACAGTTTGAGTGATCAACCAACTCTGCCTCTTTCATTAGCCCAAAGGCCTCTATTTATACACAAATCTGAAGATAAATTACATTATTGCTTACATCATACTAATAATATTTTATTGCCTCGTGCTTTTCATCAAGAGCCTCATGGCCCCTCCATCCTTGTTGTTTTGTCACCTTTTCTTTGATAAAGGACACAGTCCTTCTATAATTGTCCTTCAAATCTTGTTTTTACATACAGCTGGAAAGATTTTCCTGTAGCAGCTTGGACACCTTTCCTCCATGTGTTTATCATTTTTGTCTTCTTATCTTTGATTCTGTCGACAAGTGGGGCATTCTCTTATTCTGCATGCCTCCTGTATGGTTGTGATAGGTCCATTGATTTGATGAGTATCAAATTTCTCAATGTATTCTTTCAGAATTGTTGATTTTTCTCCTCCATTGTTGGTGAGAAGAGTCCATCCTTCATATTGACATAGGCATTTGAATTTTTTGTCATACAAGCTTTTTGCCATTTTATATAAAACTTTCATCCCTAAAACTCTTCGAGATTTTATCCATGATCTGGTGATTTTTGATAATGACTTTCTATTGTGACCGACATCAATCTGGAATTCTCTGCTAACATATCCGATTGTTATAATATGCTCAGCAGGATAAAATATTATTCCATCAATTTCTGACTAATTGAATAAAATTTTATGTATATGGACCTTCCTTTGGCAAATTTGGATACTTCAGATTTAAAAATTTCATCGAATCTTTCAATTTCTTTTAGATCTTTTCCGGGATAGATAAGATCTAAAAATCCATAGTCTGCTGCCATTTTGACCATGACAGGGTCTGCATCATTGGTAATTAGTAACCTTGGATAAACATGATCTCCTGAAGATATGAAATAGGAGTCATTTTCTTGTAATTCATAAACAATTTTGGCAAAAGATCTATATTCTTCTTCTTTTGCTGATAAAGGGGTATCATCATCTTCATCTGTTCTGATTCTAATAACCCTTGTATGTTCATCATTGGATTTTATGGTCAACTTTCTAGGACTTTGTGTATCTCTTTTGATAGTGCTGGGTCCACTACTGCTTTCGCATTGTGGATCACTCCTTGGTACCTGTTGGTATCCCTGTTTGGTATCATAGGATTGTGCCAAGACATCAATCCCTCTATTATTTGTATCAGTAGACATTAATTGTGCTTCAAGAGCATCAATTTTGTCTTTCATTTCGTTTGTAACCTTGGCATGGGATTCACTGATCTCAAGTAATAATTTAATATTATGACTTAAAAGCTCAGCTAATGTCTCCATTCCAATTTTTATATCATCTGCTTCTTCTTTGGCATAGGCTGCCGCAGATTTCATTTCTGATATCACCTGTTTGATATTATCCATCTCCAAATTCAATGTTCCTGCTTAAAAAATCAGCAAGATAATTATTTGTACCTTTAATATGAATAATATCAAAATTATAGAATGATAAATATGCTTGCCATCTATGTAACCTTCTATATTGGAGTTCCATTGGTAATTTATTTCTAACAAGTCCTGCAACTTGAGAATTGTCAGTTTCAACAATAAATTTTTTAGATAATAAAAATAATGAAAATTTCTTTATTCCTCTAATAATTGCTAATAATTCTTTTTCATGAGTAGTATAATTTATTTCTGCTTGATTGAAAGTTCCGCTTGAATATCTACATATTTCATTTAAATCTGTTTTTAATATTGCTGCCCAATATTTATCTGAGGCATCAGTATTAACTATCAAATTATCCTTTTCATTTGGTAATCTTAATTTTGGTAAATTTTTACATTCTTCCTTAAGCAATCTAACTATTTCTGTATGTTCTTCATTCCATCCTTTAGTATTAGTTTTTCTAAGTAAAATTTGTATTTTATGTCTCTTTTTTGAAAGATTTTCAATAAATCCTTCTGCATAATTTAAACATCCTAAGAATTTTTGTATTTGTTCCTTAGATTCTAATTTATCAGGAAAGCTTTCTATCATTTTAGATATATGAGACTGTAATTTTATTCCATTTTTATCTATAATTAATCCAACAAATTCTATCTCAGATTTTTCTATAATAGCTTTCTTTTCAGATAAAACTATTCCTTCTTTTTGACATTCTTTTAGGAATTTTATAATATGATTTTTATGATCATTTTTATTTTCTGAACATATTAGTATATCATCAACGTATACTAATAAGAAATCATTATATTTTCTAAAAATATTATCCATTCTTCTTTGAAATATTTGAGGTGCATTTTTTAATCCAAATGGCATAACTATCCATTCGTATTTACCTTGAGGCGTACTAAATGCCGTATATGGTATTGATTCTTCTTCCATTTTGATTTGCCAAAATCCTGACTTACAATCGAATTTTGAATAATATTCTTTTCCTTTTGCAAGGTTTATTAAAACATCTTTATTTGGTAAAAAATATCCATCAAATTTTGTATATTTATTTAATTCTTTATAATTTATTACCATTCTTGGTTTTCCTCGTACTTGTTCAGAGTGTTTCATTACCATAAAGGCTGGACTACTATGTGGTCCATTGCTAGCTCTGATTAATTTCATATTTTTTAAACTCTTCAATTTGTTTTCTAAATTTTTGAGTATCTTGTATAGTGTACATCATTGGTTTTACTCTTATTATTACATTTTCAGTTAATTCTATTTTTGCCCTTGGATGTTCGGGTTTCCAATAAGCTAATGGATTTTCATTATAGACATTTCCTATCTTTTTTATTATTTCTTCTATTAATTCTGATTTTTCTGTTGTTTGTATTTTTTGTATTTTAATAGTTGTTTTTATTGGTATTTTTATTGTCCTTTCACCACGCTGGGCTGGCTGAACTCTGTATGGTTTAAATTCCCTTGAAATTTTTAGTAGATGTCCACATGGTGTTTTTAACATAATCATATAATTATTTTGTTGGTAATATTGGAATTGTTGAACAAAATCATTTCCTAATAATATATCACATTCTAATACATCATATGCATATACTTTGTTTATAGTTATTTGTTTACTTCCTAATAGGATTTCTACCTTTTCTTTATTTTTAGTAATAGGTGTCGATATTCCTGTGACACCTGTTATTTTTATAGTATATTATCATTGTTCCAGTTTTTTAACAAAAATGTCTTGATAATAGTTATATCACTTCCTGTATCTATCAAAGCACATGTTGTTATATTAGTTTCTACAATGGTAATTTGTATATATACTGCTAATGGAAATGTTATTACATTATTCATTCTTTTGGACAAAACAATGTCTTATTATTATGTGTTATATAGATTCCTTCTTTATTAATATTATAATGATTTAATGCTTGTAAAAAACTCATTCCTAATAATATATGGTAATAATCTCCCATACTATTATCTACATAACATGGTATTATCATTTCTTCTCCATCTAAAACTATTGGTATTTTTACTTCTAATTCACTAGTATGTGTTTTTTCCATCAAAATTGATATATTTATAAGGCTCTACCCTTCTTTTTATTAATCATTTATCTCTATTTCTTGATATATGGCAGTTTGCTGCTCCTGTATCAATTATGATATTTTTTTTTTCCTTTTATATATTCTATTCCATTATAATATTTCTCCATATATTTGCATACTTCCTATATTCCTTTTTACCATTATCTCTCGATTTATGTTCTTTCTTGGTATTATAGATGTACTATTACTTCTTTTTAATTTTCCATCTCTAAATTCTATTAAAGAATTATTTTCTATTTTTTTCTGTTACATCTGGCTTTGTTTTAGATATTTTCTAATTCATATATTTCTGGTAGTAGGTTTAGTTGTTTGTTTGGTTCTACAATATTTAATATGTCTTTACATTCTTTGTGAATTTCTATATAGGGTTTTTTAGAATAAATGTTTCCATAGTTAGAGTTAGTAAATGTATATAATGCTCTATATTCTATGGTCATAATATGATTTCCTTCTTCCATAATATATTTTCTATGTATTTTAAAATGTAATCCTAATATTTCATTAAAATCTTTATCTTTTATTGATACACAATATTTTGGATAACATGTAAATATTAATTTTTTATATGCTAAATTTCCTTCTATAGTTCCTAAATGACTGTCATTAGTATTTAATATTCTTCCATCATGTAAACTTACTGTTATTGGTGAATCTATTCCTTCTCTAAATAGGGATTTGAACATTAATTGTATTCCTGCTAGATAAACGTATTGTATCTTTTCTTTTTGTCTTCCTTTTACTTTTGCCATTAATTGGTCAACTGTGGATTTTGTTAGTAATGCTAATTTATGACTTCCTGAAACTGTTCTTATATCTATTGATTTTTCTATCTTATGGTATTCACTTATAGCTACTCTTTCTCTTCTAAATATCTTATCGAATATTTTCCATTCTCCTAATTTTAAATCTAATGATAATTTTTCTATTTTTCTAAATGTATTATTATCAAATGTTACTTTTAATCCATATCCTTCAGAATTTTCTATTTCTTGCTTTTCTTCTATGGTTTCAGCTTCTTCTATTTCGTGACTCATTCTGATTCTGATATGTAAACCTCTTCTCCCTCATAATTATTAATATCTATTATTTCTTCTAAATCACTTTCTATTTCTTCATATTCTTGTTGTAAAATTCTAACTTTCTTTTTAGTACAATCAGGGCTTATATGTCCTATTTCTCCACAATTCCAACATTTGCATTGTTTTTTATCTTTTTTAAACTCTTTTTTTTTTTGTTGATATTTTCTTTTATAATATCTCCTATTTGGTTTTTGATATTTCTTTTTGAATTGTCTATATTTTTTATACTTTTTTGGTTTGAATTTTCTTTTATATTTTCTTTCCGGTCCACATCCCCAATTAATAGGTCTCTCTATTTCTTCGCAATAAATTCTTGTTAATTTTTCAGATTTTTTAATTAGTTGTCTATTTTTACATATTTCTGTTAATCTTTCAAATATGAATTTTATTCTACTTCCTAATGTATCTGGTACAGGATTATCTTTATATATCTTTCATATTCTATTTTAAAATATATATTCCATGTTCCTGGTAATTTAGCAAAATACATTTCTAAGTATGGTCCTTGATTTTCATTACTATAAAATTGAGTATAATAGAAATTTTTAAATTGACATGTATATTCTTTTATTTTGCACATATCACATATCATAATGTTTATTAATCCTAGTCTTGCTTTTAATTTTTCTCTTCTAGCTTCTTCTTCTGAATTGTTTATCCAATTTTCTCCTAGGAATTCATCTGATATATATTCTACTAACTTTTTTATTCCCTCTTGTGAGGTTTTTTGCATTTCTGTTTGTATATTTCTTCTCATTAATAATTTAGTATTTTCAATTACTCCTTCCCACCAATTTCTTACATCTCCTTCAAACGATGCTATTAAATAGTCAATTCTTCTATCCGTAGATTCCCATGTATCGTCTTGGTTATATAAAAAGAATAATATCATTGCATCTGCCCATTGTAACAAGGCTTTCTTAATATCTATTTTACAATCTAAATCTAGTTTTGCTCCTCCATGATTTATTGGTTTATTGTAGTCTAAATTTGGGGTAAATTGATCTTTATATTTTTCTATTCTATGTTGTGGTATAATTCTATCATAGTACTGCCTATAAGGTCTATGTGGCATTGGTGCATATCCTCCTTCTAATTCAGGAAATTCTAATTTTGGATTATTACTTGTACTTCCTGGTGCTGGTGTTGGTCCTCCACCAGTATTCATTAATATTTCATAATTTTCTAATTCTTCTATACTTAATTGGTCAAAGTTTTCTATTAGATTATCTATTTCTTCATTCATCATCTTTTTTATTTTTTCCTCTTTTTCTTCTGTATATTTTTCAATTTCTTTCTCTTGTTCTAGGATTATTGGTAATATTTCTTTTCTAAATCTATCATCCATACTTCCTGGTTCATAGTATCCTTCTGTTTCTACATGTTTCTTTCCTATTCTTGTCATTTCTTCTTTTATTCTATCTTTATCTACTTTTTTATCTGTTGGTTTCATATTTTGTTTCATTTCTCTAATTTCTATTTTTAACATTCCTACTTCATCTTTTAATTCTTTAGTTTCATTTATTAATTCTTTTACTAATTTCTTTAGTTCATCAAATGATTCTGAAAAAGCCATTATATTTTTCCACTTTTTACTTCTAATAAATATGATAATCTGCACTTTTTGTCTTTATTTTCATTAATGATTTTATTAAGACTTTCTATTGCTATTTCGTTATCAGGTAATTGATTATCTCTTACGGTTTCAAAATATTTTGCTTTTAATTCTAATTTTTCGATTTTTAGTTTCCCTAACATTTTTCCTTGTGATTTATTTATTTCTCCTGGTGTTTCTAGTATATTTGAGGTTTTTTCTTGTATTTTATTTAAATTTCTAACAATATTATTAAGTTTTCTAACTACTTTATCATTACTCATTTATAACTTATGATGATTCATATATTTCTCTATAATATAAAATACTTTCAAATTCTTTATTAATCATTTCATATACATATCTATCTTTTATAGATCCTATACTTAATTTATGTAGTATTTGTTCTTTTATTTCTCTAGGTAATTTTTTAATTATATTTAATGTTAATATTTTTGATTTATTAGGAATAGGTTCATAAAATATTTTATATCCTTCTTCCTCTTCTAATTTATAATAGTTATCTATCTTTTTAATTTTAACTCTCATAATTACTTATATTATTTTCTATTATAGCAGCTATTTCTTCTTGATCTATAGTTTCTATAATAGTTTCCCATATCATAAGGTCTCTTATTATACTAATTTCTGTTTTTTCTATTATCTCATTTCTAATATCTAAAGGTAGATTTTTTAATTTTATAAGTATGATTTTTAAGATTTCTTTCTCTATTATAGGTTTTCCTATTATCATGTTATGATAATAGATTTTTTAATATTCTATTATCATGTTATGATCTATGGCTCTGATACCAATTAAGATGGGGGGTACTAAGACCGTCTTCAAAATCTCAAAATTTATTATTTTCGTAAATATTTAATAAATCGTAATAAAATTTATAGAATTCACTATCTCTTGTTATGACTTTTTCTTCAATGATTGTATCTAATTTTTCAATTCTTCTTTCTAGATTGATAATTTCTTTATGTGTATTATTTTCAAATCTAATTGCTTGGCTATCTATATAAGTATCTTTATATCTTAATTTTGGATCTAAATAATCTAAAAAGAAATTTTTTAAATCTTCTTTTAAATAATTTAATTCTCTTTTTGTTGCAATTTTTAGATCAATAAAATTTTGTATAATATCCGGGTTTAAATTTATTAAAGATTCTGGATTTATATTTTCTTGGGGACCTAATTGAAGTATTTTATACATTATGATGTCTTTTGTTGCAATTTTTATGTGAGAGGGTATTTTTGAAAAGATGGTTGTTCAAAGGCTATTCTTAAAACTTCTAACTTTTTGATGTCTATTATCACAAATCACCTATTTGAAGTGGCTATCTAGGGGTATTTCCTCGTCTTAGACCTTACCAAAGGCATAAATTCAATTTCCATTCTCGAAGGTGTGTCTTCATTGGCTATAGTGATTCACGTAAAGGATATAAGTGCCTAAACTCAAGTGGTAGAATTTATATATCCAGGCATGTGTTGTTTAATGAACTAGAATTTCCATTCAAGTTTGGTTTCCTAAACAAACATGTATAGCTACAAACTTTTGAAACTGTCATGAGTTTTCTTCCCTTTGATGCTGAGTCCAGTCACAAAATAATGCCCCAAAGTGCAATTGATATAACTCATCCTGGTGCATCACCTGTTGCAGACTTCTCTAATAGAGACTTAGAACTTAAAGTTGAGAGTGAGGTAAATGAAGAAAATAATAGTGCTAAGATGAATCAAGAAGAACCAGTTGACCATGAGATAGTTGGTATCCAACAAGATGGATGTGATGTTATAGATATTGGTAATGTTGAAACATCCAGGATCAAAATGTAACACAAAATGCTGGACATCGTATAGTTACTAGAAATAAAGCTGAAATTTTCAAACAAAATTTCATAAAAATTGAGTACCGGACAAATCAGTAGTTATTGAACCACGGACTACTAATTATGCGTTGCTAAGTAACAATTGGAAGAAGGCTATGCAAGAAGAGTATAACGCCTTGATAAGAATTAAACATGGACACTAGTACCTCCAAAGTCTGGAATGAAGATAATTGGCAATAAATAGTTATTTAGACTGAAGTATGACTCAGAAGGAAAAGTGAAGAGGCGTAAAACAATGTTAGTTGCCAAAGGATTCCTACAGATGCTCATTGGAAGGCACTTAAAAGGGTGTTCAGATACTTGAAGGGTACACTAAACCATGGTTTTGTTATTCAGAAAAGTGATAATCTGGATATACTGCATTTGCAAATTCTGACTGGGCATCATATCCAGATGATAGAAGGTTTACTGTTGGCTATAGTGTATATCTTGGAGATAATTTGGTATCTTGGTGTTCTAAGAAGCAACGTGTTGTTGCCAGGTTAAGTATAGAGGCTGAATAAATAGCATTGGCTCATAGAGTCATAGTGCATCAGAAATTACATGGATTCAATCTTTGATGAAGGAGTTGAGAATATCATAGAAGTCAGTTCCAAGAATCAGGTGTGACAATCTGAGTGCAAGTGCACTGGCTTCCAATCCGGTTACCATGCATGCACCAAGCATATAGAACTCGATTTTCATTTTTTAAGAGACAAAGTTCTAAGAAAAGAATTGGAAATACACTATGTGCCATCAAAAATCAAATCGCAGATTTATTGACAAAACCTCTTACTCATTCAAGATTCTTATTCTTTAGAGACAAACTTAGAGTGGTAGAGACACACTCCACCTTGAGGAGTGTGTTAGAATCAATCGACCAATTTGATAGCGTCAATTAACCGATTTAATGACATTCAAAATCCATGGTGCGAGGCAACATACACCCTGATTTCTAGGAGTGGGAATTTAAGTTGTTAGCCACTTGGCAGTGTAGTATGTATAGGTTCAGAATATTCCTTTGTATGTAACTTGTATTGCATTGATGTGTATATAAGGTGAATGGTGAATGAAAGGAAAGGTTCATTCGGCTGAAAAATAATTCGAATATTCTACTTCTTCTAATTAACCCACTGAAATCAAATTTCTATTCATATCCAAAATATATTTAACTCCTCCCATAAAAGCACATAATCAATATCAAATATGACATAAATATTACATATCCCAACAATTCTGCGTGCAATATTGTCACACATTACAACTCTGCCATGAAAGGGCTTTTCAAGGATTACCCTTCAGAATTTCATGATGATATATAGATCTTTAAATTTAAAATATTACATTAAATTTACAATATACATAGTGATATTTTAAATGCTAACAAACAATATATTTTGTCATATAGAAAAATAATTTAAAGTATATAAATAGAATTGAACATATTTTGTTGAAAACAAATTTGACATGCTAGGGTGAACAAGATTCGATTTGGATGGTTTGCAACACATTTTTAAACCAAACCATTTAAAACGATTTGGAATTTTTTTCAAACCAAGCCAATTTTTTGGGTTTTGGTTCTGTTTAAAATCACGATTTAACGAAAAAAATAACATTTATTGAATAAGTTAAATCATAACATTAAATAAAAATTCACGTTAAAACATAAATAATATCATTGAAAATATTACAAATCAATGTTTTTTAATTCTAATAATTATAATGTAACACATGATTCATTCTCTACATAAAAATAAGAACATAGTACATGAATTAATTGATTATAGCTAAATAATATAAAATAACTAATAAAAGAAAATGAATAGAAAGGCCAAGTTTAATAATACATTCTATAACATCTTGTGAATCCTTCAATGCTTCCACCGCATTCAAATATTAACGAATTATAGATTTCTTTTTACTGTACAACCAAATTTTAAAGCAAATCATTGCCTCAACCGTATTGTCACTTAATGTAACTTTTAGGGCCTGTTTGATAGGCGAAAATTTTCACTTTTGCGCTGTTTGATAGCGTTTTTTTTCCATGGAATTGGTTTCCACCCAATTCCAAGGTACAATCACTTGAAGCGTGATTCTGTGGAATTCAATGACTTGCTCCCTTTAAAGTGTAAAAAAAATTCTAAACATACAAAAGAAAGTCCAACATAAAAATAAAAATAAAAATTTATTTATTTATTTTGGCAATCTAAACATATTTTGTCTCCAATGGTAAAAATATTTATCCATTTAATTGACAATTTGCATGAAAAACAAAACCAAACGTATTATAATAGAAAAATGGAAAATTATACCAATCAAACACCTTTAATTCAATTCCTGATAAAACAATTCCAAGCAATTCAATTCCTTTCCACCTATTTTTCATCCTTACAATCAAACGGACCCTTAAAGGAATCAAGAGTCATCGTTTGTAGGGAAAGAAAACTCAAAAATAATTGTAGATATTTGAATAATTAACACGTCTTTAGCAATTTGGGAGATAATTTTGTACTTATTCGCTTTAAATTTTCACCAAAGTAATATGGCGAAAGACTTATTGATCAAATTTTCAAAACGATCATTTAAGTCAACTATCAAATCATTCTAACAATTAACATTAAACTTTAAAAATTAAGTCAAAACGCAAATAATTAATTGAGTGACCGGGAAATTAAGATTAAAAAAAAAATAGTGATGTCCACTAAAAATTTAAGGGAGCCCCGCATAAATTAGAACAAACAATACAACTACCAATAAAATATAACAAATAATTATATAAAAAATTGGATAAACTAATCTAGAAATTTAGCCGAAATTCGAGAAAATTATTAGTATAAGGAATGAAATGTGTGAGTTGAATTAAAATCTAGATTTAATTATTTACTCATTACAATGTAATGGGGGCCGATGAATATGGTTCAACAATTGTGATGACTGGTGGAAATTTGAGTTTAATTTAATTAATTAATTGGGATGGATAATTGTCTATTTGAATATTGAATTTAATTGGATTATATCTACTATAGATGTATCTTTTTTTATTGGAATGTGTTTAGTTTTAATTGGGTCGGATAAAATTTAAATTAATTTATCTTTAAATTTTATTGTAAACAGTTTGAAGTTGTTTGCAAAGATTGAAACTTAAACCAAACCATTTTGGAACGGTTTGATTCAATTCAAAATTAAAATATTGACATATTCATGTGGACTCAAACCAACAATTTCAAAAAAGTGGTTTTGATTCGATTTTCTGATTTCGTTGTTCAACCTTAACGACTTGTAACATTACTCAACTATTTTGCACATATTTTTCTAATTCAATCGCACTACCCCAAATTATGTTGCTTTCTAGTAGAATATAGTATGTTTGTTTAAACAACTTAAATGTTTGGCTCGCCTCACATTTTTATTTGAATACACCACATTTTAATTGAATTAAAGCCCCTTAATCTTTATTTGTAGTCTTACTTATGTCCAACATTATTTTCTTTGCATTAACTTTCTATTAGTAAGCACATACGGTCTCTAACAACCCTTTTTTTTTCTTTTTTTTTTCCAAAAATTGTACTTTAAAATGAGGAACGAATATATAGTCTTGATTTTGTATTTGTTTTATTTTGAAAATATGAAGGAAATCTTTTTATTCCTCTTAACAGAATTTTTGAACTAAAATCACCATCCAAGACAAAATGATCTAAGTGATGGGATTTTGGGGATAAAAATGCGATGAAAAAAGTTGGCCACATGAGCGTGACATTAATAAAGGGTATGGACCAGGGGCGGAGGCGGGGGTGTCCTGGACACCCCAATTTTTTGAGATTTTTTTTTTTTTTTTTAATTGAAAGGATTGAAGAATGGTAACTTCTATTTTATTACAAATAAACTTGCGAAAAAAATTAATCTTATTTCTTCCACTTATTTTAGGTTAATTCTCAACTTATTAGTAATATTTATACTGATGTACTATCTGCAGAAAAGGTAAATTATTCAATTAGTGAATTTTTGTTTCCTCTCATTTTTGTAATTTCCTTCAAAAAAAATTCGGGGGAAACCCCCGTCGACCCCCACCCCTTCACCTATATATTTTTAAATTTGGACCCCCCATTTCCAACAAGCTAGCTCCGCCACTGGTATGGACCTTTCACTTAATTAAATGTGGCGCGCTTACTAAAATTTGGCACCAATATATTTAGCATTAACTTTTAGCAGCCATTTTAGGTATTAAAAAAAAGAGAGACTAAAACATGTTTAGAGAGAGTCTCTAATTAATTATAAATCCTCAAACTAAATCTTAACTTATTAATGCGGAATATGTTAGGTGTCAATAAATTTCCGGCATCCATTGAGATCCATATTCCTTGTCAAGTAACTTCACAAAATCAACCTTCTCTTAAAAGTAGAGTAATGCTATTTATGGTCAGCGATTGCACTAATTAATGATATGTGTAGTCGCTGACCATGAATAGCATTACTCTAATTTTAATAGAAGGTTGATTTCATGATAACTACTACAGTTAGGGGTGACAAAATGACTCGACGGCTCGAACCGTCCGAACTCGACCCTTAAAAAGCCCAAGTCGGGCCGGCCCGACGAGCCACGCGACCGATTAATACTGAATTTTTAAAAGAAAAAATTAAAAAAATAGAAAAATTCGGACCGACCTGGCTCGGCTCGAAGTCCGAGCCGAGCCCCAAATTTTCCAACGGCTCGGGCCCGAAAAAAGCTCGGTTCTCCGAGCCCGAGCCTAGAATTTGGACTCGCAAACCGGTCCAACCCGATTCGACTCGCTGTCATCCTTAACTACAGTTAATGACTATGAATAGCATTAAAGTCTTATTCCATTCACAATGAGAGTCCAGTAACTCGAGTTGAGATTCGCTGTCCAAAATTGACCGTACAATTTGCCGTCCATCAATAATTTATTGATGTATCATTTTACACTTATTTTAAAAGTACAAGTGATAGTGAAAGAAAAGTATAAAATATTAATTTAAAATGACGAGGTAATGAATAATTAGGTGGACTACAAGTTGGACAGTCTACTTTGAATAGTAGATCTAAATTCCTATTACACTACGTGTAACGACCACTTTAAATAAAAAGAGAATTTAAATTTGTAAAACCCACATGGAACTGTACATATTACAGCCTAATGGCCCCCCTATTTGTGGGAGGCTGTAAAAGTTACAGTTTCACGTGGACTGTAACTATAGCAAAATTCAAATAAAAACTACAATCATACTATTTGTATATTGTATTTGATATCAAGTTTAATTCAATACATTTTTCCATCATACAATATTTTGAATTTGTAAAAAATGTCAAATTTTATGTCATCAGGGAGAATTATTCTAAAAACTATTGTAAACGAGGAGGGTGTCTTATAGAAAGAGCCGCCTATCTATAAACATAACCAAAATGCTGACTGAGAGTTCCAATACACTTACAAAAGCACAGGCATCTAATGCTAATGAACAAAGCAGGATCCAAAAGAATATCTCATTATGAGTTAGTACAGGCATCTAATGCTAATGAGCAAAACAGGATCCAAAATAATATCTCATTATGAGTTAAAGTTGTTTAAAATTGGGGCCCATTCATCATGTACAAATTTTTTATCACTCTATTCTCTAGAATATTTACCAACAGTTCTTCTCCCAATTCCCTCCATAAACCCCACAGAGAGGCAGGGGTAGATAGATTATTGACTTCCGTTGATGGCTAAGATCACTGCTTATTTTGCCACGGCATGTTGCTTATATGTCATGGCAGTGGCAGTCACAGCAAGAGTGCTGCCTGCGCATCCTTATTTGAGTGGCCTTGAAAAGCCCATAACCAATATTTTTGATACTTCGAATTATGGTATTTTACAGCTCGGCAATGGATTGGCCAAGACGCCTCAGATGGGGTAGCATAATTTTCCCTTTTGTTAATTTTTTACTGAATTTTTATTTGATCTTGGGTTGAAATTAATGACCTGATATTAGTATTTGTTTGTATTATAAAAACAAAATATTTGATCTTGGGTTGAAATTAGTGAAGATTTTTTCATTTCTGTTCTGATGTTGGTTAAGAATATTTATGGTTTTAAAAAGAAAATAATTGCTACGTATGTCGTCCTAACTAAAATTTGGAGTTAGGTATTTGGAAATGTAATCATCGATCATTTTCAATCATCTGGTTTCTAGTTAATTCTTATTTAATAGAATTTCTGATTTTTATTGATGAGCTGATTTGGTTTTTTTTTTTTTTTTTTTTTTGGGTGGCCAGATGGAATAGCTGGAATTTCTTTGCCTGCAATATCAGTGAAAACGTTTTCAAGGAAACAGGTAACTGCTTATCTGTGCGATTATTCTCGCTTGATAATAGGACAGTCGTTTGTTCCACAATGTTGTTTATAGTTTCATGTTTTAGGTTCAAGAGAATTGATGTGTTGAAGAAGGTGAAAATTTTAAAATACAAGCTTAATATAGTTTCATCGTTTTTCTAGTCAATACGTTATAAATTTTCAGTTTGCTTATTGAAGTTACTAAAAATTAGTAACCTTTATTTTGCTCTATGACAGCTGATGCGCTTATTTCAACTGGTTTGGCCAAGTTAGGCTATGATTATGTGAATATAGGTAACCAACTGGCGTGTCTTCGAATGTGTTTCAAGTTCGGTAATTGCTTTTTTCTTATCTATTCATTATCATGAAATGCAGATGATTGCTGGTCGGAATTGGTGCGGGATTCGGAGGTTAACCACTGCTGAACCGCTTGATTTAAAATCTTGAACTGTTAGATAGGACCACATGTGCGTTGAATTAATAAACTAGATTCATTTCTAGAATAATCCATAAATACCTAGATTAGTGTTAGTATATTTTAATGCACGAATTAAAGAGTACATGTATGTCCATTGGTGTTATTCATGTACTTAGGTAGAGGGAAAGTATGCAATTATATTGATACCATGTACTAGACTAGGTTTGTGTTGGGAAAATCCTGTATATACTCATGTAATCTAGCCATTTGAAGAAAAATAAAATCACATATATTTCCTCAAAGACTTTTTCGTGAGTTTGACTGTTGAGTGTGAACTTATGCTCTCCAATTTCTAACAATGTGTATCGTCTAAATTTTGTCTTCAACACGTTCCATCACATGTAGGCAAAGTTTTTTTTTATCGTAAAAGCCTGACATATGCACGAGTTCATTAAATGGTGGCAGCAAGACTTAAACCCAGGAGCTTTGCCTACCATGTTGAATCACTTGATTAAAAGTTTAAGCTATTAGAGAGGAACAAATGTATACTATTTAAAGATATCTTGTCTTCAATTTGCAGCTATAAACTCTCTTAACTGTAATGTTTTTGGTGCATTAAGTATCCATAGACCATGCTAATGTTAAATTCTGTGTTCTGAAAAGGGATTGGTATTTTTTTCGATTCTAGGAAGTTGAAATTTTTATTTCAATTGATGTTGTCCCGGTTTATTGAAGCATTTCAAAAAAAAATATTTAGCCTATGATAAATAGAAATGATACAGTTATGAAGTCTCTCATTTCGTTTATTCTTTTAATGGCTGGACTGGTTGTGCAGGGTCAATTACTTCCTGATTCTGGAATGTTTCCATCAGGAATTAAAGCTCTTGCTGATTATGTGCACTCAAAGGGCCTCAAGCTTGGTATCTACTCTGATGCAGGGTAAAAGGAATTTCCTAATATCTGGTCACAATGATAACACTAGCACTGTTAGTGTTTTGTCCCAATTAAGTGAAATATACTGCTGCAATTGAAACTCCACAGGACTTTTACATGTCAAGTTCATCCTGGATCACTTGGACATGAAAATGACGATGCGGCACGTTTTGCATCATGGGTTAGGTTTTTTTTTTTTGTCCTTCCTCTTTTGGAAATTCTATTTTCTCTCGTATGTGCTGAAAATGTGTTTCATTTTTCCTTTTCTTCTTAATTAATTGTTTTGGAGTAGGGGCCTTTAGAGAACAATACTATTTAACTCTATGTTTGCCCCCCCCCCCCCCCCTATGTTAGCCCCCCCCCCCCCCCCCCCCACCACCACCACAAAGGGAAAATGGAAAAGAGAGGAGTTTTGGATTCATTTCATTTGAAGTTTCTTGATAGTTGATGATGCAAAGAATTTCATATATCTCATCTGTGTTATTTTGTTTTCTTTGTTAATGGCATATCTTCTACGATGGCTCTTAAATGTTCTCTGTTTGTTGTTCTTTAGGGCATCGATTACTTGAAGTATGACAACTGTTTTAATCTGAGCATCAAACCAGAAGAAAGGTTTGCATCTTGTTTTATTTCATAGCTTGGAACTTATATGTTCATCTGACTTTGGTTCCACATTTCTCAGGTTCCCGCCAATGCGTGATGCCCTAAATGCAACTGGACGGACCATATTCTATTCACTATGTGAATGGTAATTTCTATCATTTCAGGACTCCATTTTTCTAATGTTTATCTTTTCTTGTTAGATCTGAAATATTCAATTTCACTCTAAGAGTGGCTCTCTAAAATTTGCAGGGGCTTGAATGACCCTGCCTTATGGGCAGACAAGATTGGAAACAGTTGGCGAACAACAGAAGACATCAAAGATAATTGGGAAAGGTTCTGAAGTCCTGTGTCTAAAATGTTTGGTGTGCAATCTAGGCTTTACACTGCATTATCCTGCATGTTTGAATCAATTCCAATTTTATAGTTTTAAATAGCCTTTTACCTGGACCATGAACCATAGAAATTGTTTTTAAAAAAAATTATGGTGAAGTTGTTTCACTAGAATGCAGTTTTTTTTTTTTTTTAGAGAGAAAATTTTCTTGTGTTTTGCTTGTTTAAAGTTATTTGTTGTGACATAAGATCTATCAAATGGCTGTACTGATACTTCTGTTGTGTTTTTGGTTTAGCATGACTACAATTGCTGATATCAATGACAAGTGGGCGGCCTATGCGGGGCCTGGTGGATGGAATGGTAGGAATATGATATATTCTCTATAGTTGAGTGCATTTGCAGCTCCCCAGCTCTCTTTTGATACTCTGATTTTAACGTTATTGCCTTGACAATTTTGGGCAGATCCGGATATGTTAGAAGTTGGAAATGGGGGAATGACTTACCAGGAGTACCGAGCACATTATAGCATTTGGGCTTTGATGAAGGTGCTTTTAAATTAACGAGTTTCGACTTAACTGCCAGTTTTAAGAACTAAGGAGTACCACAATGTTATTACGCATTTACTTGCATGAGACCATCATAGCTGAGAATTGTTAATTACTTTTTAGCTTTGTGTGTCAGTTTTTTCTGTCAACGGCTTCAATATAGTATTCGGGTACCTCTTATAGTTGGGGCTAGAGTTTTGTCTTTTTTTAGTAGGAAAATGACCAGACCAAATATAGAAAAAGCTTAAGGTGCTATTATAAATTAGTGAATGGAAAGATTGTGTGCACATAGCAAATCTCATTAAGAGAGAATTCGCACCCTACATTGGTGTTAGTTGGAAAATGGATGTTTGTTTCCCAAGATACCACACATTTTTCAAGTTTAATACAGTATTATATATATATATATTTTTTTTTGTCTTCCTTTTACTAACTTGACATCCACAATCTTAAATGTATGAATCTTTCATGAAACCCATTGTCCAACAATGCAATGTTCTAGTAATCAACCTAAAGGAAAATTCGCCTTCTTGATCCTTCATGAATTAATTGGCATTTTGTTGTATGTGCAGGCTCCTCTTTTGATTGGTTGTGATGTAAGAAACATTACTGCAGAGACATTGGAAATTATAAGCAATGAGGAAGTTATTGCTGTAAATCAAGGTAAAATACATCATTTTGTGTTTGGACAGAATTTTTACATAAGAAAATATAATAAAATGAAATGTAGATGGAGATGGACGTTGCTGGGTTATTTTAGATCCTTATATCTATTTGGAAGATACATTAATTCGTATGAACCGAATCAATAAGATGGATCAAACTAGTCCTTTTTCAGGCTTTGCACTTCTATTTCCATCTAGATAAATTAGAGAGATCATTTTAAGCCATTAAACAAGTAAAATCTTATTTCTGCTTCCAGATCCACTTGGGGTTCAAGGAAGAAAAGTTTATGCATACGGGCCGGATGGTTGCTATCAGGTTTAGCCTCTTGCATCTTTTGCACTTCCCCTTGTTTATTTTAAACACAAAACATTCCGCAATCTGCAATGATGTTAATCCATTGAATATTCATCTGTGAAACGTTGAACATCTTTGGTGATGATAACTTAGTCAATATTAATCAGTATTTGGATGTCAGCATGAGACTTCAAACGTCTTATGCAGAAATTTTTTACCCTGGCTTAAAGAAACTAGTTTTGTTACAAGTAGTTCTCAGGTTTTCTTTTCTGATATGTGTTATTTTTCCTTTCTATTCGTCGTTTTACTTTGAAATAAATTTTTGAATTTAAATGACTGCTTTCATATGATAATTTATATAGTTCTACAAGAGAAAAAAATTGAATATATTAGTAAAACTTCCACTTAACAGGATTGGTGTTTTAGCATATGGTGTGAAGGTTGAGTTCCTTGCCTTTCACTCTGTTACATGACATGACCATTAATTTCGTAATTAAGGTTTGGGCGGGTCCATTGTCTGGAAGCCGTCTCGTTGTTGCTCTGTGGAACCGGCGTTCAAAAATTGCCACTATTACTGTTAACTGGGCTACACTTGGACTCGAGTCTTCTACCATTGTCTCTGTAAGAGACTTATGGAAGGTGAGTAGCGGTGCTCTATTTAATCCCATATGTAAAGCATTTCATGGTCATATGAGGGGCTTGGTGAATAATATTTGCTTTTGTTGATTATATCCATGCAATTACCTCTAGATTAAATTGTCATCAACAGCCATAATTGATTTGACTCCAAAACCGCAACGGTTGCCAGACCTTGTGGCACTTTCATATTTTCATTGTCTTAGGCCGTTGTGATTAATATATTATTTTGTTCATTTCCTTTTAGTTCTCAGGTTTTTTATTTGTTTTTCCTCTCTCTTGGTACTTCCATGTTTTTTTTTTTTTTTTTTTTCAGAAATTCAGAAATTGTGTTGGAGCCACATATTATATAACTATGGCTATTAAGCATCACAAATTGACATGATTGCAGTGATCTTGGTGTCTATGAGAATCTGTTGAGATTCTAATGTCACTTTTGCTGAAAATAAGTTTTTGATTTTCGAACACAATCTTCAGATTTTGAATAAGCATTGACAGCATGTATTATGGTGCTTATTTCTGAAAATTATGACTGCTGTCATTTGATGGATGTAATGTTTATTTTATTTTATTTTGGTCTAGAATCTTCTCGTAATCCTTATAAATATTTTCTATGTAATGAAGATGAAAATATGAAAGTGTTCTTCAATTCAAAATCTCTCGTTCCTTTCCTTTTTTCCAGCTTTCCCAGTTGTTTTAAGCAAAACCGGTAATCACAGTAAATACCGGTAAGTGTGAGAGTGAATACCGTATTTCATTGAGTGCATGCCGTATTTCATTAAACCAGTAAGTTCATAAACTAAATACCGGTAAGTTGCCTTCAAATACGGTAAGTTGAAATACAAATACCGGTAAGTCTCAAATATGGTAAGTTTGATTAAACCATATCCGGTAAGTGAACTCTAAATCCGGTAAGCTTCAAATTTCACAACAGAGTCGACGCTTTTCAATTTTCTATTTTCCCTTTTATTGTTAATGCCACTGAAATTGTGGTATGAGGAATGTTACTCTACTTTTCACTGCCACTGAAATGATTATGAACCCAATGAAAAAGGAAATTTCTTCATTATGACCAATTCTCTTCTAATTTCCTTGTATGTTCCTTTTTTAATCTCTCTGTTCTTGTTTGATTCTGAACATATTATGGTTTCTTTAAACTTTTTTGTTCTTATTGGTTGCAGCACGAATTGGTTTCTCTAGATTCTGTGTCCTCATTCACTGCTACAGTTGATTCTCACGGCTGTGAAATATATGTTTTCACTCCAGTGACTGCGACAAGCTCGTCTAGTTAAATTGTTACTTGAGTAAGCTTCAAATCTTGGGTACAACCTTTTTCGGTTGGTTGATATCCATGTTGAGTATGAATGAAGTTAGTATTATTTGTCATTTTAATGAAGGAGAAAATGTAAGGTATTTTCGTCTACATGCATTGTTGTGGTTATGTGTCATTCATCGTTCCTATGTCAGTAGTACAACTCATTGTCTGAAATGAGATTGCAAAATTTGTATTACTTTTCTGCTAGTCCAGGGAACAGTGGAACTGGGATTTCAAGGGAGTGTGATTTGTATCGGTTGAATATTGTAATGTCATGTATGTGTGTGTACGCTCTTGTTGTGAACTGAATTAATCTACTGTTTTTTCCCTCGCTTCTTCTTGAGAGGTGATGCAAATTAATGGACTCTCGGAATGGTTTGATAAGAGTGGAGTTGTATTTTAACATTTTATATGCCTCTTTGGCAGCATATTGATATAGAAATCCTTCCCCGTCCCAATTACAATGTTCTGAAGACACGACGTGTTGTCTTGTTCCTCATCTCAATACTCCAAGTCTCCAACACTTTCGGCCCAACTCTCTCCCTTTTGCCATCCCATTACTTTTCCTTTAGCGTTCGCCCCTCTCTCCAGCCCTACTGGCTACTCGGGCGGTTGGCACTTTATCAAGCAGCTCCAGAATAGTAAGTTAGGAAGCTGCTGGACACGCCCCAAGTAAAGGGGGATGCAGGACTGGGAATAGTGGAAGAGGTACATGCAGGGGAAAAGGGGAGGAATGAGGGTGAGCAAGGTAAAGATCGTTACTAAAGTAAAATTAGACATTTGATCTATAACAAGTCTTTTGAATGAAAAAAAAAAAATATATATATATATATATATATATATATATATATATATATATATATTATTAGTGGGCACTTTTCACTTTGGTCATACACGAGGGCTATTTTGAAAATAATAATAATAATAATAATAAATTGCCACAACAGTTTTATCATATAGGGTTATTTTCAATAATGGTCACTCGCTAGCACAAACGCGAAAATACTGGATATGTTTAATTGTGCTTAATCTTGAGAGCATGATCAGAGTTACTGTAGAAATAGTAACACATACCTATAGAAATTCTTACTTCCTAAGGTGACAATTGAGCAATACTTTTAAGCATGTAATGTTGAATTGGTTTGGATAGCATAATTGACAAGAATTTAAATCATTCTTTTCTTAATAAGTTTCATCTACTCAACTTTACAAATATGCCATAAAAGTTCAGTTGTTGTTCCTCGTTGACGGTGAAGTGAGATTAAGAATCCATCAATTTCTTCGCATTGAAAAATTTGAGATAAGATAAAATTCAGTTGATTGTAAATATCTATCTTATCAAAGCTTAAATCTATGATAGGATTGCGTAAAAAGAATATTATACATCCAAGAGGAGTAGCATCCCTCCTCTACAGCAAGCACTCAATCCCTGTGATAGTGAGTCAATTAAGACACTCCATCTCGATGCATTACTACCATTAGATTCAGCTTACATTGATCCCATTAATCCTCGATTTTTCTCCTATTGAGTAGTACGGGATTTATGTAGTAGGTGGTGACAAGATTACTAGTGTTAACGGACATGTATACACCAAGAACCGTACACTTGATCTGTTTGAACTTGTGTGTTATATGGGCTCTAGCCTATGAGGAAAATTGGCCAAGCCATTTATTTTAATTTAGGTCAAAAAGTGTCTATATATCCCAAACAGTGGTTGCATATTTAAGGGTGAAAAACGGAGGCTGAGACTTGGAGAAATAACAAAAATAAAGGCAAAACAGAGTTTACATGAAAAAGGAAGAAAAAATGGAAAAATAAAGGAGATTTTCTTTCTTTCAATCTTTAGACGTGGATTCAAACAGGTTTTTTTTTTTTTTTTTTTTTTTTTTTTTTTTTTTTTTTCTACACAATACAAATTGGAGATTTCTCTATGGTATATTTTGGATACTTTAGAGGTTAGTATTCAAAATAGGTATCTCACAAGTTTCATCAAATTTGTGTTTTGTGGTGAAATTAATTGCTGTCTTGGAGATTGTTTATTGTGGTATTTTTCATTTGTTGAGAATTCAAGTTTTGGAGCATAAACTTGAATATTGTAATCTATATTTAATATAGTGGATTTTGTTGAAGTTGTCCCGTGATTTTTTTCCCTCTACACTGAGGGTTTTTCCCAAGTAAAAATTTGGTGTTGTGTTCTCTTGTTTTTTGCTTTGATCATTTTCTTGCATATTTAATCAATCTAATTAATTGCTTGGATTATTAAATTTATTCTTGCAATAAGTGAAATTGCCCAACAAAGTGGTATCAGAACCAGGTTGTATGGGTGTGGTTTATTGCAGGAGTAAATGGAGAATACTTCGAGTATTATGATTAAATTCATCAGCTTCAAATTATTCTATTTGGAAGTCTATGATGGAAAATATCCTTTATTGTAAGGATTTACATAAACTTATTAAAGGTGATAGTACTAAGCCAAACAGTATGAGTGACAATGATAGGAAGAAGATGAATAGGAAAGTCATTGGATATATTAGATAGTGGGTTGATCTTAATATATTTCATCATATATCTCAAGAGACATGCACATAGCCTTTGGGAGAAACTAGAGGGTCTATATGAGAGTAAGACCGCTCAAATTAAAGCTTGTGAATCTGAAGCTAAAGAGAGAAATCAGTTGTTGATTATTTGAGTGAATTTCAAGACTTGATATATTTGTTGACCACAATGAAAATAGTGCTAGATGATGATATGCAATCACTATTACTTCTGAATTCATTGTCTTAGTTGGGAGACATTGGTGGTATCACTTAATAACTCTGCTCTGAATGGTGTACTTGAACTTACTCTAGTTAAAGAAAGTTTGTTTAATGAAGAAATAAGAAGGAAAGACTTGGGTAGGAATGATGCACGGGCTCTTACTAGTCTTAAGGGACATGGTAATTTCAGAAGTCAGTCAAAGGCAAGACGAAATGTCAAATGTTCTTATTGTGACAAAGAGTGTCATATAAATAAACATTGCATGGTTTGGAAAAAAAATTGAAAGAGGAGAAAAATCAAAAGAAGTATGATCAAAATACAGCAGCTAGTGCTTCAAATGAGAAAGTAGTGGTAGGAGTTTTTTCGGCTGAAGATGAGCAGTGTTATCATGTTGCGGATTCATTTTTTGAATGGATTATTGACTCAACGGCTTCTTACGATGTTACTCCAAGACAGAATAATGACAATTTTGTCAGCATTGTGGGAATTTGTGATATATGTTTTCAGACAAATATTGGATGCAACTTGACATTGAAGAATGTGTGACATGCTCCTGACATGCGCCTGAATTTGCTATCTACACGTCTTTGATGAAGTAGGGTATGACAGTTATCTTGGCAACGAAAGATGGAAACTAACGAAGGGTCGATGGTATTTGCTAGAGAGAGGCTTGTTGCACACTTTATAAGACACAAGTAAAGGTGTGTAATGAAACGGTGAATGCAACTGAAAGTGATTCTTCACCAGACTTGTGGCATAGGCGATTGGCTCACATGAACGACAAAAGATTGTAGATTTTGCGAAAGAAGTCCCTCATTCCTTTTACCAAAGGTACATCATTAAATTCTTGTGATTATTGTTTACTTGGTAAACAATATAGAGTTTCATTTCAAAAATCCTCCAGCGAAAAATCTAATAATTTAGATTTGATTTATTCTGATATTTGTGGTCCCATTGAGGTGGAGTTCTTAGGTGACAATAAGTATTTTCTTACTTTTGTTGTTGGTGCTTCACGAAAGTTGTGGGTGGTTTTTTTAGATCAAAAGACTAGGTTTTTCAATACTTCAAGAAGTTTCATGCCATGGTATAATGGGAAAGTGGAAAGATTTTGAAGTATCTCCAAACTGACAACGGAGGGGAATTCACGTCTATAGTGTTTGAAGATTACTGCTCAGAACACGATATTAGTCTATAGATTATGGGATCTAGAAAAAAAAAAGTAATAAGAAGTAGAGATGTGATTTTTCATGAAAATCAGAAGTTGGCACATTTTAAGAAATCTGGGATTCAAAGACATGTTGATGAGAGTGTTACTTACCTTACACCTGTTTCTTTGCCTACAAACAACGCCACTCAAGGAGTAGAGACAAACGTTGACAGTCATGTTGATGAGCCAGCAAGAGTTGATAAGAATGATCTAGAAGATGTTGAGTAGGGCGAGCAACCTACTACATTAGAACCTCAAATTAGAAGATCAACCAGGGAGCATCATTCATCAACTAGGTATCCTGTATCAAATTATGTGTTGGTAACTAATGAGGGGGAGTTTGAAAGCACCAGATTGTTTTCAAAAGGTATAATCTCATAAGGACAAATAGAATTGGGTAAAGGCTATGCAAGAAAAGATGAATTCTTTGCAAAAAAATAACACTTATGAGTTAGCAAAGTTTCCTAAAGGTAATGTATTGAAAAATAAATGGGTGTTCAAGTAACCAGTTTTTGGAATAGTAGCCAATTTGGATCTTGAGCTTGAGCAGCTAGATGTGAAGATCGCATTTTTCCATGGTGATTTGAATGAAGAAATCTACATGTTTAAGCCAGAGGGATTTGAAGTAAGAGGAAAAGAGCATATGATTCGTAGGTTGAAAAATAGTTTGTATGGATTGAAATAGGCTCCAAGACAGTGGTATAAGAAGTTTGATTCATTTATAGTGGGTCATGGTTGTACCAAGACAAATATAGATCATTGTACTTATGTCTGAGAATTTCATGGTGGTAACTTCATCATCTTTTTTACGTGTAGATGACATGTTGATAGCGGGGCAAGATGTTCAGTTGATTCACAGTTTGAAGGTAGATTTGTTCAAGTCATTTGACATGAAGAATCTTGGACCAGTATTACAAATTTTGGGAATGTATATTCATCATGATAGGAAAGCTAAAGAGTTATGGTTATCACAGGAGAAATATGTAGAAAGGGTGTTGGAAAGGTTTAACATGAAGAATGCTAAACCAGTTGGGACACCACTTGGTAGTCACTTCAAACTGAGTAGGATGAGTTGTCCTTCTAAAAAGGGAGATAAAGAAAGAATGGCAAAAATTCTTTACTCCTCTATGGTTGGGAGTTTGATGTATGTCATGGTTTGTACACAGCCAGACATTGGTCATGCCGTTGGGGTAGTCAGCCAGTCTCTTGTTAATCCCGGTAAAAATCATTGGGAGGCAGTGAGATGGATTTTTAGGTACTTGAGAGGTACTTCAAAGATGTGCTTGACTTTTTGATGTGATCCGGGATAGACAATCATTGGCCGAGCTTTGAAATCCAAAAGGTCGAAGTGAACAAGCCAAAAACCAAGTTTGGTGAAAGGGTCGAGGGTCGAAAGCAATTGGATCAACACAAAATGGAGAGTCGAAGAATGAAGCAATCGGGATAACCAAGCGACCATTTAGTTATCCAGTGAAGTGGTCGCTCAGTCGTCTACCGAAAATTGAATGAGCAAAATTGACCTTCTAAGCGACCGCTTGGAAAATAACTAAGCGACCGCTTAGAACAAAATTGAAGCCGAATTTCCAGATTTTGGCGAGATTGTTTATTTTGATTATAATTCTTATTTTTGGTAATTTCTATATTCTAGGACTCTTAAAATTCGTTATTTCCATATTTCCTAGGTTTAGTATAAATAGGAATTTTATTCTCATTGTATTAAGAACCTTTTTTGTATGAATTAAATTAAAACTTTGCTTTTCACCTTTGTTCTTCGATGGACAATCCTTATTGAACTTATCAAAGATGAGTAATCTTTGTGGCGTTCAAAACATCGGGTCGTGGGTTCTTCACTTTGTAAGCAAGGGGTTCATTGTATCGTCGTTATTTTGGATTACTTGTTTCATCTTGTTGGGTTCAAAATTCAAAACTATCCGGGTGAGATTTCGAGACTTTGTGATCAAGAGGTCGTTGGTTTAATATACCTTCGGTTGTTTGGTTCAACGTTTAGAGATTAAATCCTAAACTTTGGTCGTATTTAGGCGTTCTTGGGATCCGGTTCATTCTCCTGTGGGTTCAACTTCAAAATATTTGTTCACTTTTACAAGGGGAGTTATCTCATGGCAGTCAAAATCACAAAAGTGTGTTGCATTTATAGAAAGGAGAATCTGTACACCCATAAAGGATGGGTGCTCCCGTATTTATATAAGTATGGTGTGTATACAATTACAATAATATCCTTTAAGAGTATATAAATTACAGTCATATGCTCTATTACCCTCCCTCAATCTAAGCGTGGTGAAACAACGCCCAGATTGTTACACAGCAACCGAAAACGAGAAGAAGAAAAAGCCTTTGTAAATATGTTAGCTATCTGTCGATCACCACTAACATGAAGTACAACAATATCACCCTACAGAACTCTCTCTCTGACAAAGTGTAAGTCAACTTCCAAATGTTTTGTGTGTGCATGATTAACTGGGTTAGAAGCAAGATATGTGGCAGAAATATTGTCACAATAAACCTCCACAGGTAGTTTTAAAGAGACATATAAATCATCCAAAACAGACCGTAGCCAATAAATCTCAGCCACCACTACCGCAAGAGTTTGATATTCAGACTCGGCACTACTACGAGAAACTGTGTGTTGTTTCTTAGTAACCCAGGAAATAAGATTATTCCCTAAGAAAACACAAAAACCTGTAGTAAAGTGGCGTGTGTCAGGACAGCCCACCCAATCAGCATCAGTAAACGCCACAAAATTAGAAATTGCACCCTTATACAATTGCAAACCACATGAAGCACTGCCTTTAATATAACGCAATATTCGATTTACCACTTGCCAATGGACATCCAGAAGATCATGCATATACTGGCAAACATAGTTAACGACATAGGTAATTTCAGGATGTGTGAAGGTAAGGTACTGTAAACCACCAACAATACTTCCATATAAAGAAGGATCAGAAAATTTAGAAGTAGGTGTGGAAAAGACACTGTGGCTAATCATAGGAGTATCAACAGAACTACATGTCTCCATATTCGCCTTTTGCAACAATTTCATGGCATACTTTTTCTGACACAAAAACAAGCCATTGGAATTTTTCTCTACTTGTATACCAAGAAAGTAATGTAAAGACCCCATATCAGTCATAGAGAACTCATTCTTCAGCAACTGAATAAGATTGTGCAAAAGAGAAGTAGAGGATGCTGTGAGAACTATATCATCAACATATAATAGTAAAACAGCCATACCATCTTTTCCCTTATACACAAACATATTGTAATCTAATTTGCAACCATGAAAACCAATTTTAATCAAGTAGGAAGTGAACTTGTGAAACCACGCCCTTGGAGCTTGGCGAAGACTATAAAGAGCCCGATTCAACTTACAAACAAAATCTGGTTGTTGGGGATCAACGAAACCTTCGGGTTGAAACACATAAACATTCTTGTCAAGCATGCCATGTAAAAAGGCATTCTTCACATCTAGTTGATGAACATGCCAGCCATGAGAAAGAGCCATTGAAAAAACTAGACGGATAGTAGCAGGCTTCACCACTGGACTAAAAGTCTCATCAAAATCAACTCTTTGACGCTGATTAAATCCCTTGGCGACAAGTCTAGCCTTGTAACGTTCTACAGTACCATCTGCCTTGGATTTTAGCTTATAAACCCATTTATTCCCAATTACGTTGCCAACATCAGCGGGTGGAGGCACCAAAGTCCAGGTGTGATTTGCTTGCAAAGCATTATACTCAGCTAACATGGCATCACACCATGCTTGGTGTTTTACAGCTTCACGATAAGATGATGGTTCAACATGTGTAACGTGTGTAAGTAAGGACACAATCTTTTTCGGTTTGAAAACTGCCGCCTTTCCCCTTGTAGTCATAGCATGGGTGTTTGGATTTGGAACTGAGGGAATATCTCATGTAATTGGAAGAAGATCAGTGGTTGTAGAAGGAAGGATGTCAACGTCCAAATATGTATTGATTGGACTAGATGAAGATGATGAATTGGTTAAGGAAAGAGGAGTATTTAGTGGAGAATTCACGGCATGATTGCTATCCGTAGATGCGTTTGTAGATGGGGATAAAGAAGATATGGAAAGAGAGGTGTTTAAATGATCATGGGTAGAGGATGGTGTTGATTGAGGAGATAAATAAGGCAAGGGATTTGACGTGGGGATTAAGAGATTTGCGGGATTTGAAAATCTTCCAAGACCATCATCCTTGTCCATATGTGGAGTTGGACAACTAGCTGCAAATTTTGAAAAGGGAAAAATATTTTCCATGAAAGTAACATGTCTAGATATATAAACTTTTGAGTTAGACAAATCAAAACACCAATAGCCTTTCTGAGAAGAAGCATACCCGAGTAAAATACACTCCCTTGCACGAGGAGCCAACTTGTATGGTAGTGGATTGGTTATATGTGCATAGCACAAACACCTAAAAATACGCAAGTGAGAGATATGAGGCTGGCTGCCATATAATAATTCATGTGGACTCTGAAATTGTTAAGAAGCATGGAGAATCTTGTTTATCATGTGTACTGCTATTTGTAAAGCTTCCACCCAAAATTTTGCAGGCATATATGAATTAAATAACAATGTCCGAACTGAATTCAAGAGAGTGCGATGCAATCTCTTGGCCTTGCCATTTTGTTGAGGCGTCTGTGGACAAGAAAACCTTGTAACAATACCAGAGTTATGAAACAAGTGCTCAAACTTCTTGTTGAGAAATTCCCCTCCACTATCACATTGAAACTGCTGTATTTTGCCATTAAATAGAGTTTCAATCATTGCTTTAAAATGCACAAAATGGTCAAACACTTCACTTTTTAATTTCATTGGATAGACCCAAGAATAACCAGTATAATCATCATGAAACAAAACATAATATTGAAAACCGTTGAAAGAGGAAATTGGAGACTACCAGACATCAGAATGTATTAACTGAAAAGGTTCTTGAATTAACAGAAGCATGAAAGGGAAGCTTAGAGTGCTTTCCCAATTGACAAGCATGACACGCAAACTCAATTTTATTAGAACAAAATAAACTGGAATGCTTTAAAAATTGCGATAAAACAGGAATCCCAGGGTGTGCAAGGCGTTGATGCCACAAAGAATGAGAGACTTTGGACACGACCATGGCAGTAGGATTGAGCAAGGAACCATCATGATTCAGAAAAACTATTGCAACGTACTAGATCCGTCTGGGTCGGAAGATCCTTCACAGAAAAACCAACAGAATCAAAATTGATAGCATGAGAATTATCCAAAGAAAAACGACGAACAGAAATTAAATTATGACTCAATTGAAGTACCACCAAAACATCACGAAGAAGAAAACTAGAAAGTGAAGTGTGAATTATTTTCTGACCAATATGAGTGATAGGGAGAGAAGCACGATCGCCAACTTTAACATTGTCACCACCTGTATAAGGCTTATAAAAATCCAAATTATTCAAGTCATTTGTCATATGGTGTGAGACACCTGTGTCAGCGTGCCATGTTGGTCTAGAAATATGTAAACCCGCAAAGGCTTGTGAAACATCCGAGGATGGAAAATTCCGTTGTGGACAGAATTTGGCAGTGAGAAAAATCATCACATATTTGGCATCGTGTGGTAGGATGAGTGCCTAAAACAGAAGATGACCATGGCCTAGAACCACCTTGAGGCCAAGATTGATAATTGCCATAATAAGAGCCGCATTGATTATAGCCAAAGGATCGTGGTTGTTGATGGTTCGAAGTATACCCCCGAGAATAAGACTGGCGTCCTCCTTTCTGATAGTTTCCCCGATATGATCGAGGTTGATAACTACCACGTCATTTGGTTGTCAACATAGCTTGAGCATTAGTAGAGTGGACAGTAGTGCCTTGTTGAAGGCGTGTTTCATGGGCAAGAAGGAACGATCGTAACTCAAGAAAGCTGGACAATGGTTTCCTCGCTGTCATTACAATCACAACATCAGAATATTCGAGCGGCAATCCTGATAAAATTTGCAATATCACATCATCATCATCAACTGGCCGTCCAATAGAGTGCAAAGAATCAACTGTAGATTTTATGAACTGAAGAAATTTCGCCATTGATTGAGTCCCTTTAGACGCTTGATTGAAAGCAAACTTTAATTGCTAGATTTGGCATTAACGTGATCATGGAATAATTTCTGAATTTCAAGCCAAATCTGACGAGCAGAAAATTGTTTGCCAGGCTGAATAACATGTTTCAAGATCTCTGGAGAGATAGTAGCATGAAGCCAATAGATCAATCTAAACCCATAGAGTATAAGCAGGATTTATTTATGTAGAGGAGGAATCATCACTATCAATGGAGATAGTTGGAGAAGGGCGTTGAGAAGTTTCGTCTATATGATCATAGATCTGATAACAATGAAGAATATTGGTGAATAAGGCCTGCCACAATAAGAAATTGGTGAAATCGAGAACAATAGAAAGATGATTTTTAATATTGCTAATGTTGAAAATAGAATGAGGCTGAATAGAAGAAGAAGAAGAAGAAGAAGAGAAAACGATTGGGAAGAAGAAGAAGAGAAAGAAAGTAAGGAAGTAGGAGAAGATTGTGCGGTTGCCATAGGGAGAAGGAAAGAAAATTATTAGGGTTGCTCTAATACCATATTGAAGGGAGAGTTTGTACACCCATAAAGGATGGGTGCTCCCGTATTTATATAAGTGTGGTGCGTATACAATTACAATAATATCCTTTAAGAGTATATAAATTACAGTCATATACTCTATTAGCATTATCTATAACTGAGGCTAAGTAAATTGCAGCAACTAAAGCAGCAAAAGAAATGCTTTGAATGAAACAATTTCTCCAAGATTTGGGTTTGAAGCAAGACGGGTATGTAGTTAATTATGACAGTTAGAGCGCATTAGACTTGATCAAGAATGCTACTTATCATTCTCAGACGAAACATATTAATGTGAGATGTTATTAGCTACGACAAGTAGTGGTAGAATAACTAATATTATATTAGAGAAAATTCATACCGAGAAGAAACTAGCTGATATGATGACAAAGGATGTGAATTCAGAAAAGCTCGAGCTTTGTGCCGCACTGATCGGCATGAACCCTAATTAATTTGTTAGAAGATAATCTCCTTCCTCAGTGGATTGGAGGAGGAGATTGTTATATGGGTTCTAGCCCATGAGGAAAATTGGCCAGGCATTTATTTTCATTTAGGTCAAAAAGTGGTTACATACTTCATATATATCCCAAACAGTGGTTGCATATTTAAAGGTAAAAAACGGAGGCTGAGACTTGGAGAAATAACAAAAACAGAGGCAAAACAGAGGTTACGTGAAAAGGGAAGAAAAAAAAGGGAAACAAAATTAACGGAAATTTTCTTTCTTTCAATCATTAGGTGTAGATTCCCACAGGTTTTTTTTTTTTTTTTTTTTTTCCCCCTTCTCTACGTAGTACAAATTGGATATTTCTCTAAGGAGTATTTTGGGTACTCTACATGTTAGTATTCAAAATAGGTATCTCACAAGTTTCATCAAATTTGTGTTTTCTGGTGAGATTAATTGTTGTCTTGGAGATTGATTATTGTGGTATTTTCCAATTGTTGATAATTCAAGTTTTGGGGCATGAACTTGAATATTGTAATCTATATTTATTATAGTGGATTTGGTCGGAGTTGCTCCGTGATTTTTTTCCTCTACAGCGGAGAATTTTTTCCACGTAAAAATTTGGTGTTGTGTTCTCTCATTTTTGCTTTGATTTTTTCTAATTAGTTGCTTGGATTATTAAATTTGTTCTTACAATAAGTGAAATTGACCAACACTTTGAACGTAACAGTCAGAAAAATTCAAAATTAATTCAACGATAGGAAGACAAAATTCATACTAAAATCCAATATTGTTATACAAGACAAGAAACGTTTGTTACGATAGAACACAGGACACTAGTACAACTAGAGAGCAAAACAAGTGAAAACATAAAGTTAAAGAGACCCATAAATACTCGAGTACTATCCGTATTCAATTTGGAAAAACTAAACTGCAAGTTTGGTCGTCTTAGTTACAAGAATGTTTGGCTTGTGATATTAAACAAGACTGAACCACTACAATGAACAAGATTTTTTTCTTCTTAGTACTGTCAAGCATTGTCTAATCCACGTCGCCATATGTATTGAATTCGATTTTAGGCATCTGGATTGGCTTGAAGGTAGGCGTCAATGGCCTCGAACATGGCCATGGTCTTCTCTTTGCCTTCCTTAATTTTCTCCTCAGTGATCTGAACATCGCCCTTGGTGTTATAAATGCTTCTGCTCTTACATAAACATCCTCCATCAGCATTAGCTAAAATTTCAATATGATAAGTGATTGATTCGAAAATTCCCATCAGAACTTCCCCTTCAAAAATGCTGTAACTATGTGTGAAATTTTCTATGTCAAGAGCATCGACATGGTACTTCACGCTCTTAAACTGGCTGTCCTCGCCAAAATTAACAAGCTTTATGGTTCCAACCCCTCCATCACCCTCGAGGATTTCGACACTTTCAATAACCCGAGGCATGATCTTGGGTATGAGGTTGTCCGAGTTGAGGACAATGGCCTCAAACATTCGAGCTGCAGGGACCGAGGATGTTATCTCAACGTCACAAGTTACGACACCCATGATAATTTTTTATCAAGTTGGAAATGATATTGTACTGAAAAAATGGCTTGCTATCGTTATTTATAGTAATATTTTGTGAGTTAGTTTGGTATATACAAAAGCATGCGAATAGTTTTGTTCATTAATTTTACTCATGGAAACTATGAAAGCAGCCCAGAATTGTTGACTCATTCATATTTGTATGTGAACAATTGAAAGAATGTGATTCTATGTAGCGTGAGAAACATGGAAATAATTTAATATTGAGCATCGAGTTATTGACAAGTTTGAGTATTCTAGATTTCCCTGTTCCTTTTTTCACTTTTAAATTGAATATTGAGCATCCAAATATATAGAGATATTCAATGAAACTAGACAATGACACTTCTCTGGAAATTTTACTTATATACTAGGCCAAACATCCTCAGAACATTAAGTTGCATAAGTTACTTTCTTTATCATAAGTAAAGTTTGTCAGTTGTTATGTCCATTTCAGCTTAAGAAACAAGTAAAAAAGACGGAATAAATTCGATATGGAAAAGGAAAATTCATTTATAATAGTAGCCCTGATTAGACTTTCACAATCAGGGATTCAATGTACAAATTTTATATGAAACTGTGGCTTCATCCAATCCTTGTCAGCACTGTGAATATATATTGTATAGCTGACTATATGTATCTATATGTAGGCCCCTAACGGGTGGCTAACAAGCCACCACTGCAATAGAGCCATTACATCGAGCATGGCACACGACAACAAACAAGATAATTTATTTTCTTATTTGTGTCCAATACTGTCTAGCCTAAAATTGACCTCCTTCAAATGTTTGTCCAAATTGCCAATTCCCCGGGACGACGTTGTAGCTAGTGACAGTTCTTCCATCACTAGTCGTGAGTTGAAACGAGAGGCTTTGACCGTTGAGGTATGAGTTGCTTTGCCAGTTTTGCCCCCAGTTTCTCGACATTTGTTGCCATCCTGTGTTAGAACCCTTGATTGATACAGAATGGACATCCCCTGCACCACCAACATTTGTCACCACTACAAGGTTAAAATAGGAATGCCCGTTTATTGTAAACCTTATTCCTCCCTTCTTTGTGCAGGACACCCTGTCAAGATCAACAATTGAAAATAATATCAGAATTATATATTCAAAAGGTGTAATCATAAGAACTCTACTCTCTTTTCTTTGCAATACATTTTTATAAATTGGCACCAACAAAACGTAAACCCTTGGACCTTTATCTATTGAATAATGTAATTCAGCTCCATTGCTCCCTGATTCTAAGTATTAGTCTTATCTATTATGATATAATAGAGCAAATCTTCTGCTCACAGTGGGTAGGATAACAATTGTCCACCACTGACGTGGCATCACCACATCTATGACTAAGCCGTATTTTCATAACACTGCATTATCATGTAGACGTTATAACTTCTGCCCATAATTGACAGGAGATAATTTATACTTAAGGATTCATTTATAATTTTTAAACTATTATAGTCAATGATAAGTGTTACTCCATGTTTTATGAACATTTAATGTTCACTGGAATCTATGTAACCCCATTTTAGATCGACTTTTTTTTCTAGCAAGTTGGTTTTTATTATTCAACTATTTAAACTATGGTGTTAGAATATGTTCTTACACGCGATACTATAACGTGATTGATACCTTCGGAAAGAAACCGGGACAATTCCAGCTCGATATTGGGCAATCTGCAAGAAAGCAGGCTCTGCCAAATCAAAGTGCTGGAGGGGAGGATTGCACCACCCACCATTGCCATTAGACAGGCCAGGGTTAGGAGGGCAAAAGTTTGTAGCCGTGATGGTTATGGTCCCCGGGAGGCACCATTGCACGTCATTGGTGCACGTCATCTCGTAGCACGAGCCACAGCTCAAGCCATTATTGAACAGAGCAGTGCTTAGTGCTGCAGTGTTAGTGCCATACCCTTGACTGTACAAGTTGCCATAGCCACAAGCCCCTCCTGCATTACCGACAATGTACATTCTTTCGTTTAGGAATTAAACAAGAAAAAATATGGTTTATTTGATAAATGTAGCATTCAATCAAGAACTCTATGGTTTATTTGAAACGTAGATTGTATAAAACTGATAAATAAAAAAAAGCCAAAATATTATATTACTATCAAATATTGTGTACTAGCATGATCTTATGTTATAATATCGAGAAGCATTTCACATACCCATCGTGCCTGAGGCATCGCCTCCGCCATAGAAAGTAGCATGACCACTTTGCCATCCTCCAAAATCACATTGGACTCCATGGATGCATAAGAAGAAAACAAGAGAAACAATGGAGACTACTAGGATAGCCATTAAGAAAGACAAGAATGTAGAGAGAGAGAGAGAGAGAGAGAGAGAGAGAGAGAGAGACGTAAGTGCTGAGGGTTTAGTACAAAAAATGGGGTATCAGGGCTTTCTTTATAGAGGAAATTACACTAGATGTCAATTTTTGGCTTGTCATTTACAAAAATGTCACTTTTTGAGTGTCTTTGCAAAATTGTCATTTTTGGACATTTTTTGACATTTTTGCCCCTGTAAAGAATTTAAATACCCTATACTTCCTTGAGTTGACAACATAAAAAATTGTACAAAAAGTGAAAAAGTTGTACCAAAATATGACAAACAATCACATCACAATTGTACTTGAAAGTTTTAGTCCGTCACTACAGTAATTCTCGACAGATGGGTAAATCTCGACAGATGAAATGTCGTTTCCGACAGATAAAATGTCGTTCCCGACAGTTTACCTCAATAATTCTCGACAGATGAGTGCATAAAATTAGATAAAATTTGACTTGTCAATCAGATGGGTGCATAAAATCAATCAACATTACAGTTAAATAATAATTTTAATTGTTTATGTATATTATTTGTTTAATTGTTTATTTAAATAATTATTTAAAAAGTATAGAAATAATTAAATTAAATATGAAATAAGTCATTAAAATAAATAAAATAAATAACTAATTAAATATTAAGTATACATAAATAATTAAAATAATTGATGACATATTTAAATAAAAATGAAATTAAATATTAGATAAACAATTAAAATAAGTAATTTAAAAAAATAATTAAATAAAGTAATGAAATATTAAGGAAATAATATACATAAACAATTAAAATAATTAATGAAATATTTAAAGAAATTAAATTAAATATTGAATAAACAATTAAAATAACTAATTATATGTGAAGTAAATAATATACGTAAATAATTTAAGTAATTAATGAAATATTTAATTAAAATTAAATTAAATATTACATAAACAATTAAAATAAATAATTAATTAATTAAACAGTAAATAAATAATATATGTAAACAATTAAAATAATTAATGATATATTTAAATAAACAAGTGAATTAAATAATAAATAATATAATATCTTATTTTTATTATGTCAAAAATAAATTATCAAATCAAAGCATTAATTAGGTTGTAAGGTTGTACTAATAAGCATTAAATGCTCCTAGAAAGTTGAGACTAAGGGTAATTTGGACATTTCACGACAAAAAGTGACATTTTTGCAAAAATCAAGTGCCAATGTTTTTTTAGTGCATTTTCAAAAACAATGACATTTTTGTAAATTCCCCTTCTTTATATAGATAAATAGGAACTATGATTGGGGGATATAGAGATATATGGCATGAACAGTAGAAAATTGCAAGTTTGCAAGAACCACGAGAAGTGAATCAAATTTATTTAGGTCGCATTCAACAACTGAAGATGCACATGCAATTGTTCCAACTTGAAGTACCAATTGCTAATCTAATATACCCTACAGGCACATGCATTTCTGAACTGTATCTTTTGTTATTATTATTATTTTTCCAATCTCTATTCTATTTTCACATAATTCTTAGACTTCATGTCAAAGTTCCATAATATATTTATGTGATTTTCCTCATAACGTGCCCAGTTGGTGTGTAGTCTGTTAAGACTTGGGAGTCCATCTTAAAAGGTCAACCTTTTTTGAGTCTTACAAGGATCGAATTGCTCGTTGGAGTTTAATGGGCTCTGATACCATGTTAAGATTTGAGGGTCCATCTTAAAAGGTCAACATTTTTTAGTCTTACAAGGATCGAATCGCTCGTTGAAGCTTAATGGGCTCTGATACCAAGAAGAAAATGTGAAGATAAAATCAATTGTTTATTTCTTATATTAGATGAAACGTGAGTACAAGGCTTAATATTTAAATGCATAGGCAGACAAAATATTTCCATAAGAGCAATAGTAAAAATGGTATGTAAATATACTCTCCAATCCTTGATTGATTTTGTGTCTAAAGCAGGTTGAGTGATTCCTGGGGCTGAATGATTTGCTGGACCGTGAGTGATAATCTTGGAATATTACCAAGTGCATGGCTAGAGTTTCCATCTCAGTTAGGCGTCAATCTTGAGAATCCGTTGTCAGCTAATATAGTCAATGGAGAAGCTTAGGCAACATTTGACTATATAGGCATGTTTGGTATACTAGATTATTTATACATATATATATATAACTAACAAATTTTGTATCACGGCTTTCATAATGCTGTCTAAAATTATCCATCGTGTTGAAGATATAAAAAGATTATAAAATTATTCTTCGTGATAGTTTTTCCAATTGTGCAAGATTATTTTTCTCGAGAGTTGATTGTGTTATCATCATATATACAATCCATTTTTTTAGTTACTTATAGCCCTATAAATAGGATATTCTACTTTGTAATAAAAACACAAGTTTATCATGTACAATTTAAATATCCTAACATGGTATCATAGCAAGTTTGATCGTTAATTAATCTTGCAACTGTATCCATTTTTTGGCAATCGACCTTATGTAGCTCATCCAATCAATATCACATCTAACCTCTATATCATTCTGACGACCTCTACCATCTACCTCACTCTAAACAGATAGATTTGGTCCATGAACTTTCAGATTGGAACAAGCACTTCTGGTATTCTGTAAGGTTTGCCTAGACTGCTCATATTGTTATTGCCAATGTCAAAATTACGGTCATCGGTTCGAATCACATGACCCTCATATAGAGGGAGGGATTGTTCATGATTATGCTTTTGGCACCCCTAGTTTTGGGGGGATAAATCTATTATTTTTCCACCAGATTTATTTTCATCACCTTTTTTAGCCTCCTGGTGTGCTTGGATTCTTCTTGTTAGGCCAGTCTTTAACTCCATCCCTGAGTGGATTGTGAGTAATCCCATGGATTTTCAGAATGCTACTTTTTTACTTATGGGATGTGCCCCTCAAGTATTGGTAATGCTTCATGGTGCAGAATGATTTTCTTTAGCATCAGCTTCTAGTTTTTGGTTGGCTTACTCAGCATGCAATGTAAATATAATTCTAAAGTACCATTTAAGTGTTGAAATGATGATTTGCTCAAATTAATTTAATTTTCAAACTAAATTTGATTTCTACAATACCATATTGAGCTTAAGTGGAATGTTGAAGATATGGAAAAAAAAAAATGATTATAAGATTATTCTTCATGATAGTTATCCAGTTATTTGAAATTATTTTCCTTAATAGTTTATTGCATAATTATCTTACAATTTTTCCTTCTAGGGTTACTTATAACCTATAAATACGATCTTCTACTTTCTAATAAAAATACAAGTTTATTAAATACAAATTCATAATATATTAGCAGTGCTTAAGGTGGAGATATGAATTTATGCATGTTCAAATGGTCTCCAAGTGAAGTGCGAAGTAAAAGATGAAATAATATAAGATAAATGTTCCTTTCTTTCCAATATCTTAAACAAAGTCGTATTGTAGCTTCCCCACATACATATAGTCATGTTTTTCGAACTCGATTTCTACTTATTTAGCTCGAGAGAACCCTACACATTGACTCACTTCGGCCGACCTTGTTTCATCCTATTCAATGTTATAGTTGAATGTAATAAAGTAGAATCCGTTTTATTGAAAATTAGTTTATCGTAACAACTAATCTATTGTACGTTAGTTATGATCAGTTGCAATATGTTTTTCGTATCATTACATTTATGTGCTACATATAGCGCTAGCTCTTATCTAAAATATTACAAGTATTTTGTCTAGACAAAGCAGTGTGTAAAATTATTAGTGTAAGAACACTAGATCAAAAGTTGTTGCCTTAAGGTCAAAGTAGAACGTCTTGGACAACCAAAACCAATGTGAACTTAAAAGGATGAGCATTTAAGATTTTAGAGCCTAGATTTGTGGCATGTACCATGTGCCCACTTAATTCTGCTAATTAATTACAGAGGTTTGAGATTCTAATCTAATTTTAAAAGATAGAACATCAATTATGAGGGTCCCTCATCGCCTCGTCCCTAAAGCATTGTAGGGGAGGTAAATTCGCAGGATATGCCTCAACAAGTCAAGGTACAAGAGTTGTCATACTGGTGCCCACAAAGAGTCCAATTTTATATCCTCACACTGCGGCTACCAGTTCAGCTAAAATTACCTCACTCCTGTCTTTCGCACCACCGAACTATATTCCGGGAGCTTGATATTCTAATTTTAACTTCAATGTGATGAGCAGGCTATATAAATATAAAATTCTAA
This sequence comes from Osmanthus fragrans, assembly GCA_019395295.1. Classification (NCBI taxonomy): domain Eukaryota; kingdom Viridiplantae; phylum Streptophyta; class Magnoliopsida; order Lamiales; family Oleaceae; genus Osmanthus; species Osmanthus fragrans. The sequence continues at coordinate 8,519,170 of CM033353.1, forward strand.
ATAAATCACATATTATTACTCTACAAGAAACTATGGCTTTCCGGTCTAGTTTTTTTCGACCAATCAAAAATTAGTCGATAAAAATGATTTCATATAAATATAAAATTCTAAATAAATCACATATTATTATAGCACACAAATGAATCGTATATCATGCACGTTCAACATACAAGGTTTTTTATTATATTATTCTTACTCGTTTATGGGATTTTACATTTCTCTAACATGTTATACTTTTAAACAAGCGATGATTTTATACTTTGTAAAAGTATATTTATTCGCAATTTATCAATTATTAACCTTCCATGAAACTTTAGCCAATGGTAATTTAGCATCACAAATTTTGCAACATAGTTGTAATGATTGGACAAATTTATCGATAACCAGAAATCTTAAAGGTAATTCAAACACAATCACGCTATTTATTGATAAACTTCGGACTATTATGCCTAGAAAAGAATGCCGCAATAAATTATGTGATTATACTTAAATCGATGGTCAAAAGGTTATCGAGATTTAAGCAAGAATGCAATTGTTTACTCTTACAGATCTATTAACAATAAATAGATATATCAAAAGTGTTGCGCGCAAGTACGATTTCATAATCATTGACCCAATTAATAAAATCTCGAATTAGTAATTTAATCAGCATTAGTTTGAAATTTGAATACATATATTATAGGTAGAAAAACAATTAATATTAGTTGAAAGCATTAAGGACCTACCATGTTACGGGCACATGCTAGACCCGGAATTATGTCCCCTTGTGTCATTATAATAATTTTCTTGACATTCATTTCGAGGCTTAACCGCATAAATAATATCATAGCCATCAATTGTTGCATTTTCAACATATAGATATTAGAATTGACTTGTTAAAATTTAATAATATGATTAACAAAACAAACCATTGTAGATAGAGGTTTTAGAGTCGAACCTTCAACTAACAAAACTACATATTATTAAATTTTAATAAGTGTTGTCACTCGGGGTTGCCAACACCGATTGTACAAATAGGAAAATTCATTTGGTATTTACTAGGCTCTCACGGATTAGGAACAACTCGCTTACAAGTCTAGATCCAGTAGGGTCAATGTCATATTTTTATGCGATAAGTCCCCAAATGGGATGTGTTGGGACTATTCTATGTATAAAGAGTACTATCGTTTTAATTTCTTTTATAATTTTGGCTTATGGATTGGTTAGTGTCCAGCTCTTTTTGCTCAAGGCAACTAGGGCTGCTTCGACGCCACTATCCTCTCATTCTCAACATTTAACCCATAAAATATCATATGGAAAATGAAAAAGAAAAAAGTATATAGGTTTCTTGTTCAACCTTCAAATTCCACATATAATTGTCAATCCCAAATATTGTAGATAACATGCAAGAAACGATACAAGTCAAATGTCAAAAGGTGAATCGAAACATACCACTCGCATTTATCGGTGTTCTCATTTGAATCCACAGTTTTTATCGTTTCAAATTTTTCTCACTTGAGACGCAACTATTATGAGCTGAAATAGCAGCCACAAAAGGCATGTGAATTTTATCTAAATGTTGCTGGTTAGGGTCCAATAGATGAGTTTATCATAAGTGATTGTCAAATAGTCCCACTTGTTATTTGACTAAGACCCTGCAACATGGAATGGACCCATAATTACTACATTTGGATAGTGTTTTGGGGGGTGGGTGGGTGGGTGGGGTGGTAGGCCATTTATTGGTCCCTTTTGAGTTAAAACTTAAAAAGGATATTATTTTCTGGGGTCCAAATACTAATTTTATGTCTGGAGATATATCTTGCATGCTGTAAACTGTCGTCTTTCTGAAAATTTAATGTGTTTCAACTTTCAACCCTGCTACTCATATAGAAGAGGTTGACAAAATACTCATAATGGAGAACCCCACTTTTTTTATTCACACGGGGACCACGCTCATGTGAGTAGATGTCAGCCTCTTATATACAATGAGCTTTATTCAATGTGTTTTGAACATGTGAGATGTTGGAGAAAGAGTTGCATTGTATTTGGAGCAAATTATTGAGATAGCTCGTGATGCATCTTATAATAATTATAAAGAAAAATCTCGGTGAGTAGAACTATTTTATACAAAATTTCTTATAGTTAGTTATATAGTTCGATACAATGTTTATGCGCATCTAACTCCGGACTGAGGGAGTGGCGGATAGTCCATCCGGCCAAATGAAGGACCATCTGCCTCCTCGCCAATGAGAACCGATCATGAGGCAGTGCATTTCCCACTTCGAAGTAGTTCCTGGTTCATGGATCTGTGCAAGTCAGTTCCAGATCTTTTGATTGATGCAAATGTTTTTGGTGGATGTTTTTTAATGTAGTTATTAGCTCCATCATCATGTTTTTTGGATTTTTTTAGTGAATGTTTTCCGAATATAATTATTAGCTCTAGTATTCATTTTTTGGGATTTTTTTTAATGAGTTGAAGTGATTAATATTTCTTCTTTCGTTCTTGGATTTAACATTCTTTTCTCTCCCTTGTAAAATCCTATCAACCTGATTTGCATACCAAATACTACAAACCATTCATTCTCTTGGGGAAAAAAAAGAGAGAGAATGTTGAACCATTCAAGTCATTTTAATTGTAAATTCATAAAGTGTGCATGTTCCTAAAATGTCCCTGATTATTCTTACATTTCCATGTGGCCAAAATTCAACCATCTCAAAGTATAGTGAGCAATTTAAGTCTTTCTCCGTGATTGAACATCAGTTTAGTGATTGAACACAAGCTGTACAATTCATCTACCACATCAGCTATTTTATTACAGTTGTAAAACAAAAGTCATCCCAATGAGTATCGTCCAACATTTTGAGAAGCTTAGTGATCAAACTCGACATCTGAAATTGTAGTGGCAATCGAAGACACCAACCGAAATTTAGTAATTATTTGGACAATTAACTCAAGTTTTTATAAAGACTTCAAAAGCATGAGCAAAACATGGGCTAAAACATAGAGAATACATCTAGCAAACTAGATAAAATAATCCTGGTTAATTCGCAATTTATCAATGAATATACCTATAAATTTAGGGATCCATGAACATAGAAACAGCATTAAACTAAGCCTTGTTTTCGATAATGGTAAATGAGTACTAATGTAGAAAGTTAAATGGGTTTTGCTGAAAAAAAGTAAGAAACGTTCAACAAAGAGAGATGACATTGAAATACTGATGTTTTACAACATAAAGGTTTCAGTTAATGAAGATAAAATGATGTGCACGTCTCATTACATCCTCTGACATTATGAATTAGCAAACCGACTCCCCCCCTCGATCAATAAATGACAAAATATACCGCGTTAAGAAGCTTCACGCGATCAGTGAAACTGTCAACACCACAACGATAACCTTCCATCCCAAGCCATGGGGCAAATTCCATCACAATATATGATCTTGGGTTTAAGCAACCATTTCTCAAGGAAAAAACAAGATATAATCGACCGTCAACACTCATAACAATCAATACCAAACCTAACAAAGCTAATGAAAACCTAAGACCCCAGATTATACGGGAAAAAAAAAAATTTAAATGAGGAAACTTGGTGATTTTGGATGTTAAAAACGGTCAGTCTATGAACAAACAAATGGGGTCCGTCCAGTTGGAGAAAAATGCACAAAACAGAAAAGACCTGAATCAGAATGTACTCGTGCTTTCACTTGCTGAAACAGAAGGGTCTTCTGATTTTACAAAATGAGATCCACGACTACTGATGTCGAGACCCTGAAAACGGCCAAGAGGATCCTGCTGGAATGCATCAGAAATACCCTGCGTACGAGCAGCATAAAGCATAGGGTGACGATTAGTTGACATGCTAGCATGAAGAGGATGAAACTGCGGCATCTGAACATTCTGGGAATCATTTGGCCTGGACTGAGGCTGATGAGAGAAGAAAGTGGACTGGTTATATTGAATATGCTGCTGCATTGCCATATCATATGCATCTGAACGGGCTGATATTTCTCCTGTTGCTATTCTGAGTCTTTCTACTTCTTGCTTCAATGCTTCGTTTAGCGCTGCATCAAATATATGAAATTGAAATTGAAATTGATATCAAAAAGCAAGACATTTCATTAAAATCCATAATCAATAAGTATCAAGTAGAAAGTGGAAAGTGGAAAAGTTTTTTGCAAATCTGTTTAACCTCCAAATTGCTAGAGCAAACACAGACCACATTCCTGCTTAGATATGGTTGATGAGGTCTGGTACTATACTAGCTCATGAGAGTAGTATAAAGACAGCAATCTTTTAGAAAGTCGTGGGAATTTTCCTTTACAGAATCCAAAATTTTAAAGATTAAAATCAATCATTCGATTTTTTAACGATCTAATGTAACAATAAACCTCAATTACCATCACGTAACTGAGCCTGTTGCTCCATGGCCTGTAACCGAAGATGAAGCTCTGTGTTCTCATTATTCAGCCCTGTTGTATCTCTCTGCAAAAGAAAATAACAGTTGATTAAAGTATGACAGTATCAAATAATGTGCAAGGAAAATAAATTCCAACTTATATATGGCATGGATATCCAGGTGTAAAACTACAATTGAGTTGTCATACACAGAGAAAGGCTTGGAATTTCTAAGGAGCATTAGCAACAAACTAAACATCGTTCCCGACAAATTTGGGGACGGTTACGTTCATCCTTTATTGCCACTTCATTCCGGTCAGAATTTGTATCGTATTATGGCGGGCAATGCTTTCAGCGGAGATCCTCCTTCCCTTACTTTATAGTTCTCAAGTTAAATATAACAAATTTATCGGGCAGAAGATACTCTAAGCTCAGGGGGTTTCATTACTTTTCGTACCGTTCTTTTTTAACAACCAATCCTTTTCTGTTACTGTTTCATAGAATCATTTTTTTATCACCTTGGAAAACAACCCAGAATTCCAACTTGACTTGATATTCAATCGCAACTCATTAGCTGATTTGTAAATGACACGAAGTTTGTTGGAGGCGGAACAGCAATAAACCACCAGTTGGTGGAGAACAGCCTTAAAAGTTATGGAATAATATGAAATATACAACATCACAATCAATAAAACAAGATTTAAAGTAAAGAACAAGAAGAGAAATTGCCAGAGGAATGATGTTTTATTAATAACCAAAGAGAGTACAAAAAACTGAGTAATAATGTTTTTGGCTTCACAAATCTAGAAAAAGATTCTAGTATTTATAGGGAACAATCCAATCCCTACAAGTAGTGTTGTACATGAAATAAAATGTCAAAAGTTTTCTTATTTTGATATCTTCAAGTCCAACACAAATTTCAACTTCCAATAGGACTTCCAAATATAACTTTAACTAGAATTTGACAATTAAAATTGAATAGGATTCTACAATAGCATTCCAATTAGAATTCCTCTAGATGTGCACTTCAATTAGAACTTTACAATTATTTCAACAAGGAATAAGGATCACACCTAAATTCTAACAAAATTGTTACCATTTAGCTTGAGCCTAGTTCAAACCAAAGAAAAACAAGTGCATAGTGCAGATTTGTAGCACCCAAGTGGAAAGATTGATTTCCCAAGGCTGCAGAACATGGGACAGGACCGTGATCGAGGGAGTGGTACAGGAGGGTCATTAACCATTTGACAATAAATTGCTTGTTGACAGCAGAGTTATGAGCGCTCCACTATTTGTGTTTTCCTATGCACTCTAACTCAATCTCGCTATTGATCAAGATGAAGAAAAAGATTATTGTTCTTACATGACTTGGACATGGATGTAATGTCAATTATCTGAATTTGCAGTAACATTTCGATCTTATCTTATGCACGCTAACTTAATAATGTGTCCTCTGAAAAGCCAAACTACAAAGATGGTTCTACAAACTGAAAGGCAAGTTCTCGAAGAAATACCTGAAACAGTGTCAATTGAGCAGAAAGAGTGGTTGCTTCAGTTTGAAGGGTCTGGACTTTTCTCTCAAGTTCAGACATATAACGGGACTTTCTCTCTTTTGACCTAGCAGCAGATTGTCGATTGGCCAATATCCTGTACATTAATTGAAAACATAAATTTAGTAAAGAAACACAAAATCTGAACCTGTGTACAGTAAACTAATAATATAAATTTCTTCTAGTCCAACTTTGAGTATGATAAAACAACATATAGGTACAAGAAGGTGCTTGCTTCTATTATGCTCGATCCTTCCAGATGCCATAACATCAAATTAAGCTTTGTTCCAGATAAATTGCAATTTAGCATCATGAATGTTTTTTCTTTATTTTGTTTGATCCATTTCTCCACTTCTAAACTTTCCAAGGAAATCAATTTTTTGGAATTAAGTGATTTCAGAAATAGATGAAAGTTAGGTGCGGCTCCTTAAATGTGATCATCTCCTCTTATATACGTTAGATTTGAGGGTTTGGTTCATATTTTTGTGGTCAATGATTCATAAAAGTAACTCCATTCTTGCACTTGATTTACTCTTACTGCAACAATTTGTTTTAATTCAGTACTATCTCGCCAAGGAAGCTTTGAGATACAACGAATGCAATTATCAATTAAGGTCCCGTGCATGCTTCCATTAGAGTTGCTATATCACTCATTTTACAAATCAATCAAAGCTAAACCAACACCATCATTCTTTATCGAAAAATCTAAGAAACAAATAAAACCCCTCTTTTGAAGAATGTATCTCAACATTCACAATGATCCATTCCAAGATTTCTTCAATCCCATAAAAGCAGTAACTAGATTTTCAAGTTTTTTTTCTTCTTAATTCTATCCATTTCAAGATCTCTCCAATCCCACAACTAAAATGTAACTAAATCCATTAAGATCGACTTCAAGAATTCAAATCGGGAACAGATATATACAAAAATACCCATGTAGAGATATAAAAATATTGAAAAAAAAAAAAATACCTTTTGGCACGTTTAGGATCAATATTCCATAACTCAGCAAGCTTATCAGGAGCCATTGCTTTCTTAGATTCAATACTGCTCTCACCAAAAAGAAGACTCGAATCCATCGAATTACTATGCCTGTGCCTAGGCCTAGCTGCGCCACCATTACCATTACCATTACTCTTCTGCCCATCACCACCGCCTTCCGCCGCTACCCCACCATCAGAGCCACCAGCATTACCAAAAACGTTGTCTCCCATTCCAGATCCGCCACCAGCACTGAGTTTCTCTATGTTCATGTAGGTGGAAAATAGATCGTCCTCCTCTGATCCCATATCCTCAAAACTTCCAGCCGGCGGGTCGAACGTGTCCGACCCTAGATCCAGGTCCTCCGGAAGCCGGAAGTTCATCTCTGAATGTGCTCTCCGGTGGTGGGCCGGCCTCACTGGCCCTGGAAAATGCTTGGAATTTGGATCTTGCATTTTGTTGCCAAAAAACACTGCACTAATCCTTGTACGACGAACAATGAACAGTTTTCGTTAGAGTAGTTAAATTTTTGTGCGCAATACGAAGATTAAAGATCAATATGAGTGAACTTTCACTTTTTCTTGTGTTCTTGGAACGGGTTAACGAGAAAAGTGGGTGCTTTTACTAGGTGAGATTGGCTGAAAGTGTTCGACTTTTCAGAGTCCGTAAGGGTCTAATCATTTCACAGCGTGGGGGTGCGTATGGGATCGGATCCAAGATAAGGACATAGAAAAGGATGTCCATGAATGTACATGTGTACAAATAGGTTGTGACTTTGAGGTTGTTTGGTTTGTAAGTGTTGTCTTAATTAGCTCGAACTTTTATCCCAATTATTACAATAACGTGTAAGCTACATGATAAAATTTGTTTATAGTTTTAAATATTGACATTGCGATCATTTTATTTCAGTGTTTTGACACTTTAAATTGAATATACCGTCGTTTATCATTTGCATAAAAGTCAATGACTCAATATTCATACTTTTATAACGTAAATGTTAAGCTATTGAAAACTTTTAAAATAAGCTATGCGACGACTTATTTTATGGATCATTCAAATGTTGGTATTTTAGATATCATTAATAAAGTTTTCAAGGTAAGCATTCAATTAGATCCTTACTTGTTATGATTACAACTAACAGTGAGCACAACTTTTTTTTTTTTTTTTAAAAAAATTCAATTGTACATGGAAATAGCAATGTCTAACAGTATATCAACTATGAATATTCATGATATGGATATAATTAGTGTTGAGCTCGACAATACATAATTCTTGATTGTTTTGAACTCTATATCCAATGGCGTCGAGAGAAGTTGGATTTTCAAAATACAATATTAATTATTCATATTGAGTTAAAATGTTTTAAAATAATGTCTTGTGAATGAAAATACGGACATCATCAATAAATTATAAATTTTCTCCAATGCTTCTTTTTTATTTTTTTATTTTTATGTAAGGTTGAACGAAAATAAAAACTGCTACTTTTTTACATTTTTTTTTTTTTTAAAGTAAGATTGAACGAAAATGGTTGCTAATACTTGTAGCTTGCTTCTCAACATAAATTAAGGCCAAATTTGTAACATTTTAAACTGAGAAAAAAAGAAAAAACCAATCTACAAATCATTTATAGCACTAATTGCACCTTAACGTGGTCCCCAACAAAAAGCCCTCATTCAGTCGTTCTATTTGAATTTGAAAATCCAAACACCAAAACATTAACATTAAACAAAACAAATGGCATAAACGTTTTAACTTTTGCATGTGACCCAATTATTCCCAAAGATTCATCGGACGAATGCTTCTCTAAATGCTTACATTTGCCAATTTAAATCCAAACCTACTACCAGCATTTTCCCTCCTTTGAACTTCTACATCCCAAAGAGAGGTGAATACGCAAACTTGTGCTGGTTTGTCTTTTATAAATGGTTGTTTTCACTACCACATTTTGCTTTGAAATCTTATCTTGATATGGGGATTAAAGATTTCAAATTGAATTTGGATTTTGTGGGTTTTGTTTAAAAGGGTCGTGCTGCATTTTCTTGAGCGTCGATGGGGAGTGAAAGTTGGTTTAAGAATCAATCTTTAGGGATGTCCAGATCTGAATCAAATGTGAGGGTTTAAGAAATAATGTTGATTTTTATTTATTTATTTATTTTTGTTTGGAATACATTTCTTTTTGGTTTAAATTCATGATGTTCTTGGTTTTGATTTTTAGGCACGAGTCGGACAGAAAAGAGGTATTGTGGAAATTGAAGAAATGTCTGCAATTTCTCAAAAAAGAGTCAAAATGCGTGATATTGAAGTCGTTTTTCGTTTTGACGGTATGTCTTTTTTTTTTTTTTTTTTCTTAATGTACTTTTCCAGTGTAGTTTCAGTGTTTTATTTGGTAAGTTCATAGAAATTCATGATGGAAATTTCAATTTTTTCTCTTTTGATAAGTAAGTTTCCCCATTTTAATTTGAACCTATCCAATCTGATGATACGTGGCTTATGAGTTTTGGGTTTTTATTTAATATGATTCAAATGTTTTTGATTGATTTCTTGGTGAAATATTAATAGCACTTTTGGTAGGAGGATTGTATTGTCGGGAAGGGAAGAAAAAAAAAACCAAGCTAAAGTGATTATTTTTCCTTAAAATAATCTGAAAAATCTAATTTTATATAGATCAAGGAGGAAGAGGGGGAAGTAATGCAGCATATCCAGTGATCCATTCTGCTCCACCTGCATTTGATCTCAATACAAACGTTGGTTCTATCAGCAATGCTGTTGATGATGATACTCGAGTATGTATTGAGGAACAAAACAAAGAGCCCACATTCGGGATTGAACAAATAGAATGTAATGATGATTTTTCAAATTCAAGAGGGTTTAAGCTAGATCTGAATGCTGAAGATATTTCCAGTTCAATCAGCCATGATGCTTTCTATCCATACAAAACTTACAAGAACTCAAAATCAAGGGACAATTCTGATTGTGGAAGTTCCGTAGGTCCATTGGAGGTAAACGATCCAATGAGAGTTTGGAATAAGATGAAACAAAATGGTCATCTCTCCACTTCTCACGGGGCAGCGCCAATGGCAATGCCAAAGCCACGCATGAGGAAGAGTAAAAATGACGTGATGAAGAGAAATATAGAACTTGCCAAGAAAGAGCAGGCAGATAGGTTTGCAAAACTCACTGCTCCAAGTGGATTGCTTAACGGACTAAATCCTGGAATCATAAACCATGTGAGAAACGGTAAACAGGTTCGCTCTATTATAGAAGCCCTGGTGAGGTCTGAAAGCAAGCAAAGTAATCTAACAAAGTGTAGCACGGAAGAATTTTGCGATAAAAAGGACCTGGAAAAAACAAATTGTTTGAGAGTTAACGGTGAAGATGTCTTGTCTATTAGCAGGCAGATGAGCAGTCCATCATCGAGGAAATCAACTTCTCTGAACTCAGAACTTACTGGAGGAAATAGTTTTCCATTCAAGGGAGAGAGAATGATTTTTGAAAGCAACCCTTCATACAGCCGCATTAAAAAAGAGGATGATGGACTCGTACTAAAGTTGTCATCATGTTTAACTTTAGCATCAGAGAATATTAGCTCTCTGTCAAATGAGGAGTCAGCAAATCTATCCAGTACTGTTACTTCGCTTTCTCTCAAAGGTTGGTTAATTGTATTATTATTGCTCACATCATTTTGTAAAGAGCTCAAGGCTTACACCTTGAGGCATGCCTCATGTGAGGCCTCCATTCTTACATTTTGATTGCCATTTGTCAAGCCATACAATTTGACTTACTCAGTAGCGGCCTTCTTTGAACTAGTTTTTTTATTTATATAGTTTATGGTTTATTGTGGGTCTAATTGTGTATATTTGTAGATTTTGGAACTATTTTGTTGATTTAGGTTAAGGCTTATGCCTCAAAATGCTTTGCTGCTTACACTCTATGTCATGAAGGCAAAACTTCACAATACTCTATTGAGCCTTTAACAGCTGGTCACGTGCTGGATACGTGGTGAATATGGAAGTAATTTCTTCCGACTTTTTACCCTTTTTATGAGAGGGTTTGTCTTAATATGATCAAAGCTAATGACTCGATAGTTAACATTTCAGCATTATCAATTATGCTTCAGAAATATTTATTTTCCATTTTTATATCTTGTTGATAAATCCAGTATATTGGATCAAAGGAAGTAGTAAGCTAATATGAGTGCTGTTTTATTTTCAGCTGCTAATGTAGCATCCCAATGGTTGGAACTTCTTAATCAAGATATCAAAGGACGTCTTGAAGGTAAATTGGTACTTTAAAACTGAAATTCCATTACTGGTAATAGATTAGTAATGCAGTGTGTTCTCCAACTGCAGCGTTGCGGCGTAGTAAGAAGAGAGTTTGGGCTGTAATTAATACAGAATTACCTTGCCTAATGTCAAGAGAATTCTCATTTAACCAAGAGAATGATCTATACGCAGAAGGTTCTAACTTTCGCCATCCTGACAAAACAATGGTCAATGCTCACTTCGTTAGATGGAGAACAATGTTTGGACATATGGATAAAGCACTATGTGCAGAAGAGAGTCAACTGGTGAGTTTCCAGCAGTGTGAAGGACTACAAGTGCATGTTTGGTAATGAGGATTGGATAACCCTAAGGGTCTGTTTGATTGGCCGTAGTTTTCCGTGAAAGGTGGAAAACGTTTTCCTACTTTTTACTATTCACCTGTTTGATTGTACTAATTTTTCAGGAAAAAACGTTTTCCAAGGTACAAGCGGTTGATGCACAAAAGTTAGAAAACGTTTTTTCACCATAGTGGTGGGAAAACGTTTTCCAGTTTTTTGACAATTTTTTTTTTTTTTTAGTAGCAATTGGAACACATTCTAAAGTCAATGGTAAAAAAATTTATCCATTTAATTGACAATTTGCATAAAAAAACAAAGCAAAACGAAAAAAATTTCAGGTGGAAAATTATATCAATCAAACACCATTAATTACAATTCGCTGTAAAATGTTTTCTAGGTAATTCAATTCCCTGCCATGCATTTTCTTTCCACCCGTTTTCCACCCTGGCAATCAAACAGACCCTAAATAAAATTGGAAAAAAAAAAATCTTTTTCATTATATGGTCCAGTCATTTATACCAAACACAATCCACTAAATGTTTAACCATAGTCTAGGATATGAATTTATGCTGAATATTTTCGGTTTTTTGTTGTAACCAGGAAAGTTGGTTGATCCAAGTAAAGGAAATGCAGCTGTCAAGTAAACCAACTCTTTCCAAACATAGTGGTTTGCAGCAAACAGGTCCAAATATTTGCAGGTAAACATAATTAAATTTCAAATGCATCATTAAACTTGTACTGAAGTTTGCAAATATTGCACTTTGTGTATTATCGGGTATATATATTTTGTTTGTGATGTTTTTATTATTTCTTGTATGAGAAAAGTGATTTTTGACTTATAATTTCATAGAAAGCGCTCAAAAATCCAGGCATCTTTGAGGAACACACAAGAATAAGCTTAGGTGCACGTGTATGTTATCTTCTTTTGGTCTGTAGAAATCAGTTATGCAGTTCTATCTATGCTGTCAACTAGCAAACTATTTATGCCAAATCTAAAATGAAAAAATAAAAAATTCACCTGGTTCCCATCCTTTAGTCGGAGTTTAATTCCAACACTCATTCAAGAAAGTTTTCAGCAGTCAACTATGATAGTACTGGTTTGATATAATTTTAACTTCATTTATGAAACAAAACCTTGTTTCCATAAATTTGGAGTTGGCTATGTAAACCATTTTATGCCACTTCTTCCGATTCCATTTGCATACAAATCTATATCGGTTTAATATTTTCTGCTAAGCAGATGACTATTTTTTCTACATTTGTTCCGTTTTTGTATATTTGAGGTCAGGTTTTACATCCTGTTCCAAAGTTTGTTGTTCTTTCTTGTTTCGTTATTTAAAAAAAATTGGAAGAGATTCACGCCAAATTAATCCCACTTTTTGTTGGTTTTACGACAAAATTTGTACTAATTCACAAATATTTATTTTGCAGATTTGGAGAAGCCAATGACTCAGAAAGAGATTTAGCTGTCAGGGCTGCTGCTGCATCCATGTATTCAACTTGCGACTTCTTGTTATCAATGGAAAACCACTAATCATTAATCAGCTTCCTATCATTGTATTCCACACTTAGATATTAAATCATTGTTGAGTGCTTGTATTATTAGCGATGCTGTTACATTTTTTAAACTAGATGTTGAAGCTCATTGTGGTTTCCGATTTTTTCTTTTCTTTTTTGTTCAGTCACTGGGGCGAGAAGAACGTTGTGCTTGTTGCTCAAGAATATAATGAGAATAACAAATTTGGGGCGTGTTCGGTAGAGATTAAAATCAGATTAAAATTGAAAAACTAGCCGTTATTGTTGACTTTTATTAGACGAGTGGGATCCAATAATGATTATATTTTCAATTTTAATTAGATTTTAATCTTTACCAAACGGGACCTTGATTTGAATTTTAAGTGCACGTTTTGTATTTTGTGTTTGTATTTTATATGGATCATTATTGCCCTCAATAATTGGAGTAATATATAGAAATGATTATTTTTGCATTGAAAAGAGGTGCAAAACTGGGTCGAGCCACCAAACTTTAACAGGCTTGGCCTGTTCTTTGAGTTCCAAACTTGCAAACTATTTTTAATTTTGTCTTTATTAAAAAAGACAAAGCTTGTTGGTCTGACATATGCACAGCCAAAATCATAGATTGTGTTATATTAACTCAATTTAAAGACCTTTATGATAATGTTGAACTACTTGATGTAAAAGTTTTGTTTGAGATTTATTGCTATGGGAGTGTACAATTACAAGAGGGATGTTCAGTAGAGATTCTTATAGTACTATTCGGGGAGTTGATAAGCTAATTTCCGTGGATGTCTATTTGCCATGTTGTCCATCTAAATCAGAAATGGTTATAGATGCTATAGCAAAACTTCGTAAGAAAATATTACGAGAAATCTATGGAGATAGAATTAGGTATCATCATGCAAATCCGTGTTTTACTACCAATCACTAGTTTCGTGCGGGACGAATTCCAAGTTAGGTCATTTGGTTTTGATATCATGTTGAACCAATTAATATAAAAGCATAAGCTGATACTATTCAATAGTAATACAAATCACATGTTTAAATTTCGCATAATTCACTTGTAAAAGTTTATGTATGATATTTCTGAAACTTTTAGACGAAACTGCTAATAATGTAGTACTTTTATGGCGAGTTGCCGATTCTTGAGATATGGGGCCGGCAGAAAACGGAATAATCTACTTATCCAAAATAAGTTGCATTAAAAACCCCGCCTCTATTAGAGATTGATGCCTGTTTTATATGTTTCCTCAATTCATCCGTCAAATTTGTTTGTTTCCCTGTAAACCTTAGTCCCTCTTCCATATCCATCCAAATTACTATCCTACATAAATATTTGATTGAATATTAGTACTTATCCCACAAGGCTTGCAAAATTCACCCAAAACATAAGAGTTAAGCTTCACAAACTTGACTATGAATCACTGGATTTTATTGATTTTTCTCTTGATTTCCCTTGTCCCATGTCAATCCAATGCATCTTTTCTTGTATTGTTCAGAAAATTAATACAGGTTAATCACAATTCACAGACAAAACCCATAAAATCCGATCAGGTATGCACATTTCTTTTTGTTTATGTGTCTTGTTTTGACAATGACTATGAGTCCCCGGGTTAAGTTTTAGACAATATGATTTCATTATCTGGTAATGGAAATTTAAGAATGTTTATATCGTGTATATAGATGTCTCCATCGCCAAGCCCAGTTCCATCGGCTAATTCGAATACTAGGAATGCTCAAAATCCAGTGAATCAGCCAAAGTCAGAGATATGTGACATGGTGTCTAATAAGTGCCACATTGCAGGATACAAAATCACGGCATGTGTTCCTTCTCTTGGAAAAGGTATGTATATTTGATCCTATTTCATCTCACTCCTCAAATTTGATCCTAACCCACTAAGATTCAGCAAGAATTCTTAGATGGATCCTCAACCTATGCCAGTGTTAGTAGGACAAATTGGCAAAGATCTAACACTACCAGTTAGTACTAGTCTCCATGATGTCCTGCACTGCTAATCAAGTGTAGCATCTTTGTTCTGTCACGATTGATAGAAATAATTGTGTAGTTCTGGAAAGGTTTAGCTTTGGAAGACTATTTTAGAGGACGATCCTACTACTTAAATTTGATAAAAGACATCAAATGACCTAACGAAAAAGTTGGTATCTCGGAAAGTCTGATATTGGATTTTTCTCTATATAATTTTTCATGGGTGGTTACTGAAATTGAATGCTTTGTAAGCCTACTGTAAGAGAGCCAATGCCTGCGTCATTTGCTCATTACCAGGAGGCCATTCTGCTGGGCCGACACTCACATTGAGAGAGGAAAGCTAAGGTAAGACTTGATCCGAATCGTAGTTCAGATTCAAGTTGGTTCAGTGAGGCAACTGCAAAAGTCACAAGCCAAAACCTACTCCTAACAAGTTGTTAGCTTTTCATCAGCCGTTGTGGGCTAGTGCGCTTCTCTTTTTCAACAGCAAAACAGTTCAAAAGCATCTGTCTTCATTGCAGGATCTGGAGGATCATACATGTTTGTCCTGAATGATTTTGAGAGCTCCCTCAAGCTAAATATCGCTGTTCGTCCCATGAGCAAAATCCTGGAAAATATAGAAATTCCTGCACACCAAGTCAAGAAGGTATTGATTTTTATCGTTTATTTTCATGTTTTTCATGAAATATTTTGATTGAATTACTACGTTATTGATTAAAGAAAAGTACGAAGACAAATGATTTCTCTTGTTTCCTCTCCTACCAAAATCAAACATATGTATTGTTAAGGGATATAATCCCACATCGATTAAAGATGTAAACATAGGCCAATTTATAAAGGCCTTGGGCTACTCCTCTTAATAAGGTTGATCTTTTAAGATAGACCCCCAAAGTCTTAACATGGTATCAGAGCCCATTAAACTCTAACGAGCGATTCGATCCTTGTAAGACTCAAAAATATGAGCATATGGATTTCAAGATTGGTCTGCTCAAACGAGCCACCATCTTGCGAGGACATGTTAAGGGATATAATCCCACATCGATTAAAGATGTAAACATAGGCCAATTTATAAAGGCCTTGGGCTACTCCTCTTAATAAGGTTGACCTTTTAAGATAGACCCCCAAAGTCTTAACATGTACATCCTATCTCATTTTCTGATCACTTTTTGATTCCTTCTGCTGTCTCAGGTAAATTTGCCCCAAAATATAGTAGGAATCTCTTCGATTTTGCTAAGTACTGGAAACGGGAATTGTGTGATTCATATAGGAGATGAAGGATCAGAAGGTTTTTATACCACATATTTCACACCAGTCGGTGGAACATACCTATTGTTTGCTTCAGGCTTGCTTATAACAGGGATATGGGCATGCTGCAAGTTTGGGAAAAGGGGACGACGTCTTGATGGAGTCTCATATCAGGAAATTGAAATGGGGCAGAAAGACTCCAATTCTTCTTCAAGTGTTGGAACAGCTGAACATTGGGATCAAAGTTGGGATGAGGATTGGGACGAAGAGAAGGCAATGAAACCACCACGAGGAAGTCATGTAGGAAAAAGATTGCGGAATGGTTCCACTTTGAGGTACATTGATAACAATTAACGGGGAAATGATTGAGATGATTACGTAAGGAACATATACGTTCAGTAGGAAGGATTCGATAGTTAGTACTAGACTATACTAAGAAACAAAAGTTAAAATATTGCATATTATACTGCCAAGTCTTGTCCAATACCCGAGTATGAAACATACTCTAGGTAGATAACTGAAACAGATACAGAAAATTAGGACTTGCATTAAATACACACAATTATGCTGTGTCTGATGATGAAAAAGTTGTACACGAAAAATTTTGCAGTATGTAACAAGAGATCTTTTCAGAGTTTTTATATGTAGAGGATGCCTTCCCCTTCACTGATAAAAATTCTCATTGTTTCAGAAAGAGAGGCATTGTAGAAAGTAGGACTTCTACTACTGTCTAAAACACTCTGCTGGGACATACTCAGTACATTAGAGGTTTATTTCTATTTTACAAATGTATGGTTTTGTTATCAACTCTTTTCATGTTTGTGCCTTCATCTATGGCAAGGTTGCTGAATGGGACTGGACAAGATAATTCATAAATTAGAGTACGATGAAGTCACAATCTATTTCTTATTTTTAACTATTAAAACAAATTCATAAACAGAATTTTCTACTTCAATTTTCACTACCTTAGGATCGTTATAGTTATAGTTACGGTCATCTTCACCAGGGCTTCTGTCACCGGCTCTCCTATCATCAGGTCACCAACTTCC
Source organism: Osmanthus fragrans (assembly GCA_019395295.1). Taxonomy (NCBI): domain Eukaryota; kingdom Viridiplantae; phylum Streptophyta; class Magnoliopsida; order Lamiales; family Oleaceae; genus Osmanthus; species Osmanthus fragrans. The sequence continues at coordinate 8,536,477 of CM033353.1, forward strand.
TTGAGCTTCCGGTACTGAGCATGTGTCAACCCCCATACATGGTCTTACGACTTTATGAAGATGTGTTTTTGGTAAATAGTCGCACGGACTTGGCATTATGGACGTATGATCATTACACTTATATGGGTTATTCTATTCCACCTCTTAGAAAGAAAGAAACTTAAATCAAAATACTTAATAGCATAGAAATACATTTATACAAAACTTTTACCCCAAGCAATTGCATGTCCCTATAAGGCATGACAAAAGTTATTGCTTGTGAATTCTGAATCATCTTTTGTTCCTTTCAAGACTGCTTAATAAATAACAGTATTCTTTCCAGAGGATCTATAGTACACCTTTTAACTACTTCCTACAATCCAGCCTAACCTTTGGATAGACTATGCCCGAAAACCATTGATCGCCCTTGGCAGAGTAATATCGAAATATTATTATTCGAAATGGAGGCCAAGGCATAGCCCATTGGATTCCTTAAACTATCCATCAAATTTGTCTCATTTCCCTTTCAGCAAATCAGAGCTTTCTGCCTCCTTGCTGATCCTCCCATTTTGTGCTGTATTTGATTTACAGTGTATAGCTAGGCATTTGATATGAAATTGAAATCACAATACTCGATTAATGACAGATTAAGAGGACAACAACTTACATGGTTGGAAGTTATTTCAAGTAGGCTTAAAGAATCCCGCGTAATAAAAGATGACACAATATAATTATACCAAGTTAAAAGAGGGGAGTTAGGAAATATTGTTGTAAAAATTTGATTTTGTCAGAAGTAATATTTGTGGGATAGGGAGCTCACTGGATTAGTTATGCCAAAACGTAAACTAGAGTACAGTATCAAGGACGAAAAAATTTATTTGTTGCGTAGTCTAGTTCTATCCCGTACTGATGTCAATTTATAATGCACGTCTAGGTGATTATTAAAGTTATCAATTGTGTGTTTGAAAAATGTCTAGGAGATAATCTTAGTGGCACCTTGTGCAAGCTGATGTTGAAAATGCCAAATAAAGGTTTTCTTGGGCCCAACACTTTTTCAGCCTTAATTGGACAAGGACTGGGGACAACCCATATTTGGGTATCTTCAATGGCTCGTCAAACCCTACACACCTAGCAAAAGTGTTATTTATATCTTATAGTGTACAAACTCTCCTTTTAAAAGAAAATTGTTTAATAAATCTATTTTCCAGTCATCCTTAATTAAGAATCTAGTTATTTTGAATTTTCTAGTAGGTGACCGGATTGAAGTGGCAAAAAGGTTTTTCATACGGCCCGACTCTAAATTCATTGAGAACAAAACTAAGAGTGTGTTTGATAGTCTAAGATTTTTGTGGAAGGTGAAAAATGTTTTCTACTTTTTGCTATTCACCTGTTTGATTGCACTAATTTTCTAGGAAAAACATTTTCCAAATTTTCCAAGGTACAAGTTGTTGATGCACAAAAGTTAGAAAACGTTTTTCCACCATATTGGTGAGAAAATGTTTTCCAACTTTTTGAACCTTTTTTTTTTTTTTTTTTTTTTTTTTAGCAATTGGAACACATTCCAAGGGTAAAATAATTTATCCATTTAATTGACAATTTACGTAAAAAAACAAAGTCAAACGAAAAATTTGTAAGGTGAAAAATTATATCAATCAAATATCATTAATTACAATTCCCTATAAAATAAATTCTATTCAATTCAATTCTCTGTCATTCATTTTCTTTTCATCCATTTTTCACCCTTACAATCAAACGCACCCTAACTGTTTTATATGACGTTCCAAATCCACATGTAATCATAGTCTTTCCAGTGTAATCAAATTTTATTCAAAAACAATTCTGGTTCAGACAACCACCAAGTGATGACAAACTATATTGTAAAATGATTTTAATGATGCTTGCTAAATAATCTTGAACAAATATGGGTAGAATATTCACAAGAAAACGGGTCAAAGAGAAAAGAACAAATTTATGAAATCAAAATGAAAAGAGAGGGGAGTTGGAGGCTCCATTGTTGTCTGACATTGCAGAAAGATTTGCATACAAATAGATAAGTCTCAATCCAAGAAACGGACACGAGGAAGAAGGAGAAGCCATGTGAATTTCAGCTGCAGCTTGAATAAACTACACAATGTTATTGTATTAAACCAATCAAAAACCTCAAAAATGGCTAAGGAAAAAGAAACTAAAAAAAAAAAGCTTTTGAAAAATAGATTATTAGGACCTAATGACATGGGTGTCCAGAAAGCAATAGTTTCTGCATTATTCTATTTCAATTCCTCTGAAACATTTCTTTCTTTATCTTTATTTCTGCTTTTCTTTCTGCTTTTATATTCATCATTAGATTATTTGCTTGGTAGTGGGAACTAAGAATCTTGAAAACCCTAAGCATGTTTGGCAAAGCGTTTATTAGACTATAAGAAGTGAGTCCTGCAAAATATATGGATAAAAATAAAATTTGACCCGTTTATAAGCAATTATAAGCTTTGCCAAACATGCACTCTTGAATATAAAATTTGCTCTTTATTGACCAAAATATGTTGTACTATGTCACTCAGAAGACATGTTTCATGCACCGAATTCTCAACAAGAAACCTTTGCTATCTATCTCTCTTCTTGAATTCTATATTAATCTTATCTAATTCAACGTACAAAACATGTCCACTATTTATTTATTAGAGTTGTCAAAATGTGCCAAGCCTCCGTTAATTTTAGGCGTAACCGGGGTCGGAACGATGAGGTTGATACCTCTGTGGACTCTTCTAAGTTTTACGTTTGCCCCTTTCCATAAGAAAAGGTAGTGGACAGCTTGGATTAAACTGTCTCATGGTCTTCCTCCTAGAATAAACAGGTTGAAAGGTTTGACATTTGCTGGGGACAGAAGATCATAGCGTACGGAAGGAAGGCAAGCAACATTTGGGAACACAAGTTTCTAATATAGATTCAAAAATTACGAGTTAAAAAAGCACCACCAGTTGGTTAGAAACAAAGTAACAACAGGAAGTGAAAAGACTAGGATCAGAAAGTAAAGATTTGATATCCAGTGGCGTCCCAAATTGGAACCCGGTGAAAAGGAATCCCGTTGCCAAACGTTTAACCGAACGATAAAAAAAACTTAAGAAAAACAACAGGAGCAAAAAAATTAGAGCTAAATCTGAATTTCTACTTTCTAAACAAACCAACGGGATTCTTCTTCGCCTGATAAGCCATTATAATGCACCTACTTACCTTGAACGTTTAGCTGAACTCATCCCGATTCAACCTGGCCTCCTGAAGGGAATCTAATCAGCTCCAATAGGCTAACCACTTCTGCCATGTCGGGCCTGTTCGAAGGAACTTGTGATGTGCAGAATAAGCCTAACTTTATCATTGGAATTCCCTCCTCGACTGGAAACTTCCCCTGCAGCCTACTATCAATACATTCCTCCACTCTGCCTTCTTCCCATGATCCTCTAACCATGTCACAGAGCACTACTACGTCGTCCTCCATGTACTCAACAGGCCTCTTCCCTGTGACTACCTCCAGCACCAGAACCCCGAATCCATACACATCACATTTCTCGGTTATCTTAACAGTTTTGCATGCAAACTCTGGTGCCATGTAACCAAGGGCACTCTGAAGCTTGCTGCTCAAAATATATCGATCTAACATCGGCAACAGCCTGGCTAAACTATAATCTGCAAGCTTAGGTTCGCCAGAATTGTCAATCAAGATATTGCTTGATTTTATGTTGTAATGGATCAAGTTCATTTGATGCAAATGAGTCAAGCCTTTAGCTGCACCAAGAATAATATTGAACCTCTCGTTCCATGAGAGGTAATGTCCACCAGATTCTTCATGAAGGTGCTTATACAAATTTCCACCAGAGACATATTCATATATAAGAAGCTGCAGTGAAGGGGTCCAGTAATAACCTTCAAGTGCTACAAGATTATCATGATGGACTTTCCCCAATTTTTGAACTTCCCTTTCGAAATCATCTTGGGATTTTACAAGACTTGAAACAGTAAGCTTCTTGATAGCAACCGAGCGTCCATCTCTAAGCATCGTCCGGTAGACAGCTCCGAATCCCCCACGCCCAAGTTCACAATCCTTGTTAAGCAGAGCATGTGCCCCTGTGCTAAAGTCAGAATCACCTGAAAACATGACAAGCTTCCCTGAACTCCCATCACTCGTAGGTGAATGGCTGTCATCACCACCATAGAAAGTGAGAGCTGCTGCAGATCGAGATGTAGAAGCTTGTACACGAAGATTAAGAACGGTGATCGCAATTATGCCGACAACAATTGCCACAGCTGCCCCAATAGCAATGAGGGTTGAGATGGTGAGGATTTTCTTCTCATGACCAAAACTTTGGGGGATTATACCAGTGTTGGCATCAGACGAGTTAGGATTAAGTACAATGGGTTTAGGAAGGACCGTAGGGCAACTTCTATTAACTGATGCCCCACAAAGAGACGGATTGCCAGATACAGATGAAGGAGCAATAGTGTTGAAAAATCCACCAGCAGGCAGTTCGCCTTGTAGCTGGTTGTGTGAAATGTTAAATAATTGCAGGCGTCCAAGATTAGCAAGCTGCTTGGGTAGAGTCCCCATGAGCTTGTTGAAAGACAAGTCTACAGTCTCAAGGTAAGTAAGTTTTGCGAGTGATGCAGGAACAGGGCCAGTTATTTCGTTATGAGCCAGATACCTGCAAATTTGGCAGCAATCCAAAAGGAACTCAGTTGGAATGGCAGAAGGCTTGCAAACTTAAGAAATACTGGATTAGGATAAAATTTATTGATCAAGCCCATATCCATGCAGAAAATTTTGATGCTGTAATTTTCTTTGTATAAACAGCAGGCACAGATAAGATAGTACCCAAATTTCTTGACATTGAATAAATTGCCTTGCAAGAGCATAAATTCAAATGGATTTCAGCAGAAAATTGAACAGTTACAGGATGCTAGCTAGCTTAGAATTGCATTTAACCATTTCACGAGCTACACAGTTAAGTTGCATTAAGATTACTCAACAAAATGAGAAAAGCACAAAGAAATGTTGCAATAACGCAGAGAACTTACAAGGATACAAGTGAAGAGCAGTTCCCAATCGAAGTAGGAATGTTGCCTTTGAACGAGTTCTTCTCTAGCCTCAATTCCTCAAGAGATGTAGCTCCACCAATTTCCAATGGGATGCTACCATTTAACTGGTTATCGCTCAAATCAAGAGTATCCAAGATCTTCAGTTGTCCAATACTTGCAGGAATACTACCTACAAATGAGTTTTTCGACATATTCAAGAAATGCAAGCTGCTGAAATCCCCGGTAGAACTGGGAATTTCACCAGATAGCTGATTCTTGGAGATATCCAAAACTACAAGCTTGTGACGAGAACTCTCCAAGGAGGAAGCAAGAGTATTATCCACATTCCCACTTAATCTATTATCTGAAAACAGAAGTCGCTGTAAACCAAGCTCGAATGGCCAAGAAGGAAGTTCACCAGTCAAATAATTGTGGCTAATATCAAGAGTCAGAAGGTTTACACAATTCTTGATAGACTCGGGCAAGATTCCGGTGAGAGAATTCTTGGATACATTTAAAACTTTCAATGACGAGAGCTCCCCAAGAGAATCTGGAACTTGGCCAGTTAAGTTATTTTCGGAAAGATCCAGGGTTTCAAGGCTTCTCATTTCTCCAATCCATTCAGGAACCTCCCCTGTGAATCCATTTTTTCCCAACAATAGATTATTACACAAGGTAAGCTGCTGCATTGTGTTTGGAAGCCCTCCAGAAAAGGAATTTTCACTCAAATCAATTGACCTCAGCAAAAAACAATCTCCAATTCCTTCAGGAACTTCACCGGTAAATTGATTCTTCCTCAAACTTATGCCCCTCAAATTGTTCAGACCTTCAATGCCGTTTGGAATCTCTCCCTCCAACAAATTATCAGATAAATCAAGCATCCTCAGCCCGTGCAATGACCATAACCCTGATGGTAAGGATCCCGAAAACTGATTGCCTGAAAAGTTCAGTGAAGCAAGCGTCGAACACACGCCCAAGCTCTCAGGAATATGGCCTGAAAATTTGTTATTCGCCAAGGAAACCGATCTCAAAGACCCACATTGCCTAAAGAAATCATTGGAAATTGACCTGGATAGGCTATTCTCACCCAGGTCCAGCACCCTCAGATTAGAAAGCTGAGCAAAACCGATGCTTATGCTTCCTGTAAGGTTGTTTTTTGCTAGCGAAAGCTTTTGCAGAAGCTGCAATTTAAGTAGACCTCTACCTAGTTTTCCAGAAAGTCCAAATCCATCAAGAACAAGGTCAGATACTCTATTGGATCTGGGGTTGCATTTCACACCAACCCAATCACAAGGGCTAACATCATCTTCATTCCAAGAACTTAATTTCCCATCTGGATCTTGAATATCAGCCTTGAACACAATCAACCCCAGAACATCGTCATTTAGAGAAGGGCTCAGACATTTCACCAAAATGGGAAACAAACAAATGACTAACAATACACCAAACAGAATTCTCATTTAAATAAATTAATATAGAGCCAACGAAAGTTATGGCATTGTTGGGTTCTGATTAAAACTCGAGAAAGACAGTTCTTCTTTTCTTTTTTCTTTCTCTTTTTTTTTTCTATCTAAAAGAACACTTCTCAGGAATCGAAAGAAGAGACTAGTAAACTGGAAATGACTTTAAATAGGAGCTGAAAAGATTGTTTCTTGAACTCTTTTTAAGCTCTCAAGAACCAAATTCTACTGTATTTAACCTTCAAACTCATACAAATGTGTATGTACGCAAATAACTTCTGAGTTTTGACTATTTAACAGCTAGAAATTGCTACCAAAGAAAAATATGAAAAAGAACCCAGAAAATAAACGGATAAAGCCGCTAAAGATCCAAATTAAACAAGTAAACAACCGCATTGGCAAAAGAGAACTTCTGAAAACCCAAAATTCATTCAACACATAAAATATCTTCAGCAGATGATAAAAATTTAAGAGACGAAGAAAACCAAAACTAGGAATAAATTGTGAGAAGAAATGTTGTTTGGGGTTGAAGTGAGTATAACGAGGACTGTGAACAATCTGAGAGTGAAAAAAGTGAAAAGACTCGCCGGACTATCTTTTGCTGGAAATGGAATCCAGGGGGTGGAGTAACTGGGTGGAGCTTAAAGAGGGGAAGTTACCAGAAAATTCGCCGGGAAAAGTGGGGGAATGGGAGTTTCCGGCAACGGACAGTCACTTAAACATTTAAAGCGCTCTCTTTTACACACACACACAGCTGTGAGAGAGAGAGAGAGAGAGAGAGAGAGAGAGAGATCTTTTAATGCAGGTATGGGAACTGTTTTATTTGGAATCGACACGTGGTGATCGTCCTACGTGTCTTTCCAGTTGCTACGGGTGTCCGTATGGCCCACGCTTGAGTACAAATTAAAAGAATTGTTTGATTGAAACTTTGTATTGAACTTTTTAATTAAATGTGGTTGGTTAATTTAATTTTTAATTTTTTTTTTATAAAGTTGAGTTTTTGGGAAGTGTAAATTGTCGAAAGATAAAAAAACTTACTCTCTGATAAAGAAAATATTTTCTTTACATGATCAACTTTTAAAAAATATTTTTAATGAAAAAATATCAATCAAACACTCTAAAAATAAGAATTTGGATGATAAAACCACATTTTTCATTAAAAATAAAGACAATCAAACAAGAGAGACTTTCTAAGGCATGTTTGGGCGGGTTTATAAGAAGAACAATTAATGGAAAAAACATGTTACAATTTTGCAATAGGAATAGCACATTTGTTATATGAGAAGTGTTTGGGGTACATAATAATGTTCATACGTCTACACACTTACATGGTAGTGGACTTCACTTCATGTGAGTGTGTGGATACCATTATGTACAAAAAAAAATTATGTACAAGTAATTTAATCCTTGTTATATATACTCGAAATCAAAATATTATTTTATTCTTGTAGATATTTAGTTCAATGCGTTACATATTAAAATAAAAATAAATAAAGAGCATCTATGATTACAAAAATAAATAAATTATAATTTCTTGGAATAGCTTGGCAACAGTTGAGGGGAATTGAACAGAAAAAAAAAAAGTAGATTTCAATGGCAGACAAGAAAAGGAAAAGGAGATGTGCAGAAAAGAGAAAAGAAAAGAAATAAATGAAGATAGGTGGGGGTTCTGTAATTCATAGTGCTTGTGCAGAGTTTGATAGGGACCTTACCCTCTAAAAACTTTTCTTCTACTTTATTTAAATTATACTCAACTTAGAGAGCTACCCTTCTCCTCCCCACCAATCAACTATGTTCTTCAAACAGTTGTGAATGGCTAAAATTTTTTAATCATGCTACTTGTACAGTTTCGTTGATAAATTCTTTGATAAATACTGAGGTGGTATAAAACCAAGGGTCGAAGTGCATATAATCTCAGCATCTGTTAAAGAATTTGTCATAACATTTCTGTACAAACAGTTTAATTCAAAAAATTTACAGGATTTTACATTTATTCTTTGACTTGAGTAGTATGAGAGACATAAAATTTCGTGTGAAATAATAATTATCATCTTGCAAGACTAAATACTCTTAGGTGGCTAATATCAAAGTAGTGTCGAGAAAAAAAGGGTGAAAAGAACCCTTATCGGGGTGAAATTGAAGATGAAATAGTAAGTTCCCAAGTGAAGGGACGAGGAAGGCTCAAACCATGTGCTTGTAAAAAGAGCGAGTGACACATAGGCAGTTGACTGTTTAAGAGAACCATTGAAAATGAGTTTGAGATGGATTGGGGCTCAAACAAGTGCTAAAATTTGTTTCTACATCATGATCATCAGGCATGGTCCTAAAATTCGCTGGAAATCGTAGCGAAAAGGCAAGATTCTTATAATATGAAGTGCGCGTTAACCATGATGCAAATTATTTGTGAGTCGTGTAGAGTGAATCGTGTTGACATATATAAATAATATTTTTGGTTCCCTTGTTACACACAAAACAATAAAAAACTTCTTATTCAAATTTTCTTGTAAATTTTTTAGGTGAAAGAAAAATTATTATATACTACAAAAATTTGGCCACGCAACTTGAAACCTTAGCTTGGCAGTTGGCACGAGACGAGGATTTATCTCCACATAATCACGTGCACTAGTAAAATGGTTCAACTTTTTTGGAAAATGAGTTAATTTAATGATTAAATTGTGAAGTTGACTTATAAGTTCTACTATCAAATTAGGAGAGCAATTGGAAGAATTAATAAGCATTAGGAAGTTAAATTCGACATTTGAAAAGTTTAAGGACTAATTGCAAACTTTCGCAACTTGAGTAGGGTTAATTACAAATAATTGTGGAATGTGGAGGATTAAATATGAAGGATCTATGGTGAAACTGAGGAAAAACTCAAGCCGAACAAAAGGAGCAGCCAGGACAACAGAAAGCACTGTGGGGAATTCAATAGACATACATCACTCAAGCTAAGGAGACTCTTGGGATACAAAATTCATAAATCTTTCAAAGAAGGGAGCCAAAGAGGAAGCTTTTGATCGACAAAATCATATTTTTTTTCAAAGTCTTATAGAAGCTTTTTACAAAACACATCCATCCGTTACTTTCATATAACTATTTTTGGGTTGAAGAAGAAGAAGAATCAAAGGAAATTGATCGAGGAACTATTGAAGAGATTCAAAACTTTTAAAAATTTTATTTTTCATCTTCTACTATTTAATTTCGGTTGATGTTTGTATTAATTTTTTATGTGTTTTTGCATTTAACATGATGCTTGACTAATGGCATTGATGCTAGGATAACGTTAAATTCTATGTTTTGAAGTTATAATATTTAATTCAGAATTTTAACGTTAAGTACGTCTCTAAGCAGCCAAGGCCAAGATCAAGCGGGAGTTTTGAATTATTGTTGCAAAATTAAGGTTTTTAATTAATTGATCACTAATTGAATTATTTTGTATTTTCTATTGACATTCAATAGAATGAGTTGTTAATAGATATAATCTGACATCGAATAAAGATGAAAACATAGACCAACTTATCAGGTCTTAGGCTACTCCTTTTGACGAGGTTGACCTTTTAAGATGGAACCTCAATTTTTTTTATATAGTATCAGAGTCCATTAAACTCTAACGAGCGATTCGATCCTATTAAGACTAAAAAAAATGAGCATATGAATTTTAAAATTAATCTGCTCAAACGAGCAACTATCTTGCATAGGCATGTTAAGGGATATAATCTCACATTGAATAAAGATGAAAATATAGACCAACTTATAAGGTTTTGGGCTATTCCTCTTAACGAGATTAACCTTTTAAGATGGAACTCTAATTCTTTATATGCGTAGGAACTTGACATGCAATAAAAATATTTATAAAAGTTTGATAGAGAATAGTAATATATGTTACTATGCTTTACATGAATCTTTTTTATGTTCTTGTAATTGAATGTATCTTTATATATTCGTATCTTTCATAGAGATATATGAATCCTATGTGATGATAGAGTTAGTTTTACTCTAATCGGATTGTTAAACGAATTGGGAACAGGTATTGTTAATTAATGAAATGGATATTAAATTGATATACGTAAGGAGAGTTGAAGCCTTAGGCGTAAGTTCACATCCACTTCCCAAGTAGTTAGATTTGTTATAGATTGTAGTTTGTTAATATAAAACCCATCTAGTCTTGTTATTCGATTAGAATTACGTATAATTAAAACTACATTAATATACTTAATTCTCGTGAGAATGATACTTTACTCTACCATCAAATCGAACACTTGTGAATTTTAAAAAACAATATTGATTTTTGACTTTCTGTCTTTGAATTATTACAATTTGAATAAATTTTTCCTTTTAAAAGATACATGAGTGAAACAGTCAACCTATTGAGCTTTTCGTTTGAGCCTCATCCTCTAAAAATTAATTTTTCTTCAAATTTAAAATACGTTTAAGCCCCATTAAAAATAAAATAATATTACACATTAAAAAAAATCTTTCGTTTTTAATCACACATTCTCCAAAAATATTATTCCAAAACTTATAACATCAAATACTCAAAACATTTCTTATCACATTCTCCAAAAATATCACTATTATAAAATTTATTTTCCTAAAAAACGGAGTTCAAACAAAGCCTATTATTGGAAGATTCGATGAATTTTTCCAATGTGTCATTTCTGTGTCCAATGAAATTTTCATTGGCGATAATTATAGTTTTATTACAACGTCAATTAAGTAATTGTACCTCAATTTTAATCAATAGGAAAGTATATTTTAATTTGATTTCAATTAGATAACTACATTTTAATGAAAGTAAATTCATCCAATTCCGTCATTTAAATTGATAGAAACCGATCATGTGATAGTTAATAAACGATAGTTGTCATTTAAAACGTCAATTTAGATGACACTAATGTGACATTAAATGAAGCGTATAATTGAATGAATTATTTGATTTTACATTTCATTGACCTATAATTTATTGTCATATGCACGGGTGTTATAGCACCAATTGTGCTTAGATATCATTATTTTTATTTCATTGAATGGAATGCAATTACTTGATTGAATTTAAATAAAAATAAAATTATTTAAATGGAATAAAATTGAAGTATATTCTTGTTTGATTAAATTTTCCAACTTTCCCGACCCTGTGGTAGGTGTAGCTGAGCCACGCGGGACCTTTTAAAAGTCAAATGTCCTGACGCTACCTTTAACGGCGTCAAAAAGCAAAAGGTGTTAACTGCTAAATAACAAACGCATGCAGACAAAAAACAAAATTGCCGTTAGGTCAATTCTTCTTCTGCAAAATCGATTCGCGCATGTAATACACCAAAAATTTTATTCTGCAGCTCCCAGCTTTTGTCAATATGCTTTCGACTTTTCTATTTTTAATTTTTATTTAGTTTTCCAATTATTTTACAGTTTAAGAAAAGCCACTGGCGGGCGTGATTTATTTTGAGATTACTGGTTTACCCACAGGACACGGTGTCCCAGATATAATGATGGCAATCGAATCGAGTAGTTGGTAGACTTGACTCGTCTAAAACGAGTCACGAGGCGTTCGGGCTCATAAAAGACGAGCTCAAGCCACGAGCCGAATTTAGAAAATGTCAAACGAGTCAAGTTGGGCTCGATTCGTCATGTAAACTAGTTGCTCGCCGAGCAGCTCGTGGGCTCGTATTTGACGAGCCACAAGTCCGCTCAACTCATGGCTCGTCAATTTAATAAAAAAAAAAATATTTAGGAAACGTGTATTATATAATATATATAAATAAAATAAAATAAAAAAAGACGAGCTCACGGGCCAAGCTCCTACTCGACTCGTCCTGGCCCACAAGCCACGAGCTCGTGAGCCGAGCCGAACTCAATCTTTTTTTCACGAGCTGAGCTCGGCTCGACTCGACTCGACTTGTTGCCCACGAACTTTTTGGACAACGAATCCGAACCCAAACCCGAGCTAAGCTCATAAGATGACGAGCCGACTCGATCCATTGACACCACTACCCAAATAATAAAGGATTGTTGCAATAAAAACTTCAAACCTTTCAAATACTAGTAGATTTTTCTCAAACTTTTGATTTGTTGCAACCATTATCCCTAACATTTTCAAACGTTGCAGGTGAGGGCCCAATGAATGGAAAACATCCAATTTATCGTTAGTTGACCAAAAAATTGAATTTGACCACATTTTTAATATTTTTATAAAGAGCAAAATAGTATCTTTCTACTTACCAAATTAAATAATTACATTAATTAAATTAAAAATCAAACAGAAAAAGGAAAAAAAAAAAAAAAAAAAAGGAAACTATGTATCTTCTTCCTCGGAGTACTTTTAAAAATAGCCTAATCAAAGTACCTATCTTGGCCAAATGATAAAAAGTCTATATTACCCTTAATGAAAAGAATTATAAATTGCAAAATATATCCTATCTTTTAGAATCGATTTACAAACTAGTTTTTATCTTCTATCTTGAATTTCAAAATATAAATCCATTCTTTGATCTAATAGATTAGAATAATCTATAATATATTGTTTATATTTTTCTTTAAGTCCATTATATTCTTCTGATAATGTATTTATATTTTCTAATTGAGAAGTAATATTATTTATTTTATCTAACAATTTTTCTAATAAATTATCTAATCATTCAATAGTATATCCAGGCATAAAACTACAAATATTAAAAATAATCTTAGCGATTTAAAACTTCTAAAAACAGTAATTAAAACATCAATAATAGCAAAAAAGCAAATATTAATGCAAGAATATAACGTAAATAAGAAAAATCTTACAGTATTGGAACAGAAGGTAAAAGCAGATTAATATCAATGAGATTTCCCTCGAACTTGCACCCATATGTTTATATACTCAGATATAAGTGATCAGTGTTATTTGAATTTAAGAAAGTGGATTATGGTCCAACACGACTTTCGCACACTCGTTGATTTATTCTCTGACTCTTTTGCATATCTCACAATGGATCACACGGAATCACAGTTTTCCTTTCAACTCCTTATTAAAACATCACCATGAATGGTAACGTGGTTCTAATGGCTTTCTCTAACTACGCCAAAAATGGCAACACATCAATGAGAAAATGCACAAACCATCAAGGCTTTCACCGTTGGAGTATAAGTAAGATAAGAGTTTTTAGAGAAAATAATAAGGATGAAAAAGAAATGTTTTGGAACAACTTTAATTTCATAAACACATCACACTAATATCTCTTACATAAGAGTATACATACATACTTCGGCTACACTCTTGGTACTCTCTCTAAGGAAATTAGAACTCCATAGAGATTACCTTATTACACGCCTGACTTCAAAGAGAGAAACTGAAATTGCTATAAGACTCGAAATACTAGATAGAGAGATAAATTTTTGTTTTACAACTCATGCATTACTTTTGAGAATTCGTCTTCAATTTATAGACTGAAAAAGTTCTGCAGTAGTCCTTCATTATTGTTGTTTTAACTGTGTAGGGTCTTGAGAATCTTACTGTAGCATAAAGTTCTTTGTCTTAGTATAGAAAATTATTGGGGTAAACCCACAGTTTTTCTCTATCAGAGTGAATCTGATAAAGTAGTGATAAAGGGGTCCACTATTTTTCCGTGTGTGATTCAAACCATTCATCCGAAAATTCATCTGGATTAAAGAAAATTGGTGAGATGCCGCCTTCATTGCTACAACATTCGCACTTGTGATTAGGATAACGCCAAAACTGTTTGCACAGTTCATATTTTGTTTTCTGTGTTCCACTAGCATGTCCTTCAAATATATGATCACACCATGTGTTAAGATAGTACAAATCTTCTTGTTCGGTGGGTGCCACAGCTTTATTGCAGATCATGTGATCTTGTGACTCGTACACTCATATGTTTTGTTTTTCTTCAATAATTTTCTGAATATGCTCAAATTGCTCCTTGTATCCCTTTACTCTACGGAAGGAAATCATGTTGATTATGTCTTTTGATGTAGATTCAATAACTTCACTCTTTTCATGCTGAAGATGCTTGGTAGTAGTGGTCATTCTTATTACATGGCTTGCTGGAAGCAACCTATCTTCTTCATTATCCCATTCAGGACTGGCTGTGAAAAATCTGATATATATGTTCTTATGTTTAAGAACTTGACAATATCGTTCAATAGCTCAGACTACATCTTTTGGTAGCATGGAAATTTATTTTAATAATTCTGATGGGTAAATACAAATTACATTCCCCATCTCATAAAGGGCACGAACCCAATATGCTAGAGCTCCTGGATAAAGATTAACTTTGTTATAATTTCCATATGTAAGAGTTTTCATCCACCCTCGAATACTGGTGAACCAGCAGCAGGCAAGATTGAATAATACATATGCTAAAATAAAATTATTTTTATTCTTGATATCTATAACACCAGGAGTGTTAGAGACCTTGCTAATATTTGAGCAATTGAGCTCTGGTATAGAAATATTATCCTTTGTAAAAAAATTCTCCTATGAGGGAGACAAAGTAGTATTCTCTTTGACAGATAGTTTATGAAGTTTTAATGCTTCTTGTTCAATATTGGCGTTAAGGCTTTCAGATCTATTGGCACTAGGGCCTTCAGATAATACAGCCTCGTTGGCTTTCTCAGATATTGGCTTAGCAAAAGCCTTCTCCATCAATGCTATCTTGGATTCTATTGCAGCAACCTTCACACTCATCTCAAACTTCAATGTTTCGAGTTCCTTCTTGATTTGCTCCATTCCTGGTTAAAAAATCTGGAATAAAATTGTCTTTCCCTTTAATATGGACAATATCAAAATTAAATGGCGCAAACCACATTTGCATTCTAATAAGTGGCCTTTCAGCTGCACTGGTTCCAAATTTATTTGTTAACAGTGGTTTTACCTGAGTATTATCCGTTCTAATAAGAAATTTTTTAGGTAACAAATAAATTTCAAATTTTACTACTCCTTTCTTGACAGCTAAACATTCTTTTCGATTAATATCGTATCTTGTTTCTGCATCTTTGAAAGCACCTGAAATATAAGCAACAAGCTCTTCTGGGCATTTACACAATGGATTACAAAGAAAGTCTTTATGATTTTCTTTTCTTTTTAGAATTGCTCCCCAGTGTAATAAAGAAGCATCAGTTTCTAAAATATAGAAATCATTTTCATTTGGAATATTTAATTTGGGTAGATTTTCACATACTTTTTTTATTTTGTTTACCATTTCGATATCTTCTTCTGTCCATTCCCAATCAACACATTTTCTAAATTTTTTGGTAAAGTAGACTTTGTATTTAGAGCAATTTTTGATAAATTTTTCAGAGTAATTTAATAATCCAATAAAGTTTTGCAACTCTTTTTTATCTTTAATTACTTCTGAAAATTCGATAATCTTCTTACCATTACCAATATGAGATTGTTGGTATTTTTTCTTCTATAAAAATATATCCTAAGAATTCGATTTCAGTTTTAGCTATTTCTGCTTTTCTTTCAGATAGGGTTAATCCATATTTTCTGGCATTATATTTGAACTTCTTAAGATGTTCGATATGCTATTTTAAATTTTTACTATGGATAAGGATATCATCTACATAAGCAATACAGAAATTTTGTATTGGCCTGATTATCTTATCCATCCTTTGTTGAAATATTGTTGGAGCATTCATTAGTCCAAATGGCATAACATTCCACTCGAATTGTCCTAATGGATTAGGAATGGTAAAACTAGTTAAAGGTTTAGATGTTTTATCTAGTTTTATTTGCCAAAATCCTGATTTACAATCAAATTTAAAGTATATTTTACTTCATTGTATTTGTTTTATTAACAAATCTTTTATTGGTAATTTATAGCTATTAAGTATAGTTTTAGAATTTAGATCTCTATAATCAATTATCATTCTAGTTTTTCCTCTTTTAATTTCATTATGGTTTCTAACTATAAATACATGACTATTATATGGACTAATTGATTCTCTTATCACTCCTAATTCTAATAGTTCTTTAATTTGTATTTTAAATTCTTTTTTATCTTCTTCGCTATATGAAAATTATTTTCCAGATATCTTAGCGTCTGGACTTTTTAGTTCAATGGTTGTAATAGATTTATTTTTGTCCCAATTGGCTAAGATATGTTCATGATAACATTCTTTTAATTCTAGGTTAATTTTTTCTAACTCTTATTCTAAATTGTCAATTCTTAATACATGTATTTTTTTTATTGATTTCAGTATAACATTCACCACGATTACCTGTAGAACTCTGATATCTAGGCTTATGGTGTATTGGTTGATGTGCAATTCCAATTGCTTTATAATTTTTTGGTGTTTTAATTTTGTGATTACAAGGTGTAGTAAATTCAAAACTATCTTTATATTGCGTAAATGGGTTATATGTATCGATAAAATTTTCTCCTAAAAGGATATTACATCCAATTTTATATGTTGTATATATCCTTGGAATAAAACATTCTCTATTTCCTATAATTATAGGAACATTTTCTACAAAATCTCTATAAATTTCAACAATATCACTGGCAGTTTGGCCATAAGTCGTTTTCTTATAGTCTCTTTTATAATAATGTTAAGGAAATACATTTCTTTTACATAGGCAAATTTCAGATCCAGTATCGAGTATAGCATGAAATTTTATCAAACAATAATCTGGTAAATTGAGAGTTATCTCAATATATGGACTAAGTATACTAGTTTTGATATATCTAATTCCTTGTATCATATAAATTGGTTCTTTGGTTTTATTAACTCTAGGAAATATTTTCTGTTAATCCTCTATAGTTATTTGTAGGGTGTTTTTCTGGATAACATATGGTAATACATTTTCAAGAAAATTCATTCCAAATAATATTGGGCTAGTATCTTTTCCTTTTCTATAATCTTTATGGATTTTAAGGTTTAATTTAAATTGTTCTCCTTCTATATCAGTAAAACTTAGTTCAAGATTAACAAATGTTCTAATTTCATATTTAATTCCATGATAATCTGTAAGAGTTATTCCTTGTGGTAGGTTTTCTTCAGATAAATGATCCGCTAAGTCTGCTCTTATATCGCTGGTACTAGCTCCTGTATTGACAAGGGCTATGATTTCTTCGTAGTTATTCTGATTATTGATATACTCTGTTAAGATGAAGAAATTATCTTCCTCACACTTTCTTAGGTTAATATCAATACTATTTCTAGGTAATGTTGAGTAGTTTTTACTTGCGAGTTCTCTAGTACTGATACTTCTTTCTATTCTTCTACTAGGCATTCTGACTACAAGTTGTCCAGAGGTACTCAAAGTGGCTATTCCTTGGTTCTCTACGTTATTGTCTATTCTTTTAGCTCGTTGATGAAAATCAAGCAATGTATCTTGTGATAAGGAGATATTATTGTCACAACAATTTGCGAAATTCCTTCTTCATTATCTAAGTTGGTTTCAATAGTATCAATAATTTCTTGATTCATATAAATCTGTTCATATTCCGGTTCTTCAATTTCTTTTATATCTAGTTCATAGATTGAGGCAGTTTCAGATAATTCATCTAAATCTTCAATTATCTCATATTTTGAGTCAGATTCTATTTCTTCCATTAATCTAATCGACTTAACATTTCTCTTCTATTTTTATTAGGACAATTAGAAGTTATATATCATATTTCGTTACATGTAAAACATTTACATTTTTTATAAAATTCTCTTAGATTTTTTTTTTTTGAGATTTCTTATGTTGGTTAAATTCCATTTTCCAAGATTTTTTCTTCTTAAAATATTTCTTGTGGCTCTTAAATCCTCTATTTTTCTTCCAAGATTTAAGATATTTCTTAAATTTCCTTTTATAATATGGTTTCTTTGATGGTTGATGACAATCAAATTGTGGTACTGCTGCTATTTCTCCATAACAGCATAAACTAATTTTCTTACCATATTTTCTAAATAAGTGTTGGTACATAGATTTTTTGCACCATTCAGATATTTTTCTCTTAGTGAATGAAGTTCTCATTCCTAGAGTATCAGCCTTTTGATTAGGATCTTCCCATTCTATTTTCTTCCAATAAATTTGGTACTCCTCAAATAATTTCTGACCCCATGGCCAGGGCAGTTTAAGGAAATATCTATTTAATAATTTTTTTATCCTCTTCAAATATATTCCATTCTTTTATGGATTTGGATGCTTTGATATATATTTTTTCGAATTTCTTCGTATATTAATTTAATTCACACATATAATAGATTTTTAATAATTTCATTTCTCTTTCAGCTTGTAAAGTTTCTTGAGTAATCATATCAATTTTAGTTTCAGGTATAACTTCTCCTAAGAGTAGATGTCTAAAGAAATTTTCTATTCGTTTTAAAATTTCTCTTTAAAATTTTCAGCAACTAAACTTTCATTACTATTTATGGTAGTTGTAGATTTTTCTCCATATTTGATTTGATTTTTGGTTTCTTCAGAAGTTCTTCTCCAGATGTCTGAAGTAATTCCTTTAAAGGTGTGGATTATAAAGTTATAAGCTTGAGTGATATTCCATTTATAAAAAGCAACAGTTAAATCAGTAGTTTTTGCCTAAGAATCAATAACTTCGCTTTTATTATTGCTATCATCAATATCTAACCATATTCCTGTTGTAGGAATTGGTTCAATAAATAATCTAATAGGATTATTATCCCTAAGATGTATAGACTTGGTCACAATAGTTTTTGGACCTTTTCTAAAATTATAACCTTCTCGCTCATTAGTTATTCCATGTTCTCTTATCCATTCCAAATTTCATTCATCAGATTCATCTTGAATCCAATCAATAGTAACATTAGTTCCACTAGTCTCTCCGACTAACGGCTCAACTTGTTCATTTAAAGGTGGAATATTAATTTCAGTAGTCTCCTCTTTAGGTGGAGGATCGTTCATACATATATTCTCAGTTTGGATAGCTAATTGTTCTAGACTTTGTTTATAAACTTCTAATTCTTCTCCAGTGGTTTCAAAGAATTTAGTTTCTAATTCTTCTATAACATATGCTAGTAAAGGTGGTTCAATTGAAGCATAAGAATTATTTTAAAGTTTTAATTCTTTAAATTTTGATTCAATTTGTTTATATAAGATTTTTGGTCCAATCTTAATATTATCATTTACAATTTCTAAATTTGATTCAATATTTTTCACATGAGTTATGATATCTTGATTTATCATATCGATTTTTTCTAAAGGTAAAGCATAATTATCATATTGTTCTAAAAATTGATTTATAATAATATCTTTTTCTTCATATTCGGGAGATTCATCTACTAAAATTTGTAATGCTTTATTTTTTATTTCAGTTAACTGTTGGGAATTATTTATTTGTTTTATCTATTCACTTAGAGATTTAAATTTGCTACTTAATTTTTTTTCTAACTCTTGTAATTTAATTCTATTAGTATTAGTTAAAATAACAACATTTTATAATTCTTCTAAAATTAATTTATCTTTTCTATCAATTCTAGAAAATATTTCTAAAGTTCTAAAATTTTTCTTTAGGTTCGTTACTAGGCTCTGATACCAATTTTGTGAAAAGGCGAAAACGTTAATACAGATAAAAAATATTTTGAGGACTAAATTGAAATTTTTTTATATAAGATGACAATGGGTGCAATTTTTATGTTTGTGGATAATTTAGGTAGATAGTAATATAAAAAAATGGTCAATGGCCATTTTGAAAAATTGGCCGGGTCAACCGGTTATTTGCCACCTATTCCTCCTTCTTCCTCCCATCATTTTCCCAATTTACCTAGCCTCGCCCGTTCTCACCCAGCAAATGGTGAAGTCTCTCTCCGTTTCTCTCATACAGTTCTAGAGAGAGAAAAGGGCAGAAGACACCCAAGTCCAACCCTTCACATTCTTCCATCTTGAAACACGTTTTGAAGCAAGACCATGTGCTGCAGGGCCGGACCTGTGTTTTGCGGGGCCTGAGGCGAACTTTTGATTTTGGGCTCATAAATCATAAGCAAGCAATTAAATTTTCGTGAAATATACCATACACTTCAAAGTTCAAGTCTTGCAACGAAGTAATTATTCAATTCTTTCGTGAAATATAAAATACTACACTAAATGTAAGAGATCAAAATTATTTTTCACCATTTTTTTTGTTACATTTTCTTAGCTAACAATGACTTTGAATTAGTATTGAATTCTTTCGTAGAAATTAAAAGCAAGTATTAAAAATGTGAGTAGATGCACAAAATAAAAATAAGCAAAAAAAGTAGTCAAAATGCAATTAACAGACATAAAGTTGCTCATTTACAACAATAAGTAAGCAAATCGACTAACTAACCATCTTCAATAATAAACATAAACCATAAAAAACGTTCAATTTCCATTAATTAAATGTCATTAAGAGAACAGATCAAATTAAGCCCAAAAATACAAAACTTATCATTGTCTCAGATTACTCCAACATAGAAATGTCAGGATTCTTTTCCACTGATGAATAGAACAGATCAAAACCCAAAAATTGAGACTCTTATATTATTATTGCCTCAAATTACTCCAACATAGAAATGTCCAGTTTTTTTCCTTTACTTATTATTGCCTCAAATTACTCTATCATATAAATGACTTTTGTTTTTCAATACTGAAGATAACAAATCAAGTTCAACTAAAAAAATACAGAATGTTATAATTCATGATGGTCTCAAATTACTCCAACATATACATGTGGTCCGATATTTTTCTTGACTTACATGTGAAGAAACGGAAAGGGCTGTGTGCTTCCAAAACATTTTTATCCCCGAACTCCATCGTCGTTCTTACTTCTTTGGTATTGATTTTTGCCATTTTGATTTCTAAGGATTTTGCTGTTTTGTTTTCCCCCATTTCCCGTTTTGTTTTTGCCACTTTAAAGGCTTAGTGGGTTTGAATTTTTTTTTTTTTTTTAAAAAGCAAAAAAATGATTTTGGGCCCCTAAAAAACTAGGCCTGAGGCGGAGGCCTCTTAGGCCTCTCCTCAGGTCCTACTATGCATGTGCATATATACATGTACTGTATAACGTATACATACAAATCACAGTTCTTCAATTCATATTTTAACCTAATTGAAAAATTAACATTTTCTTGGAGCTCAATTTCAACCTAAAGGGGAAAGATTATTGTACTAGAGAATTATCGGTAGAGTAACTACTTAAGGAAGAATAAAGAATGGGAGTTCCAACTTTTTACAAGTGGCTTGCAAGTCGGTACTCGCTGTGTATTGTGAACGTGGTGGAGGAAGAGCCCAGGGAGGATAAAAATGGGGTGTCAATACCTATTGATGTAACTAAGCTTAGGTGTAGAGTTTGATAATTTGTATTTGGATATGAATGGTATTTTTCACCCCTGTTTTCACGCAAGAGCCTAACCCTAATCATGTAGAGCTTGTAGATCGATACCAGCTGTGTATCGTGGACGCATATGGGATGAAGAAGATACACAGTTTTCCCTTTTTTCTTTTCTTTTTTGATTTTTAATTTATTTAATGTAATTTTTTAATTTGGTAAATAGAAGTTACAATTTTTCCATTTATAAAAATATTAAAAATGTGGTCAAACTCAATTTTTTTGGTCAATTAACGGTAAATTGGATATTTTCCATCCATTGGGGGCATCACCTATAATGTTTGAAAATGCTAAGGATGACGGCTGCAACAAATCAAAAGTTTGTGAAAAGTCTACTAACGTTTGAAAAGTTTGGAGCCTCTACTGCTATTATCCCTAATTTATATTATGTTAAAATACACTAACTCCTTTGGTGGGAATTAAAATTAAAATTTTAATATATCACTATCACTAAAATATATAAAAGAGGAGAGTTGGTTACTATTCATAAGGCATCATGATTATGTAATGCTGATGTCATATGTTATTTTATTAGTTTTTTGGCCTTCTTTTTCTCTCTCTCTCTCTCTCTCAGATCTCCTTTTGAAACCCTAACAAATGTCACACATTTTCTCCATTTCAAGTGCAATACTACGCTGTAAAATCACAAATGTTTTGTTTTTCTTTATTGTCGCTACCATGGGTCATATTTCTCTTGAAGATTGGAGCTCTAGACGGCAACGACGGAAGATGCAGAGTATTAGAGGTAAAAACTTTTGGTAAAATCATAGAGCTTTTGTTCTTCTTCATTGTCATTACCACATGGTCGTATTTCGCCTGGAGATTGGAGGTGTAGACGGCGGCAAGGAGGACGCAAAATATTGTAGGTAAAAACTTTTAGTATGTGATTTTTGTTCAATTTTCTCCTCTTTCAATTTTTTTTTTTTTACTCTTAGAAGATAGTAGTCTCATTTATGTTAAATATAGATCAAATTTTGTAATCCATGTACATTTTTAACAATCAACAGTAATATGGACGTTGATCTTTTTATAGATGCTTATGTAGACAGAGAGATAGCTTAGATTTGCTACTTTTTGAAAATTTTGAAATGAATTTTATTGTAATGTTGGGCTTTTCTTGGTTATTGCTTTGTATTGTTTAGTGGGTTTTGAAGATTATTCCGAGAACTTGAGATTCCTGTTGATTTTACATTGAGGGTAAATTCTTGAATCAAAATTTTATCTTTTTTTGTTTCCTTCAAACTCTTTTTATTGTTTTTTTTTTTTTTCTGTATTTCTCTCATTTGTAATGCCAAACAAAGATTCTGTGTTTGTGAATCGGTGCACATTTATATTTATGCAAACATATATTGTCCAGTTCTTTATGTTGTAAATGGGTAGAGTAAACATTAGGGTTACTACACGGTTGGACAATAGAAAAATCATTTGTTATGAGACGCTAATTTGACAATGATATGTTATAGGTACATATTAGCCGGAATTGAAGTTGATGAATCGGAAAGACCTATTTTAAGTTTTATTCAAGCTAAAATATAGTTATGATTGTGGTAGGGTTAATTGCTCATTGTTTTGTTGGAAAATGAAGCTTATGCGTGGCTAATGATATTGTGAAGCTTTTATTTTGTAGATATTCTTATGCATTGTGATAAACATTTTTCCTATAGTTGATTTATATTAACAGTCAATGTGGATAAGTATAAGAGTAACCCATACGACCTTGCATTTTTGTGGTGGTAGTTTGCTAGATAGTGCCACAATCATTCTGTTATTTTAAAAGCACACATCTGAAATTATCCGCATAATTATATTTTTTGGTATATTCAAGCACAAAGAGAAACTAGGGTACACAAGATACAACTAGAGAAATGTGCCAAAATGGCTGCTAAAGAGCTGGAGAAATTTGATTGGAGGCTTTCTATCTTCTATGTTACCAAAACTAAGAAAAGATCAAAAAAATTTGATTGTCTTGAATTTAACAATCCTCTCTTCTTATTTGTTATTTTATGCACATGATCCGAACAAGGATCCAAACATTTTTGGAGATCCATACAAAATGTTGTTTGTAAATAGACTTGTGAGTAATATTTTCCTTTCGAATTACAATCGTTTTTTCTCAGACAATAAAGTTAGTGCCTAATGTTGTTATCTATAACACTATCTTAGAAAATAAATTTTTTGTCTAATAATTTCTATTCAAATACTTCTATCTTTTCCATTTACATTGAAGTAGCTAATTAATATGTTTCATGCTCAGACCAATTGCAAAGAGACTATGGAAGAAAATTTATATTTGCAAAATTCTGACCAATTTCGCAGATGATTTGGTCAAAATAAGTTCTTTTTCATTGAATCAAAAGATTAGCTTTGTTTCAACCACGGTCTGTTCCTGTTCTAAGATAGATGCATTATTCATTTTTGTGAGTCGACTTTGTTTTATGCATTTTAGGTATTTTAAACATTTTAGGATTAAATATGATGTGCAGATCGCAGCCATTTCAATCAATTTTTCCATCATTTTAATCATTTTAGTAGGCTCAATAATGAAAGAAGTCAACTTATATTTAATCACACATTTCATGGGTTGAAAAATTACAGAGTATTTTTACAGTTTTGTTCTTCTCTATCCCCTGCGGCGCAACCCACTTTACGTATAGCAAAGGAATTCGTGTCAATAGACTAAATGATAAAGAAGAGTACTTGATTCTATATCCTTTTTCTAATTCATCTCTTGGGTCAAGTTATGAATTCAATGAACAAGTGGGCTACATATGACCAGTTAAAACTTGCTAATATACTCTATGCTAATGAGTTGGTTCTTTTATTGTCTATCGTATGATTTTCATTGTTATTAATCACTTTGTTTTTTTTTTATTTTCTAGTCGCTATTTTCATTAAAGGGCACTATTTATTTTATGTTGACTAGCACGAAAGAGATATGTGATTTTTGGTTTTGGTTCTTGAACTGATCTTTTATGTAAATTGTATGAACATATTAATGCGACAATATGTGATAGTGGTAATACAAATTGTGATGTATTACCATGACAATTCTTGTGAAAAATGGAAAATGAAGATCAAACTCATGTGGTACGGTATTATTTGGATAGTACTTTAGAATAAGTATCACATTGTTTAAATTCTACGCTCTGAAGATTTATCACACATCGCTTGAAAGTTATTTTGTGCGTCTTTCAATAAATATTTTTACTATTCAAGCCTGTCTTTAAAACACTAAAGTTACATGTGAATTCTTTTACGTGTCATTTTGTTTATTTCTTTTTCTTTAATTATTCTCTTATCATTCTTTTTGGTAGTCTTGTCGATTGTTAATGAGAATCTATATGACTTGTTTGTTTACATAACTATAATTTGAGTACATTTAATATGTTTACCTTTATAAGATTGAAAGAATTTGTTATAAATTTTGATGTTATTTTGAAAATTCGGGTTCATATTGAATTTTTAATTATTAAGATATATTGAGAATATTTTTACATTTTTTTTTAATTTTCCGTGTTATTAGCTGTTAGAACGTGAGTATTTTCCTGCGATTTTTGAATATTTTGTTGTTAATGAGTTCATTTGCAGTTGAGTAATAACTAAGAGCCTGTTTGATTCGAATTAAAATCTGATTTTAATCAAAATCAAAATCTAACAATCAATATTAGTCACATCTTTTATGGGTCTCGCAACTTTTCAATCACACATTTCAAAATTTCTATCATAATCTACTAAAAAACTCTAATTTTAATCCTCATTAAAATCATCTAAATAAATAACTTCAACTAAGAATTTATTCACTAACATTGAAACTCATTGTCCAAAGCAATTACTTCTATCTTCATGTTCAATTAGGTGTTTATTGTAGTCACTTAAATCATTAAAAAATATCTCAACACCTTACGATATTATTAACAAAATCACTTCCAAAACTTTAACAACCATCGTGCAACGCACGATATACACTAGTTTTAATAAATAATAAATAAAATATATGATTAAAAAGTCGTGGATCATTGAAATATATATTTAAAATTAATTATTAATTATAACTTAAATTAAAATTTTAATTTTAATATCAACCAAACAGAGAGCTTGAATCTAATCGGGATATATGTTTCAATTAACTAGAGAGCGTTATTCTAATTTATGCCTCCATTTGGGAAGAATTTATAAACGTCTTAATTTATATATAGATAAAAAAATAAATGATGAATAAATAAATAATACTATTAGAATGTGCAATTAAAAATAAGATTTGATATATTATTTATAAATAATTATAAATTGAATGATTATACCACAAAGAAATTTTTTTATTGAACCACAATTTTAAATATTATTTATTTATTAAATTAGACATAAATAATTACTTTAGTTTCTTTCTTTAATTCGTACATACATCATTCTTCTCTATTTTTTCTCTCTATCTTCACTTTTTTTTTTGTTGAATATTCTTGCTTTTTCTCGTTTTTAATTATGTTATTAATTTTTTATTTTAATTTATGACGTTGACAAACTAGAATGGATGCAAAAAAGAAAAAAGAAAAATGTAATTTAGCAAATTTAATTTATCGTTAATGTACTTTATACGTTACAATAAAAAAGGTAATTACATTAATACTTCATTTTTCTTTGTTGACCACCAATTAATTACGTTGAAGTTTTTAATTATTGCCTATTTCGTAATTTTTCACTCTTTTGGTGCATTTTTATCATTAACATTTCAAATAGTCTGTTAAAGTGCTTTGAAATGAAAAACAACTTATATGATTGTAGACTTTTTTAATATATATATATATATATATATATTATATAAATTGTAAACGAGTGTTTTTATGTCCCGATATCGTTATCATAGAGAATGTGCATTAATTAATGAGAATATTATGACAAAAATACAATGAAAAATGTTCGAGATATAAGTACAACTATGAAGAAAGATCGAAAAATGTTCAAGATATAAGTACAAATATGAAAATCGTTAATAGGCGTGCTGATGTGGCCATGGAAAAATGATAGTGGTGACTGGTTTACCAACACAACTTCCACATCAGCAAAGGCACATCCAAACACGGCTTTACTAATTAAAGAACACGACTTTGAATTGTAAAAACATAAACCTTTAAGCATGAAAAACCAATTTCCCTAGAACGAACCCGTGAGCATGAATCCATTCCCCTCAAATCGAACTCCTAATTGTGAAATCCATTTTCCCAAATCAATTGTCCCCCAAATCGAACCCTTAAAGCTGGAATCCATTTTCCCCAAATTTCTCTGTTCTATGTCACGAAGCTATGAACCCTAATCTTCAATTCTATGTCGCGATGTCTGTGAACAAATAATTGGCCATTGTTGACCATTCTTGAAGGCATGCACATGGACGGTTCACTTGAAGGTAATTCTGAAACAAGTCCTTTGGTTGCTTATTCAATTTGATGTATTACCATGATTGTTTCGTTTTTCCTTCTGCAGATATTCTTCTATTTTTCTTCTTTAATTTTGGAAAAATTTATATAATATAGTTATATAAATTTTTTAATTGATCATAGTAAAAACTTCTTCCACTTTCCTCGTTATGCTGTTAATATATGAAGTTTAATATGCACCATATATTTAAATTATTGGCTCCATATATTCCAATTCTTTTATATTCTAACATATTTTAATCTGCATAACTGCTAATACAAATATGAATATTTGAAACTGTTGAAGTACCTCTTTCAATATAACCTGTTATACTGGTACCCAAGTACTAACTTTTATATATAAGTCAGAAATCAAGGCAATGCACCACATATTCCAATTCTTCCACTTTCCTCGTATAACACCACAATCACTTTACCAATTAGGGCACTCGTTTAATCATTGTTGTCTAGGTTATTTTTTATATGGTAGAATGACGAATGGGATCAACTTGTGCCTGCGTGATGTTTATTGGTTATAGGCCATTAAAAATGTGAGCAATTTCTCAAAAAAAAATAGTAGTTTGTCTTGTTAACTATCTCAGTCCCAAGTACTTACTTGATTTCTAATGACAGAGTATGTGGATGATCCAGACTTCATTGATTTAGATATTGATTTGGCATCTGATCGAAAAGACATCGAATATGGCATAAATGTGACGTACAAGATTGAAATGGGATTGGTTGGCCGTGGAGATCAAGTTCCAGATGAACAACCCTCAGAGGATAACCAACGGCAACATTAAATTACAAATTTATGAATTCCCATTTCCTTCTTTTGTATGTTACTGATTTTGAGGAAATTATGGAATTTATGTGGAACTTATGGTGTTGCTTTTGAAAATTCTAGGTGAGGTCAATGCTCTTGTTCTTACTTGTGTCAGATCAGCAGGGCGGAGAATAACATAAGGGTTTGGCAGTTTTGCTTGATGCTCACTGGAAAAAAGGCCAACTGATTGTTCATTTGATGTTGATGAAGATTGTATAATCAATTGGAACAAACTTGACAAATAAGATAAAAAAAAAATTTAATCAACAACGTATGCGGTCTAGTTTCAAGAAGCTTTTCTCTTGAGTTTTCCATTCTAATCTACAAACAGGAGAAAATTTTCACAAAATTACTGCAATTCCTACTGCAATTTTCAAAAAATCGAGTTTATTCTTATTGCAATTTTCTCATAGACACTCCATTAGCTAAATAATCAAATCATTAGTTTTGAAATAATAAAATGGCAGCATAAAAATGAGTGTTAATTGGATTATGGAGATGAATCATATAAACATGTTTTTCCTTCATTAACGACTAGAAAATAGTGTCATTGTAAAATGTTCTTGACCATTGATCGGAAAGACGAAGATGCACGCCAAAAATAAAAGGGAGAGTTGGTTAAATAGCCTAGTCAAACAATGTTTTTGGTTAAATATCCCTCTATCAATGTTTGTTGGTCAAATGGCCTTCATTTTCAAAATATAATAAACAAGTAATATCAATTATCCAAAATGTCCTCACCATTGAAAATACCCAAATACCCCTTTCAATCCAAAAAATTCCTCAATTAAATTCAATTTTTGGTCCCCAAAATCAAAGAACCCGTTTTCTTCTTCAACCATTTTTTATACTCTAAAATCCTATCCAAAATCAAAGAACCCGTTTTCTTCTCTTCAACCATTCTTGATACTCTAAAATCCGATTCTTTATTATATTCTTCACATATTTGGGTATTTTATACATATTTATCATCTATATTGAATTTCATTTACATTTGAAGAAAGAACAAAAATAATTTTAGAAATTTTATGTAAATTGTGCATTTATTATTGAATATAGTGTTGAATAATATTTAAATTGGTGTTGTTTTTGTACTTAGTGTATTTTTTTGAGTTGCTTGCAACTATTAGAAGGTAATGGTGCTTCAACTGTTATCCGAAATGTAGAACGCCACTCCAGTCGTTCTTCGCTACAGAAAACGACACTACAGTCGTTATCTACTGTGGTTTGATTTTTTCAATGAAACGATCTCTGAAAATGGACTTTTAACGTAAATAACACAGAAAATTTGATCATTTCACACAAAAATGTTGAAATGATATAGCTTTTATATTATCGAGATTGTGAAATCATAAATCGTAATACTTCTATGTGTCGATTAAATTAATGAGCATATTTCTTAATTTTTTTTTGATGTTATGTGTATATTTCAACATAAATAAGTTCAACCTATTATTTTTCAATGCACGAATAGGTCGTGATTGCTTATAGTTGTGTTTATACATGTAACAGTACATCTGCCTACAATAAAACGACACTACAATCGTTATCTGTAGTGTAGAACGACACTACAGTCGTTATCTTCCATGTAAAAGGACAGTACAATCGTTATCTGTTATGCTCTATCCGTTATTGATAATATAATGTAGTTACTTTGATAATTTAAATATGATAATTATTTTCACATTACTTTAATATATACACGGCATATTTCTCAAATTTAAGTATAAAGAAATTAAGTAATGAGTATATCTCTCAAATTTTATACACGACATATCCATCTTACAACTTAAATAAATTCAAATTATCGATTATCAGGGTTCGGACGGGTCGTGACTGCTCACAATCGTGTATATAGACAGAACGACACAATAGTCATTCTACAAACAGTAACGACACTTGTGTCGTTCTCAAGAACAAGATTGTCTATTGTCTATTCCTTTCCTCCTTTAACGACCTCAAACATTATACTCTCTGACTTAAGAATGTCAAAAATGTCAATCATGTGTAAGGTAATGGTAGAATTGACATAGATTATGTGATATTTTGTTGGTGAAATCACAAGTCGTTATCTATGTTCATTAGAAAATATAACTAATGAGTGCATCTCTCAAATTTTTGTGCATGACATGTCCATCTTGCAACTTAAATGAGTTTGATTTATCGATTGTTGAGGTTCGGAGGAGTTGTGGCCATTCAAACTCTTATTTATTGACAGAACGACACTTGTGTCGTGAAACGGCACATGTGCTGTTCCGATAATTTCTCTAATATTTGGCTTCTTTTCCGCTTTTACGACCTCAAACATTGTACCCCATGACTTAAGGAAGTCAGATATGTGGATCAGACTCTTTAGATTCGTGTTTATTGACAGAACGACACTGGTGTCGTAAAATGGCACATGTGCTGTTATGATGATTTTTCCAATATTTTGCTTCCTTTCCTCCTTAACGACCTCAAGCATTATACTCCATGACTTAAGAAAGTCAGAAATGTAGATCATGTGTAAAGTAAGGATATAATTGACATAGATTATGTAATATCTTGTTGGTGAAATTACAAGTCGTTATCTATGTTCATTAGAAAATATAATTAATGAGTGCATCTCTAAAATTTTGTGCACGATATGTCCATTTTGCAACTTAAATGAATTCCACTTATCGATTATCGAGATTTGGAGGGGCCGTGACCATTCAAATTCGTGTTTATCGACATAACGACACTTGTGTCGTGAAACGGCACATGTGCCGTTCCGATGATTTCTCCAATATTTAGCTTCATTTCCGCCTTTACGACCTCAAGTATTGTATCCCATGACTTAAGGAAGTCAGAAATGTGGATAAGACGCTTTAGATTTATGTTTATCGACAGAACGACACTTATGTCGTGAAACGGTACATGTGCCGTTCTGATGATTTCTCCAATATTTGGCTTCATTTCTTCGTTATCGACCTCAAGCATTGTACCCCCTGACTTAAGGAAGTCAGAAATGTCGATCAATTGTAAAGTCAGAGTAGAATTGACATAGATTATGTGATATCTTCTTGGTGAAATCACAAGTCATTATCTAAGTCCGTTGGAAAATATAACTAATGAGTGCATCTCTCAAATTTTGTGCACGACATGTCTATCTTGCAACTTAAATGAGTTCGACTAATCGATTATCGAGGTTCGGAATGGTCGTGGCCGTTCAAACTCTTGTTTATTGACAGAACGACACTTGTGTCGTGAAATGGCACATGTAACATATCGATGATTTCTCCAATATTTGGCTTCCTTTCCGCCTTTACGACCTCAAGTATTGTACCCCATGACCTAAGGAAGTCAGAAATGTGGATCAGACGCTTTAGATTCATGTTTATCAACAGAACGACACTTATGTCGTGAAACGGCACATGTGCCGTTCTGATGATTTCTCCAATATTTGGCTTCATTTTTTCCTTAATGACCTCAAGCATTGTACCCCCTGACTTAAGGAAGTCAGAAATGTCGATCAATTGTAAAGTAAGAGTAGAATTGATATAGATTATGTGATATCTTGTTGGTGAAATCACAAGTCATTATCTAAGTCCGTTGGAAAATATAATTAATGAGTGCATCTCTCAAATTTTGTGCACAACACGTCCATCTTACTACTTAAATGAATTCAACTTACCTATTATTGAGGTTTGGAGTGGTCATGGCCGTTCAAATTCGTGTTTATTGACAGAACGACACAAGTGTCGTGAAACGGCACATGTGCCGTTCCGATTATTTCTCCAATATTTAGCTTTCTTTCCGCCTTTACGATCTCAAGTATTGTACTCCATGACTTAAGGAAGTCAGAAATGTGGATCAGACGCTTCAAATTCGTGTTTATCGACAGAACGACACTTGTGTCGTGAAACGGCACATGTGCCGTTCCGATGATTTCTCCAATATTTAGCTTCATTTTCGCCTTTACGACCTCAAGCATTGTACCCCCTGACTTAAGGAAGTCAGAACGTCGATCAATTGTAAATGAGTTCAAATCATCGATTATGGAGGTTCGGAGGGGTCGTGGGCGCTCATTCTCGTGTTTATGGACAAAACGACACAAGTGTCGTTATAGTAACAGTAACGGCACTTGTGCCG
Organism: Osmanthus fragrans; assembly: GCA_019395295.1. Classification (NCBI taxonomy): domain Eukaryota; kingdom Viridiplantae; phylum Streptophyta; class Magnoliopsida; order Lamiales; family Oleaceae; genus Osmanthus; species Osmanthus fragrans. The sequence goes on from CM033353.1 coordinate 8,568,632, forward strand.
TTCTGATGTTTTCTCCGATATTTTGATTCTTTTCCACCTCGATGACCTAAAAAATTGTACTCCCTGGCTTAAGGAAGTAGAAAATGTTGATCAGCAGTTATAGATACTTGTTTATTGAAAGAACGATACGAGTGTCATGTAACGACACATGTTTCGTTCTGATGATTTCTCCGATATTTTTATTCGATTCCGCCGCGACGACTTCAAATATTGTACCCCAAGGAGGTCGAAAACGTCGATTAGCAGTTATAGATACTTGTTTATTGACAGAATGATACAAGTGTCGTGTAACGGCACATGTGCCGTTCTGATGATTTCTCCATTATTTTGGTTTCATTCCGCCGTGAAAAGCTCGAGCATTGTACCCCCTGACTTAAGAAAGTCGAAAATGTTGACCGTGTGAAAAATAATGATAGAATTGAGATAAAATATATGTTAGAAAAATATAATTAAAGCGTGTAACTATCAAAATTTCTGCACCGCACGTTCATCTTACAACGGAAATAAGTTCGAATTATCGATTATCGGGGTTCGGAGGTGTCATGGCCTCTCGTACGCTTGTTTATGTTTTGAACGACAGAAGTGTCGTTATAGTCACAGTAACGACACTTGTGTCGTTCTGAAAAAAAACTGTTTATTGTTAATTGATCTTACCGAATTTGGAAAGGGCTTACCGGATATTAGATGCACATACCGTATATGAGGTTATTTGAAAATATCGGATTTGGTTTTTTGCACTAACCGAATTTCTGTTTTGTTGCATACCGTATTTAAATTGCACACCGTATTTCAACTTACCGGTTAATCAACACTTACCATATTTTAAAGCTTCATACCGAATTTTATCTTTTTTACACAAACCGTATTTTAGAACAACTGTTTATTTTCATAACGACACTTGTGTCGTTCTCTCAAATTTTTCATTGTCAGTAACGGCACTAGTGTCGTTTTCATGGACTTGTATAAAATATATAACGGCACAAGTGTCATTTTTATAGGGGTTTCCTGAATTTGAAGCAATCAATAATAATGAGCTTCAAAATAATATTTAACTTGAAATAAACATGTACAATTGCAATAAATAATAATGGCACAAGTGTTGTTCTAACTGCAATCAATATTTGACTTGAAGCAAACATGTACAATTGCGAAATCAATCTCTCGGATATTAACACAAAAAATAAATTCAAAACATTCACTAGCGTTATGTTTGTAATACTATATGAAAACGACACTTGTGCCGTTACTGATATTGAAATGATTTGAGAGAACGACACAAGTCAATGTATTGATTCGTTAGAAAATATAATTAATGAGTATAATTAATGAGAACAACACAAGTCAATGTATTCGATCATGTGAATAATAATGATAGAATTGAGATAGATTTCATTATATGATATCTTGTTGGTGAAATAACTAGTCGTTATCTACGTTCGTTAGAAATTATAATTAAAGCGTGTAACTCTCAAAATTTCTGCACGGCATGTCCATCTTGTAACGAAAGTAAGTTCAAATAATATATTATCGGGGTTCGGGAGGTGTCGTGGCCGCTCGTACGCTTGTTTATGTATAGAACGACAGACTTGTCGTCATAGTCGCAATAACGGCATTTTTGTCGTTCTGAAGAAAAAAACTGTTTATTGTCATAACGACACTTGTGTCGTTCTCTCAGATTTTTCAATGTCAGTAACGGCACTACTGTCGTTCTCATGGACTTTTATAACTAGCAAAACGGCTTACCGGATATTAGATACACAAACCGTATACGATGAGGTTAACTGAAAATACTGAATTTGAGGTGCACATACCGGATTTGAGGTGCACATACCGGATATTGGTTTTTTTCATTCTTACCGTATATCAACATTTCGTTCAAAAAATCAAATTACAACAGATAACGACTGTAGTGTCGTTTTAAGTTGCTGATAATGACTGGACTGTCGTTTTACGTTTTCACTAGCAGGTGAGTGTTATTATCATCCAATGGTTGCAAACAACACAAAAATCACACTGAATATGAAAACAATAGCAACTAAATATTATTTAATACCATATTTAACAATAAAAATACAACATACACTAAATTTTTGAGATCTTTATTCTTTCTTCAAATGTAAATGTGATTTTTCAATATAGATGAAATACTCACAAGATACCCAAAATAAGTGAAGAATATGATAAAGAACATAATTTTAGGTTAGGAAGAATGGTGTTTGAAGAGAAGAAAATAGGCGATGGTGATTTTGAAGACTTAAAATTGAAGAAGATGAAAAGGAGGAAGAAGAAGACGTTTTTTAATTAAAAAAAAAAAAAAAGAATTAGGGTTTTAAGATGGAGGAGAATGAAATGAGAAAAATTGAAAAATATTAAGTTACCAATTGAAGGAAAATATTGTCATTTTGCCAACTAAAATATTTTACATTTTTTAATTTATTTTTATCATTGGTCAAAGGCCATTTAACCAAACACATTGTCTAGTGAGGTTAAATGGCCAAATTCCCCAAAATAAAATGAGTTGTGAACAAAACCAATTTTCCATTCAAAAATCAACTCTTGTCCTACCATAGGAACAATTTTACAACAAACAGGAACATAAATTACCTTTTTTTATCTTGAGGTAGATGAATTTGAAGCTCTCAATAATTAGACGACCTGATTTGGGATACCGCGGTGTACGATGAAAATTACCCGAATAAGTTGAATGGATTTTCAGAATACAAAGACTTCATGTGAGATTTGGTAAAAATAGATTTCGGGATGGTGGAATTTGAGAGATCTTTGGAGGTTCTTGCTTCAGACACTTAGGGTTCTCGGCGAACGGGAGCAATTGATTTGAGAGAGACTTCACGCTAATTGTGTTATGATTTTGTAAAGTCGTGTGAAATGAAATTGGTAAAGCTGTGCTTGGATGTTCCATTGCTGACGTGGAAGTTGAGTTGGTAAATCACTTACTACTTGGAAGGAGTTAATCGGCCACATTATTTTTCCATATGCCATGTCATTACTTCTATTAACGATTTTGATCGGATGAGTGATGGAGTTGGACGGAGCAAAATTCAGTGGTCAATGAGGCAATTAATGAAGTTCGGTGAGTAAATCGTCACATGATATAAAGTTCAGTGCCCAATAAAACATTTAACTCTATATTTTCTTCCAAAATTGGCAAATTTTCTAAACTGAAAATGGCCAAATACAAAATGTTCATCCTTAGAAGTGAAGCATCCATTTAAGAATCTAAAAAGTTTTTAGACTTTTTTTTTTTTTTTTTCAGTAACCAGTAGTAAGCACGTGCATTGTACGTCTTATATATCAGATAAGTAATATATGTAATATTTTTAAAGTACTAAAATTATTTTTGAAAAGTATTACTGCTCTCCTAATTAATAATTTCTCTAAATTAATATAAGATTTATAATTTTTCTGAATTGGTGATGGAGAGGGAAATAATTTTTGTATTTAATATATAAATTTGCCATTTTGAATCACGTACCTCAGCATAGTCCATTTCGGTTTTCCTCTATTGCTTCGACATTTGTAATGTAATTCCTCGATTTCGGACGTTTAAATAATATTCTTGTTACAACCTTCAAGGGGAAAAACTCACAAAATCTATAAAAATGTAGAACAAATTATGTAAAAAATGATGACTACACTTTATATTGCCAATTTTAAAGCTTTCAAGCCTTGCTCTACTAACTCATGCTACACATATCATCATTAAAAACAAAGTAATAAACCTTCAAATTCAAGAAATCATTTAACATATTTATGAATAATGATAAAAATCTAAAATATCAAATGAAATTACAAATCAAAACATTTAAAGATTTGAACAAAAAGAAAAAAAAAGAATTCTTGCTTTGATGTAATAAATTTTTTATCTGATATGTTTGAATATAAATATGCCAAATCAAATTTAGAAAGTAAAGTATATACAAATGTGAATATTTGAACGCAAAATCGAGAGGGTACATAAAATTGATACAAACAGGACATGCAAGATACTCATGGACATTGGTGATTTGATCAATCACAATTCCATTGAAGATGAATTGTGGTTCGTCAATTAGAGTGTGGGTTTCATGATTGTGGAAATTAAAGTTTAAAATAATTGAATTAATGTTATTAATCAAATTGAAATAATATTCTTTTAATTTCTATAAATGGTTTATTTAAGGTAATCTTTTGAGCTCCTTAAACAACACTTGATATTCAATTTTATTTTGAATTAAGGGCCTGTTTGATTGGTCGTAGTTTTCCGTGGAAGGTGGAAAACGTTTTCTTGTTTTTTACTATTCACCTGTTTGATTGCACTAATTTTCCAGGGAAAACGTTTTCCAACGTACAAGCGGTTGATGCACAAAAACTAAAAAACGTTTTTTTCACCATAGTGGTGGGAAAACGTTTTCCAACTTTTTGACAATTTTTTTTTAAGCAATTGGAACACATTACAAAGTTAATGGTAAAATTTTTTTTATCCATTTAATTGATAATTTGCGTAAAAAACAAAACCAAACAAAAAATTTGTCAGGTGAAAAATTATACCAATTAAACACCATTAATTACAATTCCCTGTAAAACGTTATCTAGGCAATTCAATTCACTGTCATTCATTTTCTTTCCACCCATTTTCCACCCTTGTAATCAAACAGCTCCTAATTCTATTAATCAAATTAAAAGATTTTTTTTTTTTTAATCTCAAAAGGAAATTTAAGGCATCATTGAGTCCCTTAAACAACACCCATTTTTTAATTTCGTGTTGAATAAAATGAATTAATTCTATTATAGAAAATAATGTAAGATTAATTTAGGAAATTATTGACCATTTTTCAAATTTATTTTGAATTAATGCTATAAATAAAGTTAAAAGATTTTTTTATTTTTTAAAATCCCAAAATGGGAATTTAAGGCCATCATTTGAGTTCCTTGAGCAACACCTGTTTTTTCAATTTCATGTTGAATAAATTGAATAAACTTTTTTTTTTTTTTTTAATTTCAAAAGAGGAATTTAAGGTCATCCTCTGACTTTCTTAAACAACACTCAATTTTCAATTTCATGTTAAATAAATTAAATTAATGTAATATTAAAAGATTAATTAGCTAATTATTGATAACTATGATTTTTTTTTTTTTAATTTCATGTTGAATAAATTGATTTAATGTTATTAAATAAGAGTATATTTGACATATAACTAAATATGTAAGAGTAAAATTGGTATTCAAAAATTTCAATTAATTATCAATAAAATTAAAATTAAATAAGGATACATTAGGTATATAGCTAAATATGCAAGAGTAAATTTGGTCTTCAAAAGTTTCTTCTCAATTCTTCCTTTTAATAAATAATAATAATAATGTAGATGTAAGTGACAATTACATTTTGGTAAATGCCTGTGCTTGAGCTCTATTTTAGTAAGCAAATGTAATTTGAAATAGTGAATTTTTGGAAAATATGTGGTTAAAAAGATAATTTTTTATTATTTAATAATTAAAGCATGTTAGATGTACAACATTTTTTTTATTTTCTTTGATAGTCTTCTCATATGTAGGGGTAGGCCCTACACCACAATTAAATTAATTTCGGGGTCCACTTGTGTGAGTGGGCAGTAAAAAAAGTGTACGTTGTACACTTAGCATATTTCTTTTCAATTTACGTATAAAATTATTTTGTTGAAGAATGTAAAGTTGAAAATGAGGTTTTGAAAAATTGGGGTCATTGTTTGTGCCCTTTTTTTTTTTCAATCAAAATACATTTTTCAACAGCAATTTTATCATATTTCAACCACACATTCTTCAATAAATAATATTACACCCAAATTCAAAACTTTTAATTATTTTTTAGAATTTTGCTGTAAAAATAGGGGGGTCGATAGCTCTTTGACCGAAACCCCGCAATTGCGGGGAGGGAGGGGGGGGGGGGGGAGCGCAAAAAATGCGGCCCCTATTGGGGGTCGATAGCTCTTTGACCGAAACCCCGCAATTGCGGGGAGGGGAGGGGAGGGGAGGGAGGGGGGGGGAGCGCAAAAAATGCGGCCCCTATTGGGAGATCAAAAATAGCCCCCTGTTACCATAACAAAATTCTATTTTTTAATCACATATTTTTCATCAATACACTATTTAAAAATATATTTTTTTTGACAAGAATGTAGTTCAAACAAAGTCTATAGGCTAAAAAAGGAGTTCAGAGATTATCAGTAGAAATTACCAGACAATTAAGCTCTTGTTTGAGCACATTATTTTTCTCATTCTCATTTTTCACTAATTTTCAACCACGCATTTTTTAATAAAATAATATTTTTTATCACATCAATAATTTTTTTATTTTTTTTTTCAAACACTATCACATCAACAATACAAATATATATATATTTTTTCAAATAATGGTACTCAATCACGGCTAAGTGTGCACGTGTAATTTTAGGTTTTCAACAATTGGGGGTTTCACGATTTCGATTGATTAAGAATGATATGAGGATAACTTTTAGGTTTTTGGGAATGGAACGATAGTTGTTGGCCTAATTATTCTATCAATTCCCTTTCGGTGACGTTTGCCTTATTTCTTAAACTGTTTTAGAAGCCAATTGTGCCCCAGCCCATGACTACTTTAAGAAAAAGAAAATTGATAAAAAACTCTACAACTTTTTTTTTTAAAAAAAAGAAAGTGAAGAGTTAAGATTAAGCAATGGCGTCATTGAATTTTATTAAGCAAATATTCTTTCTGCGCTCTGTGAACACCTCTATTTGGATCCTGTAAGCTTCATTTTGTTTTAAAATTTTCTATTGGCTTTGTTTATAACTAATTCAAGTTTTTGTAAATGGGATTGGAAGTTTTCTAATTTGGGTTTGTCAGTAACTTATTAATGTTTTGGAAATGGGATTCGAATTTTGGTGATATGTTAATTCAATTGCCACTGATTCATGCAGAAAGCTTTTTCAAGTGATTTGGACAAGGGTTTGAAAAGCTTGTGTACAGGCATTTCGTAGTCTCAAATGGTGGGGCTGTGCATATATACGACGATAAGGTAATTATATGTATTTGTTTTACTTTGTCTGTATTTGTATGTTGAGTTAGGATTGTGAAGTACGGATTTTGATGTTAAAAACTGAAAAATCTGGTGGCAGCTGATGAAATGGATAGTATTTGCCAAGAAGTTCGTTGCAAACTCTAAGCCCCCCATTAAGACTTTTAATGAGTTGAATGAAGAGTTGATTACGAAGTCTGTTGTTCTAGACAGTGGATTGAAACCATCCGCAGCTGATGTTAGTCTTCTCAGTAATATGTGTGTATGCATATCTGCGCACCTTCATCCACGAGGATAGATGTTTTGAGTAGATTGAGGATTCCGGACAAGATGAGAGAGAGAGTTGTTCTGGAGATACTTTCTCTTAAGTGCTTTTTTGATTATTCTCAAGTTGTTCTCAATTGACAAATTAGTCTTTTGAGTTCTGAGAAAGCAAAGCTGCCACACTTGTTGAGATGGATTGATTACATACAGGTGAGAGAAAGTCTGTTTGCTAATGTTGAGTTTCTTGTTTTTTCTTTATACGATTGTTTGTGAAACTTAGAGCTCTTTTATGGACAAAGCAAAGTCCATGTCCCTTACTCCTTTCCTGGCACACAACTAATAGAAGGGAGGAATCTTTCTCGTCTTTTTATCTTCAGTAGAAAAGGTCGAAAATGTATTAAATTGTTTTAGTTCTACTGAAGCTTTGATTTAGTCGTAAAAGGACAAAGGCTGAGATCTTAGGAGGGTAAGTTACTTGTCAAAAAACTGTATTTTATATTTTACCTATCACCATTTTGCTTTCTTAGGCTAGAACCTATGAGAAGATTGCAGCATTTTCCTCGAACACAATTATTTAGCTACTGATCTATCTTGGTTTGAGTGTGCATGATTTTCTACACTTGGTGAGATAAATGAATATCAGAATACTATCCATTTTACTTAGTATACTAGTACTAGGATTATGTTTCCAAATTAAAATTGGTCAAACAATTCCTAGTCATATAAATCTGGCCAAAATTTTGGTAATCAAGATCTTAATTCCTTAAAACTTCATTTAACCTTGTTTCCTTTGGTCGGGTCTAACTTGGTTTTGGCTTGTCCAGAATAACTTTTTCTTCAAAGCCAAATAATTAATTATAAGCTACAAAATGAGCCCAATATTGATGGACTAATTCTCGCTCTATCCATATCTAATTATTTGACCCAAATAATATGAAATTTAATAGAGGAAATTACACCCCACAAGGTGTTTGAAGAATAGAATTCAAAAATAAGGGATGAAGTTTTATTGTTAAAAAATCAGGTATGAATATAACAATTAAATTAAAAACCCCAATAATTTCATTATCTCACTCTCATTCTCACTCTCACTCTCGCTCTTCATCTCTTCCTCTCCTTCTCTTCTCCCACGGCGCTATCTCTTCTACCGCCATGCGTCGCCGCCCCATCCTCTATACTGACGACATCGCCGGTCCTTCTCTCCATTCTTCTCTCTTCTTAGGCTCTCTTCTTATTAGGGTTGTAAGCAAAAATCGTCAAACCGAAAAATCAAATCGAAACCGTATTTTGGATATCGTCGGTTTGGTGCCACGTGAACCCGTCAACGAAATGATTTTGAACCAAACCAAACCAAACCGGTAAAAAACGATTTGGTTTAGGTTTGAGAAATTTTATTGCGGTTTTTATCAAACCAGACCGACGAAAAAATATATAAAAATAATGAAATTTTCTAAATTGTAACATGTAAGACTTTTGTGTTGAGCTTTTTATTTATTTTTAAATGAGGCTCATATATTTTATAGGCTCTTAAATTGAAAGTCTGAAACGATTCATCAAGCAATCTCACGTTGTATTCCATATAAATTACTATCACCAAACAATTATCAACTTGTATAAATTGCATAGTACTCCAATGATTAAACAAATTTCAATCAAAATCAAAATCCTAAATTGAATTAGACTTCCTTTAAAAAATTATTGCAACTTCTGGTTCTGTCGATTATAATTTGTAGACATCTAGATGAAATGTTTTGGTCGGATCAACAACTATGTAATCAAAGTAAAAACAAAATAAAAATTTCAGATCTTATAAATGAAATTATATATTGTAAATAAATTTATTAAGGTATAGATTTACCCAATATTCTAATTTGGCTTGAGAATCAGTTAATCAAAGAATTATAAGAAGAGAAGAAAATAATCAAAGAGAAGAAGGAAAGTGATGGAGTCTAAAATGAAAAATGAATCCTATTATTTTTTATGAAAGTGATTGGAGATTGAATTATATATTTTACCAAAAAAATAAAAAAAACCTATGAGAACCGTCCGGTTCCCGGCGGTTCCCATACTAGAACCGAGAATTGGACCGGAACCAGTTGATTATTAATAATTTATCCCAAAATCAAATTATTTTTTAGAAAATCCGGAACTGAATCGATCGGTTCTAAATGGTTCGGTCCGATTCCACTGGTTCTGAAAAAAAATGCCAACTCGTAAATTAATGCCATAAAAGACGACGGGCCAAAAAATATACGGCGAAACCGGTGGTTTAAAATCGGACAAAACCGTTAGGTTTAGGTTTGAGTTTTTTTTCAAACTGTTCAAAATGGTTTGGTTTATGTTTGAGTTTTTCTCAAATCGGTGTAAACGGTTTGGTTTGAAAATATGTCAAAAATCGAAAAAATCGTACCGTTTACACCTCTACTTCTCATTTCCCTATCCTCCATTGCGGTGTTCTGCACAGATCGACGCCGCCACTCCTCCAAATCGACGCTAATGGTTCTATATAGTTCGACCTCTCTACTCCTCCAGATCGACGCCGGTGGTTTTGCACAGATCAACGCCGCGACACCACCAAGTCACTGGTGATTCTACACAGATCGACGTGCGGGTTTGTGGGTTTTGGTGGGTTTTTTCACTATTTTTGTGGGTTGGTTTGTGTTACTGTGGTTGTGGTTTGCGTTGCAACGGTGTGAGTGGTGTTGTGCTTGCTGCAGTGGTGGGTTTGCGTGGCGGTTGGGTTGGGTTTTTTTTAATTTGGTGGTGGTTTGTTTAAGATGGAGAGGTGGTGGTGTTGTGCTTACTGTAGGGGTGGTGGTTTTGCACGGAGACGGTGTTACTGTTGGGTGATGGTGGTGGTTTGGCAGCGTTGGTGTTTTTTGCAAATAGGTAGTAGTGTGTATTGGTTTGTGGTGGTGGTTGTGGTAGAATGTGTTGGTGGCGGTGTAGGTGGCGTGACGATGGGTTGTGGTAGCATGTGTTGGTGGTGTAGGTGGTGCTGGCGCGATGATGGAGGTGGTGGTAGTGTGGACGGTCGTAGGGTGAGGGTGAGGGTAAGGGTAGTCAGGCGTGATGGTGGCGTGATGTGCCGCACTATCTGTGACCAATTATTTGGTTACCTGTGACTAACTATTAATCTGTGACGTTAAAATTTGATAACCTGTGATTTCAATATAATTTGTGACCAATAGATTTGAAAATCTGTGACCAATAGATAAACTGTGACCTTTAAAATTTTTTGATTTGTGACCAACGAAATAAGCTGTGACCTAAAATTTTTTGGATTTGTGACCTCGAAATAATCTGTGACTTACAAAATTTATGATTTGTGACTTCAAAATAATCTGTAACCAATTAAATTGATAATACGTGACTGTGACCAATATTTATGTATATGTGACCTTTAATTAATAAATATTTTTAATTAATTAGCTAATACCTGAGTTTTGCATTTTGAAACTTGATGCCTGAAAATTGAATTGTGTCAAACTTAACACCTGACATATGAATTCTTTCCAATTTAATACTTATTTCACTTTGGTCACGTTTCAAAATTATCAAATGGTGCCTAATCAAAATACGTATCACCAATAATTTTATTTTTTATTTCGGGGTGTTACACCAACCATCTTTGCATAAATATCTCTTTTTGCTTGAAAAAATATTTCAAAACTCATATGATCTGTATATATCTCAAATTTATTTCTATATAGATAATGTCCCAAATTTTCAACTAAAAAACAATAGCTGCTAATTCTAAATCATGCATAGGGTAATTTTTCTTATATGACTTCAACTGCTCAGAGGCATTTGCTATCACTTTCCATCTTGAATTAACGCATGCCTTAATCCTTGTTTCGAAGCATCACTATACTGGTATATTGTCCACATCCTGCTGGAATTGTTAGTATTTGTGATCATTTCAATCTTTTCTTAAGTTTCTGAAAATTCTATTTACATTTTTTAATCCACTTGAATGGAACATTTTTACGTATCAATTACTTCATTTGTGTCGCAATCTTAGAGAAATTAATCTTAATGAACCTACGATAATATTCAGCTAATCCTAGAAGACTTCTTACTTCCATAGGTGTCGTTGGACTTTGTCGTTCTAATATCGCTTCAATTTTAATTTGATCTACTAGAATTCCTTCTTTTGTCATGATATGTCCTAAAAATGCAACATTTTCTTACCAAAATTCACATTTTTTTATCAATATGTCATCTATAAACACTATCACAAACTTATCAAAAAATTCTTTAAATACTTGATTCATTAGATCCATAAATATAGTGGGTGCATTTGTTAGTCCAAATGACATCACTAAAAATTCATAAACACCATATCAAGTACTAAATGCCGTTGTAGGAATATCCTATTTCTTAATTTTCTACTTATGTTATCTATTACGAAGATCAATCTTAGAAAATATAATCTAACTTCGTAGTTGATCAAATAAATCATCTATTCTAGGTAGTGGGTATTTATTCTTCATAGTCGTCTTGTTCAATTCACAATATTCTGTACACAATATCATCGAACCATCTTTCTTCTTAATGAATAATACTATGCTCCACAGGGTGATACACTAGGTCATGTAAATCCTTTTTGCATGAATTCATCAATTTGACTCTAACTTTCTAAACTCTATTGGAGCCACGCGTTAGGGAGCTTTAGATATCGGCAATGTTCCCAATATAAGTTCTATTACGAATTATATTTCCTTATCTGGAGCTAAACTTGGTAATTCCTTAGGAAAAATGTTAGAAAATTCTTGCACTGCTGGTAATAAACCGAATGATTCCTTGGGTTTGACCTGAGATTGCTGAATACTAACTTAAAATCCTTGACTTTCCTTGGTAATAAGTTTAGTCGCCTTAAAGTGCCAAAATTACAATCCTCGAAGTTTTTACATGTTTAGGAAACGAGACAATTCCTGCATCAGGTATATGCAATTTTTTCTTCTTACCATCACTAGTAAGGTATCTAGCTAACCAATCCATGCCTAAAATCAAGTCAAAGTCTTTTATGTCAAACAAAATTAAATCTACAGGGTAATAGTACCCTTGACGTTGAATGGTAACTTGTGGTATAAATTGAGTCACCACATGATTTGGTCCAGAAGGTGTTGTTATCTCTACGTTTTGAGGATAATACCTTACGAATAAGATCTAATGCATCTAATCACCTAGTCAAAATATAAGAGTGCATGGGTCCAAAATCAAATAATGCAACTACTAACTTAAATGTAATAAAATTCGTACCTGCCACAGTGCCACTGCTTGGTTGTCTTCCCCAGCTTCGGGCTTAGCCATGACAAAGATCCTAGTTGCTCTGCCATTAAAGCTTTATTCTATTAGCAAAACTTGCCTCCTTAATTCATGACACCAGGACATCTCTTCTCAACTCGGATCTTAAATCATCAACAAAACAATCTACCCTTAATCTGATAATTCTGACCATGTGACTAGTAAACCCCGATAAATTGTCGAATTTCTTAATATAACCATCATCGATCCCTGTCTTAATTGGATAAACTCACTTATCTTTTGATTTTAGACTATTTTTGTAAAATATTTGCTCCCAAATATTTTGCAAAATTTATCCCAAGTCATATTAATAGTCAACCCATTGCTACCACAGAGTCCCACCAGTGTGTTGCATTCTCTCTTAGGATAAATTCTTAGGATAAATATAGACCAATTTATAAGGTCTTGGACTACTTCTCTTAACAAGGTTGACATTTTAAGATGGATCCCCAAATTTTAATATGGTATCAGAGCCCATGCTTTCCAAAGAGCAATTCGATCCGATTAAGACTAAAAAATGAGCACACGAATTTCAAGATTGGTTTGCTCAAATGAGCCACCATCTTGCGAGGGGCACGTTAAGGGATATAATACCACATCGGATAAAAATGAAAATATAAGCCAATTAATAAGGTCTTGGACCACTCCTCTTAACAAGGTTGACCTTTTAAGATGGATCTCCAAATCTGAACATGTAGCACATGTTACTTTTTCACCATCAGGTACATGTACATATGTAAATATTTTCTCCGTAATCTTTAACCAAATTTTAGCCTATAGCGGGTCCTTGGCATTTGTAATGGTAGGAGGGTTCAATTTCATATACCAATCATTAGCATCATCTCTATCTTGTTGGGGATGTGATTGATTTATCACTAGTTGTGTGCCCAAGCGGTTAACTCATTACGTATTGTTCGTTCGGAAAAGCATCTGTCCTCTTATACCTCACGACTTCCTGTCACGTTGTCTAAAATTCGAACTTAAGACTTCTACCTTATGAGAGATTTAAATTGAATTCTGGTACAAATTGATCAATTGTTTGATTCGTAGGGCTATTGTACTTCTTTCTTTTGATAATAAAAGAACTCTATAAATGGTCAGAATCGCATCACTCCAGAACATTAGCTGTCAGATTGAGTTCCTTTTTTTTTGTCAAATGGTCCAAAAACAGCGTGCTTGTGATCATTTTGTTTTCGTATATCTTGCACGTATACACCTTGTTCTTTTCTTTTGTACGCCCTTGTTAATAAGATTTTGTGCTTATTGGAAGATCTATTGCACTTCTCATTTTCGTTTATTAATGGCTTATCTTCACTGTTTGAGGTTTCAACCCCCAAAACATTAAAAAAAATTGTGCTATTCACCTACAAATGGTCATTTATGTTGTGAGAATCACCACACATACTGGCCGAAGACTTTCACTGATTTCTACTTTTCTAATTATGCGAGGCAGTTTGTTGGTTGAGGTAATAGATGTTGGAGAAGCAAAATGTATGCAAGTGGTCAGTGGCCTAGCAAAATATTATTCTCCAATCAGCTAACAGTATGAATGCTGTGTAACTACATTTATACATTACAGGGTCCTAATTCCCATTTTAACTCTTGTATGTAGACGCCTGATTAATATGACCTTTTTTTTTCCTTTATTTGCTACACGCATCTTACAGAATCCCCGGGTGGTACTTATAACAAATATGGAGCCTGGAAGGTTACGAGATTTGATTTCAGAGGGACTGGTATGCTTCTAATCATATCATACTGTTGTAGAGGCTCTAATAGCTCCAGAAGGTGCTAAATTGGGGAATATGTTACGTTGTCTGGGTATTTCTTCGCTTTTAAATCTACTTAGGCCACTTATAAATACATCAATAATTGTATGAAAATCCAAAATTGTTTCTTGTTGCATCATCTTTTCTTTCATCAGTATGATCTTTGGGTAGTGTAACTTTAAACATTGTTGTTGTTTAAGATTTTTCTTTTCTTTTGTAACTACACATACAAAACGCGTTCCCATGTTTTTTATCTTCTTCTTTTTCCCAAAAGCATTACTTACCATTATGTTGCATTTTTCGATTCTTAATTTTATGGATTTTGTTGAACTGTTGCATTTCCTGAGCTAATCGAAAGAAATGAATTCTCAAGTTAGGTTATGTGTTGACATTTTCTTTTGAAAACGAATACCGTGTGCAGTGCATAGCTGCAGGACTAGTTAATAATTTATGAAAGGAAAAAAACATCGAGTCTCTTTCTTTTTCTCAATGTTAATTTAATGACTTGCAATATCTTTATTGACTTGTTTTAGTGGTTATTTGTTCATGCTCTCTTTTTAGTCTAGTAGTAATCTGGGACTATGCATCTTTTAAGTTTCTATAGCACGACAAATCACGCCGTCTCTTTTCATTTGATTATTATTATTATTAATTTTTTTCTAAAAGAGAAGTGCAGTATTTTGCAAAAGATGTATTTATCAACCTTATAATTGGTCAAAGGTAGTAGGAAAATTTGATTTGAGGGTTCAGTTTCAAATTTGTGTGCACCTTTTTCAGTTTTTCAGAAGTAGCATTTACTATTTGACATTGAATTTACTGGCCTTATTGTTGATTTGGAAAAAAAATCCAGTTTTGAGTGACTCTATTACTCCTGTGGATTTCTTTTTTCAGACATGATGGAGAGCCAGATGGTCTTAATCCCAAAAAGAAGCAATTGGATAAGGTAACTCCAGTATGAACTTCCTGCTTTTGACTCTTTACAATATGTGGATCACAATAATAGTTCGTAAATTTGTTATATGTAATTATTTTATCCAAGTCTCGTAGAATCTGTTGTATAGACACTTCAATTAGGATGCACTTCAATTAGGATGATGTGTCCATGTCCGACAAGTGTCGGATACCGGCACTTCTCGTACATTATACCATGGACTTTTTATTTTTATTTTTATAAGAATTATTATTTAATTTTAACTCAAAATTATTATTAAATAAAATATAGGTACTCATATTTAAAAGATTTTAACAAGAAAAATTAATAATAAGTGTAAAACTAATTTTATACTATATAAATGAAGAATTTTAAAAAATTTAGTCAACATGTCGACGACATTTCATATATGTATTTTTTTGAAAATCGCGTATTGATGTGTCCGAGACAATACACGTGTCCTCGTTGGAGCATCATAGCGCATAAATATGTCACATCGCTTATGGGTTCATGGTCATTAACTATGTAGCACAGACACTCTAAATAGGGTAGGTAGCGTGTCCGTATCCGACAAGTGTCGGACTCGTGTCGATACCGACACTCTCCGTACACTCTATAATATATATATATATATATATATATATATATATATATATATATATATATATATTTTATTTTTTTAAACTCAAAATTATTAGTAAATAATAAATAAGTACTTATATTCAAAAAAATTCAACAAGAAAAACCAATAATAAGTATAAAACTAAATTTATCTATATAAATGAAGAATTTTAAAGAATTTAATCAACGTGTCGACGAAGTATCGTGTTGGCACTTTTTAAAAAAATCACGTGTCGACATATCCGACACGTATCGTGTTGGACACACGTGTCCGTGTCAGTGCATCATAGGTCATTAATATGTTCTAAATGGTAAATGTCGTTTCGTTGGCTAATTACTCCTAAAAGTCCTCGATAGTAGCTGTAGCATTTCGAAGATTGAGAAGTTCTGCCATAAGAAAGTCCTTATTGCCCTATCCTTGCATCATTAATATGTTTTGAATGGTAAATGTTGGGTTCACCGGATAATTACTATTCTAGCCCTTGATGACTTAGATGTAGGCTTTCAAAGATTGATAGTTTAAGAAAAGAAAAGCCTTATTGCTTTGCCCTTGGATCATTAACATGTTCTGAAAGGTAATTGTCACGTTTGTTGGCTAATTAGTATTCTAGCCCTCAATGGCGTAGCGATAGATTTTCAAAGGTTGAGAAGTGTACGTCGTAACAAGATTCTTATTGCCCTGTCCTCGAATCATGAATGGTAGTATTTTGCCTGTTGATAATATACCTCCTGGCTATGCTATAGTTGTTCCCTCTAATTGTACTCGGGAGAGTACTCTTATGCACGTTTGAGGGGAATATTGCATAGCACTAGACAGTATTTAAACAAAATTCTAAAATGTTGTCATTAGGTAGTGCTTGTTAAACATGTTCTTCATGTTTTTTGAATACTTTTTCCTGTGGTTGCAGCATCGTTCCACTAATGGCACTGCGGTTGCTACATTCAATGGTATTCGGTTCATGACTTCGTCTGGACTCTGTATTTCGACAATTCTATATGCAAGTATCAAGTGATCAGAGGGATGATTTTGTTAAAGTCTTGTATTCAGAAAACTAGCATGCACTAGATTTAGTCCATGTTTGGTCTTTATTTCTTAAAACTCATTATTATTATTATTATTTTCAAATTCATTTTCAATTACATTTCAAGCCTTGGGTTTGTTTCCTAATGGTCACCAGTTTGAGTCCCCTCAAGGCCACTGAGATGAGTAGCCGACTGTAAACTTCAGAATCCTTTGGGATTAGTCGAGGTGCGCGTAAGCTGACCCGAATATCAACCGTTATGAAAAAAAAAAAATTCATTTTCAATTGCATTTCATGAGACCCACAACTTTTATCAATTTTAGAATCACACGTTTCTTCAACTTTTATCAAAATTTATTATAAATATTATCTTTAGCTACACCATTGGGGCTAAGTTTCCTCACAGAAATTGTACAAACAAAATAATGTTTTCAGATCAATTTAAGTCCTCCAATCTTCATAGCAATCATTCTTGTATGGTTATTGAATGTTGATGGCTTGGTTGATCAAGTTTATGAGCTATCATTGTTCTTGAAATTCTCACAAAAAGGAAAAAAAAAAAAAAAGTCAGGATATTTGTGCATGCTTTGTAATTGACATGACCACAGACAAATATTTCGTGATTTTCTTATTTATGTTCAATTCAGTGTATCAAACATGACGTATTTGTCTTGAACTTTAAGTAACGGACAAGAACTTGAGTACAATCAATTCAAATTGGCTGAATCAGTCCAAGCTTCAATAAACAAAAATAGAGATTGTTTCCAATTCTTAATATTTCAAATATTAAACTTGATTAAAAAAAAAACCTGGATAAGAGGGTGCATATCATGTACATAAATACACAAGTATTAGCTATTTATACAGGGGTTATACGTTTGATCCATCTCGAACTGAAAAATAAGATAATTCCTTGTTTGATTCCTATTATTTTTAAAATACATTTTTTCTCTTCTTTTCAAATACAGATTATTAAATAAAATAATATTACATGCAAATTCAAAAAATTTCATTATTTTTTTTAATCACAAACATGCGTTTTGAGTTTCTCTTATTTAATCTTATTTCGGTAATATTGTAGAGAGCTCTACATTTGCGACAATTATTATGTCAACTAGGGATACTAAACAACAAAAATGGCGTACTATATGATTGGATAGAAAGCAAAGATCGTGATCATCAAGTAAGAACAATGCAATATGAATCTCAAGGATTGATTGTTATCCACATATTCAAATTAGACTGAATACTTTGAATACTTTGTCACGTTTTGGATTTTTGTCATTGATATAGCATTTGAATTGACTGAAATTACTCAATCTTAATTTTCATATTATTTCAATGAAATCTTATGATTCTTATCCAATCACGACGAAAATGAACATTTTGTTTACTTTATGTTCGACAATTTTTTTTAAAACATTGAATTTCCAGAAAATGGATCGAGCATTAATAACTCGACATTGTTCATACAAATTTAAATTGAATTCATATTAGTTTGTAAGACTCTACTGTACGATCTAATAGAATGATTTTTTGAAAAGAAAATGATTATGCATTTTTTATTGTAAGATAAATTTTTATTTTTATTTTTTTAAGAATAATCTTAAATTTTAGAAATTCTTTATACCTTGATAAAACAAGTCATTTTAAATAGTAAATTTTATACTCAATGGAATTCTTATGTTTCTTCATGCATAATAAAATTCAAAGATAACTACATGTGGATATCCTTTTTCAATCGTCCTTACGCATGAAAAGAAAAAGCCGTAGAGGATGTTTGGTAAGTTTAAATTATTATTTTCAAACATAAGTTATATTCAAAATTTACTTTTTATGATAATAAAGTAGATGTTACAAGTTACTCTCTTAGAGGGTATTTGGTAGAAGTTTTTGAAATCTGTGGTTGAAAAGTTGTGGGACCTATAAAAGATGTGGTTAATATTGATGGTTTGACTTTTACTTAAATTAAAATAAGATTTTAATCAGAAACAAACATGCTCTTAACTTTAACCAACAAAACAATTATAAGTAAGTTCTATAAGCTAAGCCAAACATGCACGTAATTAGGTGTACATAGGATCTCATGGGGCAGTGGGGAGATTCTGATGCTGATTATTGACACTGTATAAGAAAGAGAGAGAAATAGGATATTGGTGGTGGAATGCATCGAGTCCAGAGAACCCAAAAAAGATCACGAAAAATCTGTGTTCAACTTTTGATTTTTTCTTGAGGAAATTCTCAACTTTTTACCCCTTAAATACCACCAACCCACATTAATACATTCATAGCTTTTGGCTTATTTTCTTGTTTTCTTATACTTTCTGCATATTTTTCTTATAATCAAGAAAGTAAGAAATGGAAGTTGATGGTTCTTCAACAAAGGGCTTGTTAAATCATATTGAAAAACCCCATGTTTTAGCTGTTGATGACAATTTAACTGATCTTAAACTTGTCGAAAAGTTGCTCAAGAATTCCTCTTGCAAAGGTACTAATCTTTTTAGTCTACCTTTTCTAGTATTATGTCCATATTAGAATCCTTAGGAGGAGTTTGTAGTCCTTATGTGTCGATATTATTTTCATATTTAAGAAATTTTATTGTTAACATGTCTAGCCATAACTAATCATCATTTGAGTTTTGGACTCTGATACGATACTTGATTCCTGTAGTACCATCTTGAAATGTCAACTTTGTTAATGAAAATATGGTTATCGAATATATTGATATTATACATTCTAATCATTTCGTAATTAAGAATTAGTATCTCCTCAAAGCCCTCATATAATGGATATTTTGTCTCTTTTTCTTCGCTTAAAATATTTCTTTCAACACGTCTCAATTCCAGTGTGGTTGATCGTCGGAAAAGATCAACTAAGCATCATGCTTGGACTATATGTATATATATATATATCAAACAGATAATAATTGATCAAATAATGAGAAATTTTCATGGAAGAAATTGTTATGCTAGTTTTCATAATTTAAAGCATATATCAGGTTCAAAGTTAATTTTATGATTTTATTTCCCAGTGACTACTGCAGAAAATGGCTTGATGGCTTTGGAGTATTTGGGCTTGGGAAATGACAAACAAAGCTCTGTGAATGACTTAGTGAGTGTTTTGTGTTGCAAATTGTTAGAGATATATATCGTTTAATACATCTTTATGATCAGTAAAGTTCATCAGTATTTTAAAACTAAGATACATTGTGATCAAGAATTATTGACTCTAAATATAACGGGTCTACCTGATTTTGAAAAGCATCCGAAGTAAGCTAGAAACTTCCCTTATTAGGTCTACCTGAGCTTTGCTCCGGTGCGTCGAGGCCGATTGGGGAATCGGGATAGAAAGACTGAAAACTAGGGGAGTTAGTTCATTTTTGCTATATTCAGTCAGATGATGATTTTTAGTCTCTATTTGGGAAGATCATTAGTAACTTTTTAAGAGGAATAGTGATGTGACCACAAAATGTGTTCATTTTTCCTTTACCCTAATAGAAAACCATGTCATATTCAGGATATTTAATTAGACAATACTCGACAGAATTAAGGATGATAAAAGAAGCTAAAATCTTATTCACTGTAATGTCGATTACTATGTATCAAATAGGTGACAAGGTCTTTCATTACACCTAGAATTATTGTTTCCATATTCTTAAATGGTTAACTCCGTCTATAAACCTTTGACATCAAAAGTTGAATGATTTGATTGATTGATATTGATTTTTGAAAGATGCAATTTTTTCAAAGTATGTACTTGTCTATGTTTATTTCTGAGCAGGGTTCAAAGGTGAATTTGATAATCACAGATTACTGCATGCCAGGAATGACTGGATATGAGCTACTTAAGAAAATCAAGGTAATTTATCTTGATTTTGTGCTATTTGAAAATGTAAGTTCTTTTAACACTTCTATGAATGGCTTCTTGTTAGCAGGAATCATCTGTTATGAAGAATGTCCCCGTCATCATAATGTCATCTGAGAACTCACCAACTCAAATTAATAAGTAAACATCTGTACTTTATTTCTTTGTATGTTGTGTAAATCAATGAGTTTTTTTGTGAATCAATGTAAACTATAAAATTGTTCGTGAATTCCTTATATGGCGACTTATCATACATGCTTAAAAGATATTAATATAGGTACATAAACTTATGTTCTCTTTAAAACCTTAAACTTTTGGACATGAACTTGTCGGTCCGTACCTTTTTCTTACGATTTACAATTATAAAATATTCAAATTACTAGGTGCTTGGAGGAAGGAGCTCATATGTTTATCCCAAAGCCTCTAAAATACTCTGATGTGAAGAAGTTAACATGTCAGCTAATGCAATGGGGAAGTTAAAAGCATATTCTTCAGAAGTTTTGGGATAGCATGCACCTTCTGATATATATAGATTAAAATGAGTACTTTTAACTCCTAAAATATGTTCTCAAGTCATGTTTGGATATATCAGGCAATTTTTGAGCTCAGCATTTACATCAGCTCATTTGTATGAGATCAGTTGTTGTTTTCTATTGTAAATTGCAAATTCTTGTTTAGCCAATGTATAATGCCAAACATGGGGCATTAAAACATAAAAGTAGATCTTCTTTTTTTATTGAAAAAAAAATTATTACATTCTTATGCTCTGTTCATTTTGTCTGTGTCCATGTATCATCGTATTACTTTCTTGAACCATGCTACATCACCCAAGTTGGGTTACAAAAAGAGGAGTGCCCAAGTGATGTGGCGCCCCTCCATTGGCCGAGGTGGTTGGCCTTGGCTGGCCCACCAGCCTCCTCTTCCAATGAGGGGGTGCCACATCACTTGGGCACCCTTTTTTTGTAATTCAATTTGGGCAAAATAGCATAATTCTACTTTCTTTTCCTCTCCTCCACCATTGATGGCGTCGTGGACAGTCTAAAAACTACAAAAAGTGGTAGGGATTTTCTCCCCGTGTCCACTTCGGTGTGAGAATCAATAGGAGAAGAAGCTTTAGTATGTTTCATATGCAGATGTATCAAAATGATAGTGTTGTAATCCCCCGCACCTCGGATTTTTGTTCTATATGCATAGTAGTAGCAATGGATGATGTGTCCTCATTTGTACATAGCGAGTGTACGCACAAGACCTTGTCTATTTTTTTTTTCCCTCCTAAAAATCAGAATTTATGGACACGGGTGCACGAAAGTAGTGCGTAGACCAATCAAGAGACTAGAAATGGTAAGTGCCAGCTCGGTTCACCCTACTAACGAGTTGAATAGAAAAATTCTCGTGCGAGTAGCTCTTCGGCTCGCACAAGAGCTCTCCATAGCCTTGCTCAACTGCAACAATTATCATTTCAGGCCAGGCAACCGTTGAAAATTCAAATTTGAATCTGAATTTTTTTCCTTTATATTTTGGGTTAATTTCAAAAACGATCACTGAAGTTACGTAAAAAACACAAAACGGTCACTGAAGTTCAAAAGTTGCACAAACGGTCACTGAAGTTTCAAGTGGTTTCACAAATGGTCACTGGAGGACCAAACCCATTTTCAGCCCAACCATCCACATTTTGACCACCATAACTCCAATCTCGGGCCACGTTAGCCATTGACCAACATACCTTCTTGAAGCCCTCAATACCCTCTTCGCAACCCACCCAACCACTGGCCGTAAACCCATCGGAATTGGCCGGAACATCGAGCCAAAGTGGGCTGTTTGGGCTGAAAATCCCGAAAAATCAGTCAAAGCAGCCAATTTTGGACCACCATAACTCCAATATCCGGCTACCTTGGGCACCGTCCAACGTACCACCTTGAAGCCCTCAATGCCCTCTTCACAACTCATCCAACCAATGGCCGTAAACCCATCGGAATTGGCTGAAAAATCGAGCCAAAATGGGCTGCTTGGGCTGAAAATTTCGGAAAATCAGTCCAAGCAGCCACATTTGGACCACCATAATTCCAACATCTGGCCACCTTGGCCACCGCCCAACATACCATCTTGAAGCTCTCAATTCCCTCTTCGTAACCCACCCAATCACTGGCCATAAAACAGACGAAATTGGCCGAAATCGCTCCAAAGTTGGCCGAAACATCGCTCCAAAATCGCTGTGCACGCGTAGCCAACTTTGGAGCCATTTTCCGGCCAATTTAGATGGGGTTACGGCCGGTGGTTGGGTCGGTTGAGAAGAGGACATTGAGGGCTTCAAGATGGTATGTTGGGTGGTGCCCAAGGTGGCTGGATATTGGAGTAATGGTGATCCAAACGTGGCTGCTTGGACTGATTTTTCGAGATTTTCAGCCCAAGCAACCCACTTTGGCTCGATTTTTCGGCCAATTTTGACGGGGTTATGATCAATGGTTGGGTGGCTTACGAAGAGGGCATTGAGGTCTTCAAGAAGGTATTTGGTTGATGGCCAACGTGGCCTGAGATTGGAGTTATGGTGGTCCAAAGGTGGCTGGTTGGGCTGAAAATGAGTTTGGTCCTCCAGTGACCATTTGTGAAACCACTTGAAATTTCAGTAACCATTTGTGCAACTTTTGAACTTCAGTGACCGTTTTGTGTTTTTTACGTAACTTCAGTGACCGTTTGTGAAATTAACCCTTTATATTTTATATTTTTTGCATGACGATTTTGTATATATGAAGACAGTGCCACGGAAAACTCTACTGTGACAGGGTTGGGGACAGTGCCACCGCCTTTTTTATTCACACATTTTGTACTCTCATCACAAATTCTCTAAATTTTTCATTGTGATACATCATCTTCTCTTGTGCTTCCAGCAATCTCTCTCGCTCCGGTAGGGGGAAGGGCAGGAACTCAAGTGGGGTTGGAGAGATACTGCCTTATTTTTTCTGATTTCATAATTTGTTTGGTGTTGATATTGTTATCACTTTGAAAAAATAGGGCTTCACTATCTAATCTTTACTTCTATAATTTCGATTACATTATTATACCACGTAATTTATATAATGGCTAACCCATCATCTTCTTCTTTGAACAAAAATATATTAGTTGCAAACTTTCAAGTATCCGACAAAAAGGCCGGTTGTGTTACGTCGTTCAGAAATATAAAAGAAGAATTAAAGTTACTCTCATAAACTACGGATGTAATATTTATTTAATTGTTGATTCTACTATTCTATTTATAGTAATCGATATGCATATTTCATAGCACTATAGCTTGATGGTGATAATTTGACTTTTATAAAACTATTTACTGTTATACACATTGCATCGAATGAACCTAATCGACAGATTGCACAAATTATTGCACATTCACAAGATTTTAATTTGATTAATAAAGTTTTAAAGTATCTTGTATGCTATGTATAGGTTATCAATAGTATTTTACGACATCTGCAATAATTAAATTTTTTTATTTTTGTTCTGTTAAGGGTTCGAAAATAATTGTTGTGTTAAGTGTTTACAATCAATGATACAATTCGGTTCTCATATGGTGGAAGGTCTATTAGGTAAATTAGAGAGTGCATACTCGAAAATATTGAGGCATAAAGTCGCTTTCACTACAATTTTCCTCGTATATCCCTAAATATATTGCTGGAATTCAATTTCATTTTCCAACTGAGATTTTGAACAGAATTTTTATAGTGATGATAAAAGCATACAGGTAACTCCAACTTATGTGAAAAGGATAAAATTTGAGTTGATTCGAAGCAACTGATGATCAACCTGATTGCAATTGTTCAATATACAGAATTAACGGAGCAATCGAAGAAGAATAACAAGTTTTCAAAAGTTAACAACATTTAGAAAGTTTAGGACTTAATTTGTCACCCTCTGCATCGTGTATCAAGCTATACGTGTATACTCCATCTTCCTTTTCTTGGCCTTCTCTCCCTGAACTAGATAGGTAGTCATTGGGGTGCCATTGCCTTCGGAGCATAATTGTGCTGGCATTTATGGATTGTCCACCCACATAAGGACTTTCGAAGATGGTCAGAATTTCTGGATAGGTTCTTGACTTCTTAAGCTACTTGGGCCCTATTTTGTTATTATCTCGAAAGGGTCGATTTTATAGCTAATCGTTTACTCTGAGGCTGTGAATCGATTACTCTGAGGTCGTGAGTGGCGTCTTCTTATAGAGTGGGTCTATAAGACCCTTTGCCCGATTGTCTTTTATTAATCGAGCTGTTCGTCTCCGTTATGATGTCTTCCATCATTACTTTCAAACTCATGCCCTCAATTGTATCATTACTTTCTGAGGCCGTGAGCGACATCATTTCCAGACTAACAGGCATCGACTACCAAGGCATAAACATATGTCCCATAACACGTGGACACGTGATGAGATTCTTTTCATGATTGACATGACATCCAAGCGGACCGTAATTATTTTAGTATGTAACATATAATGTCAACAGTAATCGTCAATGATATTTTGTTTGCTATTGATAGGGAGTCGTTGGTGTCCCTAGCGAAGGTTTATTGTTTTTTCATTTTTTTCGTATTAAATTACCAAGAAAATGTATAATATGTAAAATGTATAAATAAATAATAAGAATAATTAAAAAATTTACTAATTCTAGTATTAAAAGCTATTAAATAATTTATTGTCAATTACTATTAATACCAAGCAATATGTAATTTTTAAGTATAATATAAAATAAATAACATATTAAATATTATCCTTATTCATACTATAATATCAAAATTCAAAACTTTCAAATTCTACAGGATCTTTTTTTTTTTTAATCTTAATTTCTCATTTATCAAAAGGTTTTGAGTAACCAAATATACTATGAGTATTTTCTCACGAAATAGAATGTATTCGTCCTTGAAACTCGTGTAATTGATCAAAATATTCGACCTGAGAATTTATAGGAACCTATCATAGCAATGGGTATTTTCTCATTCATCATAACAAAAGGTTCACAGTATCTTCTTAAATATTCGATCAAAGTGGATTAAGACCACTTTGAAAATCCATTTTAAACACTAAGTGATAAGTGCGTTTTACACACTTATTTATGCCACAAAACATAGCTAATTGTGAACGTATATGTTGAATTATGGCTTAATTCGGTACAATTTGTGTTTACAGGACAACATTGATGGGTATAACGAGAAACATGTGAAAACAAACGAAAAATGACCAAAACGGAAGAAAATGAAAGTTCAAGGACTAACGTGCGAATATTAAAAAGTTGTGTCGAACCAAACGATGAAGATTTGAGAGTACTATAGGTCAATTGGTTGAAAGAAGACGTCAAAGGGATGAAATATCGTCAAAATATGATCACACATCCATTTCTAATCGAAAAGTTATGCACCGATTTTTAGTCTCATATTGATACCCATTTTTGACATGGTAAGCGATCTAATTGGAAGATAATATCTGAATCAAAGTTGTAGCTCTTTGAGTTATCCTTTCAAAGCACTTTGAATCACTTCAATCGGATATCGTAGAGAAAGTTATGACCAAAATACTGAAAGTTGTCTAGTGGAGAAAAAAATTGAACTAAGCGGTCGCTTGGAAGAAATATCAAGCGGCCGCCCAAGAACCTCCAGCGAATCTAGGAGGCAAAATTCTAAAACCAAGTGGTCGCTTGGTATGTTTCCGAAGCGAAAATTCTGGTTTTATTTTTTAAGTTAAATACCTATGAAAATTCGATCTATGACTCTTTTATAACCCTAATTACGACCAGAAACAAGGGGGACACATTATTTGACATATTTTGACATATTGAAGAGCAAGAAGAAGGTGAAGAACGAGAAAATTGATTTCAAGATTCAAGATTTGATTGCATGATACATTCTCTTATTTATTTTCTTAGTTTTATCATGCTAGACTAGATTTTAATGTGTTAGGCGAACGATGAATCATGTAATGTGATATTTTAACTTCTAGTTTTATATATTTGACGTTAAAACGCGTTTTGAATTGATGAATGATTTATATACATTAATTTGAGTCTACAATTATTATGCATGTGATTGTATGATTTGTGATAGTTTATTTTATCCATTCGAAAGAGGAAAAATAGATTAGACAATGTATAAATCATCGTAGGGTCTGATAGGGGATATAGATATACCTCTATGCTTTACGTGAATCTCTAAGTGTTCATAGATATTCAAGCATTTTTATATATTTGCTCCCGTCATAGAAATATAGCCGATGTCGTATATGAAAATATGTTTAAGCTTAATCGAGAGAGAGAGCTTGAATAGAATATGAACATTGATACGTCACAATCTAAACGTGTTGTCAAATTATAGAACTAGGGTTGAATTAGATTGTTGCATGGGGATTCGCGAACCTAGTACGCCTTTTATTGGATTATTATAACATCTTGCATTTAGTTATATCATTGCACGTAGTGAACTTTGCATTTAATTCGATAATTCATCTCTTTTGCATAAGTAGATTCTAGTTTTACTGTAATTTAGTTATAAAAATTCAAACAATATCTTTAGTTTCGGTTAAAGTCGAAATAAGTACGGTCAAACTATTAAATCTCTGTGGGAACGATACTTGGACTTAAAAATCCACTTTATTATTTGAAACGAACCGTACACTTGCGGTACTATAAGTCGAACACATTTTCGCGTGTCAAGTTCTTGGCGCCGTTGCCGGAGATTTAGTTTAGTTTGATTTTATTTATTTTGACACTAATTTGAACTTTTTTTATTTTATTTTCTACTTATTTTTACTTGCTTTTATCTTTGTATACTTTGGTTAACCCTGCACTGTTAATCTATCTCGTGTTTGTATTCTCTCCCTGCACTTTTCAAATAATGCATGATTCTAACTTGTTAAAGTAAAGAAATTTTTGCAATGGATAATCTCTACATGGGTTATGCAGATATGCTCGGAGGATATCCAAGTTGTGAAATTTGTTACGCGATGCATTGTACCGATCAATGATTGTTCTCGTACGATAGTCTCCACACGCTGAAACTTCTGATGTTTAGAAAATATTTGAGGTTTCGAAAACAAACAATTGACAAAAATGATGAAGAGTACATGCTTGTTGGAGATTTTGTACGTAACAATTGGGATGAGGACATCGAACTTGTAGGAGATGGTTCTCCTCTATTAAACGAAAGGTACTTGCAAAGTACTTCGAAAAATTGGTCAAGTTGGATGAAAACGATATACTTATGGGAGATCTCATGTACTTGGAAGAATTTCAACAATGGGAGTACAATCCTCTTGAAGGAGTTGACTGGACCGACTTCTCATTGCCCGTGGATCTAGATTGTTGATCGATAATTCAACCTGATGATGTATCGATTATGGAAGAAAGGATTAAAATGAGTGACGAATTGATCACAACGGAATCAAATGAAGATACTGTAATCAATGAGGATGAATTTGACCTACATTTTTTTTTACTTCAATGGTTGTCCAAAAATTGATTTTGTGATTAATCCTGACGTAGGGGTAGAAGTTTACATAGTTGAAATTAAATCGGACGAAATAGAAAAGTTGTATTATGTTGAAAAGGGCAAGGTAGAGGTCTCGAAATCAAATGAAAAGTGGATCAAAGCCAAAAGAAGAAAAATGGGCAAGGCATCCAAAGCTTTCTTTAGGTGCCCATGATTCAATTGCCAATAGTCAAGTTATAGACTATAACTAGTGCTGGTTGGGAGGCAACCCAACGTTTCTACTCTTTTATTTATTTCGTTTTATGCATTAAATTAAGAATTTTTTTCATGATTTTATGCATTTTAATAGTTTTATGTCATTGTTCACATATTCTATCAATTTCCATTATATTGGCTAACTTTCATCCTTTGCAAGATTGCACCATAAAGAAATTCCTAGGGAAAGGAAAATGTTGTCTCCACCACCCGAAGATAGCACATCGAGACCCAATTTCTTCCACCATCTTCACCATCGCCTCCATTCTAGTCAGGGGAGTTTTCATACCCCCATATTTTATTCTATTTGACTTTGTCATTCAAATTCTTTATTTAACTTTTACACTTTGCACATTGAGGACAATGCTCAGTTCAAGTTTTCGAGGTGGTAGAATTTATATGATAAAATTGGTGGACGTTTCATTACTTTTTGGCAATCTATCGATATTTTTGCATGATTTACTGCTTTCTGTGTGTTCGTTATGTGAAAAAAATCATTTTTTTGTGCTTATTTCAGTATTTCTCTGTTTTGTTTTGTGTGTTTGTGTGGATTTAATGGTCTTGCCGGCAATGATGCGATTATTGGAATTAGTATGAGCTATGAATAATGAATATTGTGCATGTTAGGTTGGTCAATACTTGTTTATGTGGAAACTTGATACTTTTTGCACACGTCACTCATGTTTGCACGCTAATGTGATGGTTGTAGTCATTATTTATAGAAATTTGAACATGATAGGTTGAACCGGAAAATCCTCTATTGTACTAATCAAATATCCATTCTTGTAGTAGTTTGGAGATGATTTAGTACAGGGGAACAATAAGATGAGTAGGGATTCCATACATGAAATTAAGTTGTGTGGAACTTAGACCAATGAGACGAAGATAAGGTAAAAGTTTTAAGTTAGATGTTGATTTTTGAAACTAAATGTCTAGAAAAATAGGGGCATAACATTGAATTGTGTGAGAAAAACTCTATTCTAAGCATTTATGACTCGATCAAGTAAGCCTGTAAGGGTGATTGTAACTTGATCCCCTAAAATGAACTAATTTGGGAGTCATCTGCCTAAAGTTCGCTACAGGGGTCATATAGAAAGCAAGAGGGAAATAGTTAAAAGAAAAAGAGAGAAAATACATATTCTCGAACCTTTATAACTTGAGTTAGTAAGCCTGCAAGGGTGACTGAAACCTAGTGCCCTAAAATCAACTGATTTGGGAGTCATCGGCCTAAAACTCGATACATGAGTTATATAGAAAGCAAATGAGATATGTTAAAAGAAAGAAAATGGAGTGAGAAAATAGCCCCAAAATATTTAGTTGATGAAATTATACATTTGGTGCAAGATAAGTAACTTAATTTAGTCTTAAAGGTTGAACATATCAAAGAAATAGGAGAATCCTTGCATGTTGAAGTGTAAACTTGTGATTGCGAGGTCTGTCCAAACTAAGAGAGAGTAAGAACTTAAGTGAATCAAATCTCTACTTTAGAACACACCCCGGGATAATTGAATGAAAATAATAAGTTTGGGGGGGTGTGTATCTCTTGAGCGAAGAAAGGAAAATCTGACTATATTGGGTCAGGATTTGAACCCTTCATAAGTTTGGTATGTTTGCATGAGTATACACACACACGTCAAGTTTTATATATGATAAGAAGATATTGATCTGATTTTGCACCGTTGAAATTATTTACTATGTTGATTACTAAATTCTAATCCTGAGACACGACAAGTCATTGAACCATATTTTGTGTTGAGTTAAGTCATCATCTTGTTTAAGGACAAACAATAGTTCAAGTTTGGGGGGTTTGATAAGTGCGTTTTACACACTTATTTAGGCCACAAAATATGGCTAATTATGAACGTATATGTTGAATTATGGCCTAATTCGGTACAATTTGTGTTTACAGGACAACATTGATAGATATAACGAGAAGTATGTGAAAACGAGTGAAAAATGATCAAAACGGAAGAAAATGAAAGTTCAAGGACTAATGTGCAAATATTCAAAAATTGTGTCAAACCAAACGATGAAGATTTGAGAGTACTAGGAGTCAATTGGTTGAAAGAAAACGTCAAATAGATGAAATATCGTCAAAATATGATCACACATCTATTTCTAATCGAAAAGTTATGCACCGATTTTTAGCCTCATATTGAGACCCATTTTTGACATGGTAAATGATCTAATTAGAAGATGATATCTAAATCAAAGGTTTAGTACATTGAGTTATCCTTTCAATGCACTTTGAATCATTTCAATTGGATATCGGTAGAGAACGTTATGATCAAAATACTGAAAACTATCCAGTGGAGAAAAAATTGAACCAAGCGGTCGCTTGGAAGAAATATCAAGCGGCCACCCAAGAACCTCCAGGAAATCCAGGAGGCAAAATTCTAAAGCAAAGCGGTCGCTTGGCTTATAACAAAGCAGTCGCTTTGTATGTTTCCGAGGCTAAAATTCCGATTTCCCTTTTTAAGTTAAACACCTATGAAAAATCGATCTAGGACTCTTTTATAACCTTAATTACGATCAGAAACAAGGGGGACGCATTATTTGACATATTTTGACGTATTGACGAGCAAGAAGAAGGTGAAGAATGAGAAGATTGATTCCAAGATTGAATATTTCACTTCAAGATTTGATAGAATGATGTCTTCTCTTATTTATTTTCTTTATTTTCTTAATTTTATCATGCTAGACTAGATTTTAATATGTTAGGTGAACGATGAACCATGTAATGTGATATTTTAATTTCTAGTTTTAAATATTTGACGTTAAAACGTGTTTTGGATTGATGAATGATTTATATACATTAATTTGAGTCTACAATTATTATGCATGTGATTGTATGATTTGTGGTAGTTTATTTTATTCATTCGAAAGAGGAGAAATAGATTAGACAAGGTATAAATTATCGTAGGGTCCGATAAGGAATAGAGATAGACCGCCATATTTTACATGAATTTCTAAGTGTTCATAGATATTCAAGCATTTTTATATATTTGCTTCTGTCATAGAAATATAGTCGGTGTCGTAAATGAACAAAAAGTTTAAGATTAGTCGAGAGAGAGAGAGAGCTTGAATAGAATATGAACATTGATTCATCACAATCTAAACCTGTTTGTCAAATTATAGAATTAGGGTTGAATTAGATCGTTGCATGGGGATTCGCGAACCTAGTACGTTTTTTATTTCATTGTTATAACATCTTGCATTTAATTATATCATTGCACGTAGTGAACTTTGCATTTAATTCGATAATTCATCTCTTTTGCATAAGTAGATTCAATTTAGTTATAAAAACTCAAACAACATCTTTAGTTTCGGTTAAGGTCGAAATAAGTACGGTCAAACTATTAAATTTCTATGGGAACGATACTTGGACTTAAAAATCCACTTTATTACTTGAAACGAATCGTATACTTGCGGTACTATAAGTCGAACGAAATAGAATGTATTCGTCCTTGAAACTCATGTAATTGATCAAAATATTCAATCTAAGAATTTACTAGAACCTATCATAGCCATGAGTATTTTCTCATTTATCGTAACAAAAGGTTCACAGTATCTTCTTAAATATTCGATCAAAGTGGATTAAGACCACTTTGGAAATCCATTTCAAACACTAAGCCCCTGTTCAATTTAGCTAAAAATCAAATTTATAATAAATTTTTATAAAAATTGATGAAATGCGTGATTGAAAAAATTGATAAAAGTTATGGGTCTGTGTGACTAAAAATAAATTTAAAGAAAATGAATTTTATAAAATGGGGCCAAATATGATCTAAATATCCTTTTTTATCTCTCAAACGCCTAATAAGTTTTTTAAAATGGCACATTTTCTCCATCTCCCGTCGCCCTCGGGGCGACGATCCCTTCCCTCATGCATCTCCCTCGATCCCTTCCCTCATGCATCTCCCTCATCCCACTTCTTGCACGTCTAGAGTAGTGGTTGCATCTCAAGAGACTCTTCAGCAGCGAGAGGAGATGACGGACATTGGAGAAATGAGAGCGACGGGATGGGAGATGCATTGCATAAAAAATTATGTAAATAAGAAGATAACACAAGAATCATACGAAATTAGAAGAGTAGTATTTCAAAATATTAATAAACCAAAGTAATTCTAGAGAAAATCTACAAAACTCGGACAGATTTGAGATTCATAAGACGTTACTCATTTCAAATTTTGGTGGCGCATGCTATCCTAGGGATTTTCTGTTTCACACCAAACCAGCAGGAAAAAAACCAGACAAACCTAAAAAATCAACAGATTTTACAAGTCAACAGTGCCAGATATGGACATAGATAATGAAATTGGGTTATAGATTGAAAGTCAGGGTTAGACACGATGAAGTCTTTAAAATGGTAAAGAAATTTGGGCCATTTTTAATTAATTCATGTGGTGGCTGTAAATATTCAGTTTTAATTGAATTCCAGTTGAATAGTATACCCAACAGCAGGCACAAAAATTTGACCATTTATGAAAACACTTCCTTGAATTTCAGACATTGGACAGACGTCAACCCCCATATATGATCTTACAATTTTGTGGAAACCAGTGTTTTTTGTATGTAGGATGCTTCTCCAGAAATGAAACAAATAATAAGTAATAACTTTACCCCCTGTATATTGTCGAACTCAATTGTTAAATCAATTCTTTTTACATTGTAGGCAAGGTACCTCCACTATTAGCGAGTATCCAGTCCATTTTGAAGAGTTATTAAACAATTGTTATATTTTTTAGGCTCTCCACATCACAGTGTCTAGCTTTATCGATGGTCCAAATCCTAAAATTTTACCTAATGATATTTTTGCATTGCAATCCTTAGACAATGCTTATCAACTTGCGAACCTATGAACATATTCTTCCATCTTCGCCAAGAGTGTCATAAGCTAGGTTTAACATCCCAATTTAGACAGTCATCTTTTGAGTTTAGTTGTGTTGCTCTTAAAGAAGAATTACGGTTTCCATTTTTGAGTCAATTGAATATTTTGATATCGAGCATGAGGAATTATCTGTATTGTTGCCACATAAGTCAAACAGCCCTCATATCCTCAACTACATGCTGAAGTTGATCTTGCCCAATTTGTTGTTTGACTCTAACGTTGACTTTGATATGGTTTTTACCTACTCTTTGTGATGCTTCTCGAGTTACCACGTTGTCCAATGTTATTGTTCATTCAAACACTTTTTCCACACGTGTAAAGAAAAGATTGAATTTCTCACTTAAACTCAATCTATTTGATTGGCCATCGTACTTAAATGAGGATTTTGTTTTCACTTTAGCATAATTGTTTCCTTATCGGGACACATTCGAGCCACCATTGTTATACTTGTTTCCGCAGGCCATTTTACTTTGCTAGATCCTTGTGCTCCTCATTTTGAACAATCAATTTAAGATTGTGTGGATGGATTGAATAGTTTTTCGCTTATTGGAGCTCCATGTCGCTATTTGTTCAGAAGCAATGATCCTAGGCCTTGGTCATATCATATTTGTTGGGAGGATTTGCAGTTTCAGTTATTCTCAAGTAATGAGTTCAGATATTTGATTCACAAGTAAGATCGCCCCCTTGGCCTGAGTTCAACCTTAGCATGTAGTTCAAGGTTCGATATAGGTAATTGATCAAGATGAAAGATAAACCTCCTTGAAGTATGAAGTTCCATTCTACCTCGGCAGAATTGAAATATCTTAGTTGAGGAGAAATGATGCAATATTATAACAGATTTTAGTATATTTAATTTCTATTTTTAAAAATTTATTTTAGGAAACATAATTAGGGTTTTATTTTATCGTATTTTCCAAATTCAATTAGTATTAGTTTAAACCCTATATAAAGGGAGCCTATGCAATATAATTGACAACTTTGGAATGAATGAATAATTGAAATTTTCTTGCCCCAATTCTCTAGTCTCTTCCCTTCCGTCTGTCTAACTCTCTTCCCCTTTCTACCTCCCTATCCCTCCTTTCTCTTCTTCTATCCCCTTTTCTCTTCCTTTTACAATTGTCCTATTGCATCCGGCATCACTTAACTCGTACATGACTCTATGCTTGTTTGATTTTCATCATAAGTTGTTGAAGTTATAATGTGATAAAAATAAGTGATGAATAAATGAGTAGTAATTATGAATCCTACAAAATATGTAGTTAAAATTAAAATTTAACCTTACAATTACGGGGAGCTTATAATGAAACACAAACACTATTATTTGTAACGAATTATAAATTCTTTATAATTTGCAATAAAAAAATAAAAAAAATTATTTTCAACCACAAATTTATAATTACTATTCACTTATTATCCATACATTTAATGAGATTCATCATTATAATCTCATTATGATTTCTAAGGATCAGTTTTTGTTTTCTCCTGTATTCCATTTATCCTCCATGGAAGAGAAGATATTCTCTAGTCCAATACTGCTGCTACTACCGGAATTAAACATGGCGTTAGCCATATATGCCACCGGCAGCGCCTGGTAGTCGGGAGAATGGCGGGAGGCTAATGTCCCTGCCGTGGTGCTTCTAGTTCCGCCTAGTTCTTGAAACATTTGCACATTGGAAATTGTAGCTGTGGATTCCAGTACTGATGGCTTGATGTCCATTGAGAGCCAGTGGGTTGTGATGACAGATGATGAAGTGCTGCTTGGTAAAGGTCGCTGCATGGTGGTGATTGGTGGAATCATCCCTTGTTGCACTGGTGGACGAGGCACGGACGGGGCGGTGGACAAGATGTGACATGTATGAACACCTCGATATGTCACCTCGAATGTTGAGTGGTCGTGGTTGAGTCGCTGGACTTGCTTCTTCGCCGGGCACTTGTAGAACTTTTGGTGAGTGCAACAGTAGTAACTTCTGAAAAGAAGAAATAACATTATAAACAGACAAATTTAAATTAGTCCCTGGAGTTTAATCAATAATTTCTGGAATTCGTTTGTCAAACCAAGGGTACTATCATCATATCAATTTATCATGAGGGCATGATGGTCAATTCGTATTAGTGTTGAATTTGTCATGAAAAAGACCGATTTGGGTATTTTTGAACAAGTCTCCGTTTCAAACTTTAGATTTAATTTGAAATTTAAGTAAAAAATAAAAGATTATGTTTAAATAATCATATGGTCATTGTGTGAAGAACAACCACGAATTATACTCCATGGCATGACTATAAAACACAAATTCTTTGACTCTTTCAAACCATTTGATTTAGCCCTTGTTTGAACCCCATTTTCCCCATCAAAATACATTCTTCAACAATGATTTGAACCCACTTCAATAACACATTCTTCAATAAAATAATATTACACGCAAATCTAAAATATTTCTTTATTTTTTAACAACAAAATTCTTGTCAATACACTATTCAAAAATTCAAACTTTTCGACAAAATAATCGAACGTTGTATAAAAGCAATCAAAATTTGGAGTTCACAGATCACCATGCTTGTGTAAAAATTGTGGCTTGTTAAGTTTTTAATGATACAAAAAATACTCGAACATATGTTGAAACTTAAAAGAGTTTAACTTTTAAAACTTGAAAAGTCAATTCGAAAGAATTACCTTGGATATCTGGATCCAAGGATTTCCTTTTGACCATATTTCTTCCAAGTATAACCATCTTCGGGTGGAAGATCAAGATTTCCCATTTGTGGAGCAGCCACCCTTATGACTGTAATTTTATGACCATCATCCTTTCTGTATCATCAAAAATAAGAAACCATTATTTTGTCATCATACCTTATTATATTTTGTAATTTTTAAAGTTCAAGCATGATTTAAAATGAGTGTTAACGAACAAGTAGATTCATACATTGCGTCATATACACGTACATATTACGTGAATATTTTAATTTTCCTTCAAAATGAAAACGTTACTTTCTAATATAACACGTGTATAATTTTCAAAAATATGTAAATAACATGGACATTTGATCTGAAAAATGTTGAACCATCATCTAAAAGCTTCTCAAATGACATAAGATTTTAGATTATTTTGGTGGTTCAACAATAAGAACATTGCAATAAACATTTTAAAAGTTTAAAAGCTGTTACCTTTTTCTCTTGCATTGAGAAGAGGAAGCTCTGCTGGAATCTGATGCATCAAAATCCACTGGCTGAATAATCTCCCCTCCAATGTCAGCCACAAAACTTTCCACATTCCTTCCACTGATCATGAGTTCTAAACCTGATTCTTGCTGTCCTAATACACCTTTCATGTTAGTACAACTTTTTGAGAAGCCATACGTTATTGGATAATTACCCAAAACTGCTTCAGCATTATGCAAATACATTGCCTGATAACTGTTGCCACCAATTTTTAACCTTTCTTGAATTCCTGCACCAATTTTGTCAGCTTGTTGTAATTCATGGGACTCCCCAGAAATCATGTGTCCATGGGACAGTAACTTTTTAAGGTTACTGAATACTCCAATGATCCCATCACATGATTTTAGAATAATATCAGGTCGATTAGATAAATTTGGTAGGTTTTCTTCAATATCTTTAGCCAACTTACATCCATACAACAATAATAGCATGGTTTCTTCCATGCTTTTCGAGTTTTCTTTCCTGGGTTTTAGGCAGTTTAATTTGGATTTGGAAAGTGTTTATGGTACATATATATAATGTTGCTTTTAAGGGTGTAAGAAAAAGATCAAGATGTGTGTTTCTGTGTTAGTGCCTTTCTGGTAATTATAGAATTTTTTTCAAAGTATTTGCCTTTCTTGAACACGTCGAGTGGAAGAAACTTTATGACATTATGACCAAGTCATCGGTCTAATTCCTAGTACATTTTCATATTCACGAGTCCACTGGAGAACCTGCCCTCTTGAAATAAATGTTTGGACCATGAAGAATTTTCTCGGTGACCAGTGTTCAAAGATTTTCCTGATGAATAACGATTATGTTTTACTGCTTGAGGTAGACTAGTTAATTGAGGATTAGTTATTAATTAACAGAGTAAATGTTATAATTTCAGGGATTTGACAAGTTTCGCTTTGATTTAAAGAGGTTTATCCGTAAGAGTGACATGATGAAAAGAGTAGACCCAACGTGATTTATATAGTTGCTAAGGATCTAGTTGAATTGTATCTTTCGGTAACTTAAACGAGAAACTAAAGTAGTGAAATATGATTGATGTAGATTAACATGCATCCTTAGTTTATTAAACATGAAAAAATGAAGTATAAAACGTACGCTTCACTTCAAATTTGTTGATAAGTAAAACAACATACCATTAAATCCTCCAAGTCTCAGCTGGATTTCGAATTTTTTGGTCTTTGAAGTCAGATTTGTTGCATATTTTCATGACAATTTTTTTGTTTTTATTGCATGGTTACTCCTACGTAACTGTCCATGCCTCCATTTTGTTAGCAGAAACCTAGCTAATTACGTGGAACTTTTTACAGTTCTACAATGTGTACATCCGGGTTGACACCCCAAATAACACTCCACACATGGGGTGGGGCTGCGATTATTTTATTAGGCTCGGGTCCCACCCTCATATGTGTGGAGTGCTATCCAGGGTGTCTACCTAGATGTACACAACATTATTAAACTTTTTATCTTTCTTTGATTTACTTTTGGGGTTGTGCTGTTGCTAGTACAATCATGTTTACAAATTCGTTAACAATACGTGACTTGTCAAACATCATATACATTTATTTAAAAAATTGTTTCTTAAATCAATGGTCGAGATTTTGATAACACATGGATTGTCAAATTAGTGGTCAAAAAAAGTTGTACAGTCAGCTTTATTCTAAAATTATTTACTAGCACAATGATAATTAATGCACAAGTTTTGTGTTCTTATCAACTGTTGATGACTAAAAATGACGTAACAAATTTAGACCAACTTAATAGAAATTAAGTAGAGTGATTTCTGGAATTTCAGAAATTAAAGGATAATTTCATTGATTAAAGTTTAGAGTGTATTGGAGAGAATAAATTGAGTGCGATCCTTGGAAGGGATCATTAAATAAAGCAATTGGCCATATTATGTCACATCAGCTATAGTATTGACCTAGATTGTGCATCACCATCCAAAATATCAATCTTTTGATTAGTCGCTTAGGTCGACCACGTAAACTATTATGATGCCTAGATTGTAACTTTGGAACCAAGCAATGATTACTTGGGGTTGGATAATCATTCTTGGCTTGTGATAGACGAAAAGAAAGTACTGATGTCACGGCTGCCACATGTCATTTTGGGAGTGTGTGCTTGTTAGGTGGGGATAGTTTGTCAGTGATGAATCATGATGTTTCCTCCAATTACTGTGGCCACTGTTAGAGTTGTATCTATCTTTTCATGTGTTTGACCTTCCTATATGTTGACCTCTGATCCTCTAGTCCCTCATAAGTGAGATGGAAGATCGAACATCAAGATAAGCTTTTGAAGTTTGTAGCAAGTTATTCTTCAATTAATTGTTATTGTCCTGTCAGCTCCTTACCCTACTGCCACCCCCATCTCGTTCTGTGTCTAACCCCTCATCTTGTTCGCTTCTACCCATTCCATTTCTCCTTCCCGACCTTTCTCTTCATTTCTCTAAACCTCCTTTAGGATGACACTTAGCAATGTTGGGAATGGGGGAAGGGGGCATCAGGAAGGTAGGTGAGGAAAGGATGTTATATTTTTTTTTAAGATTTATTTCCTCATTTGTTCCTTTAGCGGAGAATCGTTTCATTTATCTTTATTGTTTAATTGAAATAATGGTAGATTTGGAGAAATAAAAGTAGGGGACCAAATTATATAAATTCAGTACTCCTGAAGTATGAGAAAATTTCCATGAATCTAATTACTCATGGTGACTTTAGAGGAAGTTTGTGGGAGCAATTTTTACTGAATATTCATAATTCTCCAATACATATTCAGTGAATTTTCATTTGCAAGTCAAGACGTATGTCGATAGTCTTACTATTTTATATGTATGTATCCATGCATATTTTGGAAGTTATATTTTGTCTCCTTCAAAGGGTTGTGCATATGCGGTAGATAAGAGAAATGTTTGAAATTTTGGGAATTGATGTCGTGAGTGATTCACAGTCCACATTCCACAACCACAAGCTTCAAATATAATGGGTATTTGGATTTTGGGCCCAAAACCTATTATTTTTTGAGGAAATTACATGGCTCTAGGCATTTGAAGTTAATAGTACAAATGTCATCTGCTAGAGTTTTTTAATCATATTTCAGGTATTGAGTTAACAATTAAATATTAATTATTTTAATTACTAAAAATAATTAAATAATACGCCATATATGGCGCGTTCCTTAAATCTCGTAATTCAAATTACAATTATCTTAACTTCCATTATTATCGAAACCAATTTTCTCTCAAACTCCTCCCCACGACTCCATCCATTATCTCCGATTAGTTGATTCCCACTCCGGCCATTTCGAATAGAGCACGTCTTCTCATCTATATATTATAAACATAATCCATTATATTCATCATATCTCCTATTAGCAAGGTTGCAAAATAAAATTTGAAAATTGAAGATTCAAGGTGACGTAAAATGGCGAAATCGAAGGGTGCAAAACAGGTAATCAGCGTCGAAGACACGCCACAAACAAGACACAAAAGGAAGAATGAGGGGAGCCCCAAAAAAACTCCACCGAAAAAGCACTCATCGTCTGTGACTGTGCGGAAATGGCCCTCGATCAAGGTTATTTCATTTTTTTTTAAATTTAAGTGATATGTAAGTATGCAAAAATTGTTCGGTAAGATGTATTGAAGATGTATTGAACATTTGTGAATATGATTTACGATTGTGATCGATATGTTATTAATTTGTGACCTAACTAGAATGGTTTAGGATTTTCATTTTGAATCCAACGTTTTATGAAAATTGATTTTCTTTTTTTAATTTGATGACTATTTTGCCAATGAAATGCAATTGTGATTGATGTCTTACAAATCTGCGACCTGACTGGAATGGGCTAGGGTTTTTGGTTTTGAATCCAATGTGTTTTGGAAATTGATTTTTCTTTCTCATTTTTAGACTAATATGTTTTCTAATCACGAAAAGGCCAAATGTGACCATGATGTGTGAATGTGACCGAGGTTGTTATGAATCTGTGGCTTGAATGCAGTACATTTTGTGTGCTTGTGTTTGTGACCTTATGATTTTGTGACTTGAATGTAACACATTTTGTATATGTTTCGTTATAAACATACATAGTCCATATGTGATCAAAGTTTTTATGAATATGTAGCTTGAGTGCATAAGGTTAGCTATATCTGTGACCACTATTTTAATGTCCTTGACCTTATTAATTTGATTATATACATATATATATATATATATATATATATATATATATATATATATATGTGTGTGTGTGTGTGTGTGTGTGTGTGTGTAACCTGAGTGTACAGAAGCACATATATGTGACCCATTGAACAGTAATATGTCATATGATTTAAATACAGGTCTGGCAATTGAAAATACCAGAAGACAGTTGGTTTCCAGGAAAAATTACAACATCAGTGTATAAGGGTGTTCTTACAACCTTTCAAACTAACTTAAGCAAACGACAAAAACGTATATTGATGGGCACATGCCTTGTACATTTCCTAGAATGCCATGAAATTGTGACACAACCGCAATTGATTCGCTATCTCCTTCTGAGGCAGGTTTATTACTCTAACCACGAAGAAATGTGATTTTATGTCTCTGGGCGATATGTTAAGTTCTCTATCTCTGGGTTCTGTTTAGTCACAAGCTTTAAATGTTCTGGAGATGATACACAAGTGTTTGAAAATAGACCGTCAAACTTGAAGACAAAATAATTTTCTCAAGTGGATAATGTAACGCATGAAGATGTCAAGTCCACATTCATATCTGCATGCCAAATACCGGACTTGGACCTTGTTGAAGCCTTCCCAGATAACAACATCACTATGATTGTTGCTTTGTATTTCATCACTGCTTATCTCTTTCCTAGAGATTACAAGAAGGTTGTAGATCACTTCTTGTTCGCTCTGGTTGAGGATTTCTCTACAATGAACAGGTTTTCATGGGGTAAGTTACTTTTTGAAACTACATTGGGTGCATTGAAATAGGGTTTGAGTAGGAAGACCTCACACTGCAGGTTACGAGGTATGTTGGTAGCCTTCCAAGTATGGATATATGAGACTTTTTCGAGCTTTGATGAAATTTTGGTCATAGGGATATCGAGGACGCATCACCGTATCAAGAATTGGATCGCAGAAGAGCAACCATCTGCTGTCAAGTTGGAAGGACCCGTCTGTTTCTCAAACCTTAATGTAAAGTTTGAGTAAGCATTATTTACGTAATAGCTAACTATTGAAATTACATTTTTCTAATCTACATTTTACTGTAAATTGAGATTTGTGACCTGGAACCATCGGGTGCTGAAATGGCCATGTCATATATGAATGGTGTCCAGTACAAGAAGCCAATTCAACCGAAGTTTTCATGCGAAGGCTACAGAAATAAGAGTAGCATGAAAAAGTCAGCTGACCGTGTGGGTACGAGTGGGAAGTCAGGTCTGTCAGTTCTCCTGTTAACAGACAGTAAAACTGGATAGGCTAATGCCCTCGATGATTATGATTTTTTTAATCCTCCACCAAGATGGAATGAGACATCTTCCCATGAAAAATCCTCGTCTGATGAAGGCCCGTTAGCTGCTCATCATTCTTTAAAGGAACCACATTCTCATCGGGCACAATGGGTTGTTGTAAGTTGAAATGTCAATCACTTGTAAAATATATCAATAATTGGTCACGGATCATTATTTTGTAGGTCACATGTGATTTAAATCAGGCCATAGATGATGATTTGGTGTTTTCAATGTGCACTATATGTTCATATTTGGTCATAAGTCTTTACATGTCATATATAATAATTTGTTTTTTATTTGATTAGGTGTTTGAGGAGTGGAGTATGCAAATATCTTACTTAAGTCGAATAATAAATTGTTGACTGCGGAGGTTGATGATATTAAGTCACAGATGTCATCCTTGAACGCTGAGCAAACAATGGAAATGAATTAATTGTCCAAATGCAATGAGAAATAAAAAGTGACTCGATGGAGATTAGGACAAGCATGCACTTTCTGTCTGAATCAGTGTTAGCAATGATTTCCAGTACAATGGATGAGATTATGGGACGAATCGGTGACAAAACAAGTGATCGTAGAGTTGGAGATAGAGAACCTCAGGTTGCTGGATGATCTGATAAGGCTGAGGAGGTAGGGACATGATATTTTCACATTTTGTAAACGATCGTAGTTGCATTTTAAATTTCAATCATTCTCCTATTTCATTTGCAGGTAAAAAAATGGAAGCAAATGTCGACAGGAAAATGAAGCGTAAAATGGACCCAATTGATGATCTTGGTCTCCCATATACTCTTGAACCACCATCATTTGATTTGGGGGTTGGATCTATACAATCTGATGTTTTACATTCCGAAGAAATTCAGAAGCATATAGATTCTATCATATCTGATGTGGTGACAACAACCAAAAATGTTGATATTGAGGTATTCACGAATCCAATATTCAAATTACAAACATATAGGTCACAACTATTACATGTTTGTAGGTCATAGATCACGCAAATACTTACAAACCATGTTACATATAGTCTATATTTTGGATGTTCTACTTACTGACTGTCCATAAACTAAGATGTGACATGTGATATAAACAATGATCACCTATTGTAGAACAAACTTCTATATTACTGTTAAGCGGGTTTCAAGGCCGGTGAGGATATTGCAGTCTACATTTGTTGTTGGAAAAGGGAAGTTATTCAAGCATGATAATAATGTCATTTTTGAAAATTACAAACGCCATGTAGAAAAGTTGATAGATCGGCATTCATGGCTTAGTTCACAGAGTACAAACTAAAAAACAGGCATATGCATTTTGTATCTATTTGTGAATGTTACTTAATAACTCATTGTAAAACAGTAATGAATCTTCAATATCGGTTACAAGAAAAAGTTTAGCTAGGATGACGATATTATTAACTTCGCTTTTATTATTGGTTCGTTCCCAATAGGTCATAAGATCTAGTTCTACCAGCTTATAAATTTAGAGTCTTTTCTGAACAGTGCGGTATGAATTCATTTTTGTACTAATATAAATCACGCTTCATTGTTAATTAGTCACAGAATATGCGTAAGATCACAAAAATTAAGACACAGTTACCACCTCATTTGTACACAACCTGAAGTCCATAACAATAGATTGGTGTCACAAAATGTTAAGATGAACAGAGATCATACAAGATGTCACATTTCACTCTGGATTTAACTTACAGACTCATTTTTATCCAAACTATTTCACGTCATAATTAATTCGTTCATTCTTTGTTGAAACAACACATGGATACGTGCTTCTATAATATTCGCCAGACAACGAAACTTGGTAAGAAAATAATGTTAAGAGCTACCACAACAAACTCTTGGCTCCAGAACAAAATCAAAGACATATACCCTACTTTCCTGAAGGATCCTAATGTTATGATGTCAGAGTGT
This sequence comes from Osmanthus fragrans, assembly GCA_019395295.1. Lineage (NCBI taxonomy): Eukaryota > Viridiplantae > Streptophyta > Magnoliopsida > Lamiales > Oleaceae > Osmanthus > Osmanthus fragrans. The sequence goes on from CM033353.1 coordinate 8,612,665, forward strand.
AGCCTGATTGAGGTTATAACATGTCATAGCTTTCCTATGAGCACACCATGGCTGATGTTGACCATGTGTTCATGCCATTACTGACCACCAACAAAGCACACTGGATGCTTGGTTTGTTACAATTCAAAAGTCATACCTTGACGGTATTCAATTCGGCAAGTAAAAGTTATCATGACTAGAAGGTTCTACAAGGTATCAAGTCATACGTGAAAATCTTCACTGCTCTACTGAATGCTTTGGAAATTTTGAAAAAAGACCCTAATTATCATGAATCCAACTGCATGGAATTGAAGATGTTCATTGATAATACACTACCTTAGTAGATAAATGGGTAAGTTTGTGACCAAGATTAAAATATGTAAAACTTTAAAAAATAAATCATTCATAACATTCTGTTTTCTGTTGTTCCAAAGTCATGATTGTGGGATATTCGTCATCTTATACGCGTTATATATCCTCTGTGCGGGCATATAGTCCATACCACATAAACTCGGTGCCAGCAAGTCTAGATTGGATATTGCACACTGCTGTACAAACATCAGAAGATATACATGAAGAGGGTGAAACAACCTACAATGGGTGAGAGACTTGTTATAGATTGAAATTTGAAATTACATTGGTATATGAAGTTGATATTGTAGTTTGTAAATTTTATGAATGTTAATATCTTCTGCTGAATGACTGGATATTTTATGTTGAATGGTTGTAGATGACTGGATTTTTACAATACATGAGTCACAGATTTTCTCACATATTATCGTAATGAGTCACAGTTCATAATAACTCCTTATTTGGTTACATATTATTGCAATGAATAACAGTACACATGACACATCTATTGGAGAATGTCACGTGTTATAATTCATATGTCACAGTTCATGATGTGTATACAATATGTTGTCATATATGTGCCTCACACCTCAGGTCACGGACAGTGATGAAACAGGCTATAGAATTCAATTGGAGCTCACATCTCACGTCACAAGTTTTTGATGTTTGATGACAATGTAATAATAGAAACATTGCATTTCTCATGTCTAATGTCCGATGTATATCACACAAAACTGGTCACATGTCACATCACACAGGACACATTTGTTGGACAAGATCACATGTCATAATACATATGTCACAGTTCATGGTGTGTATGAAATAGGTAGTCACATATGTGTCTCATACTTCTGGTCATAAGTACTTATGAAGCAGGTAACAAAATTCAAACAGAGGTCACAATTACTTAGGGGTGGGCATGGTTCCATTTGGTTCTGGTTCCAAGAGAATTGAACCAATTCATAAATCAATGATTTTTTTGATAATAGAACCACATGATTTTTTTAAGATATGGAACCGAACTGAACCGAACCATTCGGTTCTGGTTTGGTTTGGTTTTGTTCTAATTCTATTACTTGAATTTTCAGACTTACGTCATATTCATAAGTTAGTAATATATACTTAAATAAAAAATATAACCATCAAATATTTAACAAATTCAAATTATCAGTCATCAAGATTTTTCTAAAGTTTAAATTAACAAACAAAATATAAACCAATTCTTCTTTGCCAAAAATTAATAATATCAAGTATCAAGTATCAATGTTCATCTTCATCCTCCGTCCAATCAATTTCTTTACGTGAAGCCATCAAAACCCACATGAAAAAAATGAAATATGAAACTAAAATATAAAATTAAAACTTGAAACTAATAGATAGGGATGGTGACAAAATGACTGAGCCAAGAAACTTAGCCCTTACCATCCAGACAACCATTAACCGTTTAATACTCCATTACTTCTGCCTTCTGCTGTAACTTTAAGAAACTCTACAAACATAATTCAAAATACACATTTAAAACAAACAAAACTAAATTAAAATTGTTTACAATTAATAAGATGTTACGTGAAAATATTTTATAAAATTTTTATTACTAGACTCAATTTCTTCATAGAACTCCGTCTCCTCAATGCAAATTCTGTCTTGAGTTACTCTCAAAAGTCTAGATTCTTCTCGTAACCAATTTTGGGTACAAATTAAAGCCTCAACTGAGGTAGGAGTTAAAGAACTCCTAAAACAATCAAGAATGCGCCCTCCAGTACTAAATGCCGACTCAAAAGCAACTGTAGATATAAGAATGGTAAGCACATCTCTTGCAATATTTGACAAAATTTTAAATCTTGGAGTATTTGTCTTCCACCAATTCAAAATATCAAAATTTGCATCCGCTGCATCTTCATTTGGTTCCATCAAATATCTTTGAATCTCATCTTTTCCAGACAAACTACCTTTGCTAGTTTTTAATTTCTTGTACCCGAAATCAAAATTATCAAAGTCATTCCAATCATCATCAGAACCATCCAACAAAGTGACTTCATCGTTAGTATCACCACTACCACTACCTCCATCAATATTGCTCTCCCATCCCTTGTACTGATTATACAAAGCATACAATAATTTATCGACTTCATTTTTTGTTGCTTCAACCATGCCAAAGTCATACATAATACCAATACAATGTATAACAAACTCCAATTTATATCTTGGATCAAGCACAACTGCTATAATCAAAATCTTGTTCATCTTATCAATATTTCCCCAATACTTGTCAAACTTACTCTTCATGCTGCTTGCCATATTACTCAGCACACCATCTTGTTTGTCACTAATTCTTTTCAAAATCTGCTCAATTTTATAAACTTCATTGAAGTAAATATTGGAGGTAACATTCAATGAAGCACTAAATTTCAAAGTAACTTCATAAAATGTTCTTAAAAATTTAGCAAATTTTCTAGCTGTATCCCAATCATAAATTGTTGGAAGCCCTTCTCTTTCTTTTCCACCTTCACGCTCATCAAAATATTTGTAATAAAGACTGTCCTCTTCCTCCATTCGGTCAAATGCATTCTCAAATTTCAATGCACTATCTAACATTAAGAATATTGAATTTCATCGAGTAGGTACATCTAAAATAGGAAGTTGTTTGCATTCTATCTTCTCCTTCTCAACACAACATTTAAATTTCATCAATCGAGAAGGTGATGATCGAAAATACTTAATCGCATTGCGAATGCTTTCTATTGATGCATTGAAATCTTTTAACCCTTCATTAACAATTAAATTGACTATGTGTGCAGAACAACGAACGTGCAAATAAGAACCACCTAAAATCATTCCACCAAGTTTCCAATTCTTCAATTTATTTTTCACATAAATGATTGCAGCATCATTCGTGTTTGCATTGTCCACAGTAATACTACCTACATGCTCTATTCCCCATTCAAGCAAACAATTCTCAATAAGTTTCCCAATTGTCTCTCCTTTATGATTTGGAACAACGAAAAAAATTCAATATCCTCTTATGTAATCTCCAATCTCTATCAATAAAGTGTGATGTGATTACCATGCAATTGATATTTTGAAATGAGGTCCAACAATTTGTGGTTAAAGACATTCTCTGCCTACTTTTGATAAATTTATCCCTTAAAGAATATTTTGTTTCATGGTAGAGATGAAGCACATCTCTAATAATAGTTCGACGACTAGGAACCACAAATTTTGGACAAAGTTCTTGCACAAATTCCTTGAAACCCTCACCCTCCACAAAAGAAAAAGGCAATTCATCAATAATCACCATCCTAGTCAATGCTTTTCAACATTTATTTTTATCAAATAATGATGCCATAATATATCCTTTGTCACCCTCACCATTAGCTCCATTACAATAATCAATTTTTGTTGTTTTAGAACTGTTTGCTTGTCATCTGTCTTAGTGCATTTATAAGCAAAACAAATTTTTAAGTGCTTTCGCAAAGTAGAAGTTCCATAACACTTGTAGACTTTCTTACAGTAATTGCATTTTGCAGTCTTTCCATTCGATAACTTTGTGTAATGTGCCCATACCGCCGACCTCTTTGTAGGCTTCTTTACAACTTCTTCTACATCAGAATCCATCTAAATTACCAAATAGAAAAGATAAAATTTCAGTTAGCATTTAACAACACTTACAAGAGTAAAAAAAAAAAGTAGAAACCAAAGCTTTATATTAAATGAAAGTGAGATTGATCCATATTCCAAAAATAATATAATGTTGAATAATAAAAAAAAAAATTAGTATATTTTAACATCTATCAGGCCAAAGAACTAGATTCCAACACTGCCTTTTGTGATATAAGACAATACTTTAAGTTAGGACTATAATTTGATGTACATTAAAAACAAATCCTCCAAAGTCATATTAAAATATAGATGCTTCAAAATTTCCAGAAAAGCATGTGCTCCTCTCATATTAGTCAATATAAAATGGATTTCAAATTTTCAATACCAGAAGAGTTGACGTTTGAGATGTTTAGTGAGCAATTTGCAATGCTAAGAAAGAATGCCTCATTAACAAATCATATTTTGCACATAATTATACGAAGTAATTCCAAAGTCAAACTCTTTTTCTAAAATCACCAATGAACAACACAACCATAAATCTTCCAAGGCCAACTGTCAACCACGAAATTCCTAAAAGGAACCTGAAAACTAATCATTCTGTCACCTGCCACAATATTTAAGACTATATAGCAGCTCAATGTTCAAAAATTATTAAACCATGTTCAAGCATCAAATAAAAAGGCAGTTTAGCAGGCTAAACATCCCAACCTGGTCAATAATTCCAAATTATAATCAGAATTACGATGAGATGGAGGAGTGCAGCAACCAACAAGAATAGGTCCTCAAGTAGCTCCCTCCGGGTTTTAGGTAAACCTGAAAGTTTTGGGACTCAAGAATATATAGATACAATTGACTCTTGCGCCGAAGAAGTTGCCTTGTTTGAGAGTCTGAGACTTTGGATATGCACAGGGTAGCTTTGCCGTTTGGAACTCCTAACTTGAGGTTGAGGGTTTGTATTTAAAGTAATAATATAATACACTTAAGTCTTAATGGGCTCATATTGTTGTACAAAAATAATGGGTATTGGATTGGCTTCAATTAATACAAAATTAGATTCATATTATTATTATTATTATATATAAATAAAATTATAAATTAAGTTTGGTTCTTGGTTTGGTTCTCAGTTCTAGAATTAGAACCAAATCAAAATCAGAATCAAATGGTTCTCGGTACGAAGAACCAAAATCGTTCATTTTTTTCATAAAATCGAACTGAACCGCTCGATTTGATTTGGTTCTAGTTTGGTTTGGACATTTTGTCCACCCCTACAATTACTTATCATAGCGACTTCAGAATTCAAACATATGTCATATGTGATTGTGAAGTCACTCACTAATTAATTCACAACTATGTAGATATTGAAACTCAATTGCACAATTGTAAATACAATTGTCACAGATAATTTAAACTGTGTTCTTTTAATGAATTTTTCAAATAAAAGAATAGGATATAACTGCGATGTATCTATATCATCTATTGATTTCTTATTAGCTTAATGGGACCAAATTGGAACATTTCATACGGTTGTGACCATGTCTTCCACGATGTCCATATTTCACTGTTAGTTTTCCTTCTCTGGATGATCTTTTCATCTTCTCAGTAGGTCTTCCAAAACTCTGCTTCTGGTTAGGAGCTAACACAATTTTGTATTATACTTCTTCAGATACTGTCCATTCATCTAGATTTCCAATAGGATATATAGAATCTTGGTACGCATTCACGTATGCATTTCTTGTGCAATAATAAGAAAAATAATCATATGGATCTCTCTTTATAATTGTAATTACAGCCAAGGCATGCGGACACGATAACAAATCAACTTGTAGAATCCTGCACTTGCATGTACGTTGCTCAATATCAACAACAAAAGTGGACTTTTCGTCGCTGACAGAAAACATTGATTGGTTGGAAGGAGATTCCTGCAACAATGTAAAAATAGTCATAGTATATGTTAGGTCAAACGGATAAATATCATGTTATAGTTATGATGTACATGTCACAGACATATATATTTTGTAACAGATTGACAATTCAAGTCACATACATTTATATTCAGGTCACATGCATTAGGTTTAGGTCACATATATAAACAACACATACATATATGTTTGGTTACAGACATACACTTGATGTCACATCCATAAATTTCAGCGTCATAATAATTAAAATTACCCTCAAGTTCCTCAAATCTACACTTATTCTCCTTATCTCTTCTCGTACTTGCTCGACAATTTCGTAAAAGTTCCACACGCGTCATCTCTTTATTTACAGAACCAAGATTGTATGGTTTTCCGCAATAACTTTAGCAAGGATACAATAGAGTAATTCTTGGCTGCCTTTGTGACCGCATTAACCAATTCTACGATGTTTGATGTCATTGTATAATATCTGTTTGCTGGCATATGGATTTGTGACCACTTTTTGGCTCCAACATCAGCCTGTGGACACATTTAATATTGATGAAAGTGAGCTTAAATGACACATGTGACCACTTTTATGTACGAGAAAATGAAATTAGTTGTAGTACACTACCAGGTAAATACTAATCTTCTCATTCATTGTGTCCATTGATCATATATTATATTCAAATTCTTCCAATGTATAAGCACACATAGCCGAATTGAAAGCTTGTATAATGTTTTGTCATGATTTTTGCTAATATGATTTCAAGTCTTGCAACAAATGATACGAACAAATACCATGAAACGTCTCCGGATACACATGTTCTATTGCGTTCTTTATACTGGTGTAACGATCCGATACAAAACATAGTCATTCTCTATACCCATACGTCTTCTTCAATTTCTAGAAAAATCATCTCCAAGATTTGTCGTTCTCATTATCGTCAATTCCAAAAGCAAGAATAAATATGCTATTATTTGCATCCTATGTACACGCTGTGAAAATGGTACCTCCATAATGACCATTTAAGTAAGTACCATCAACCACAACAACAGGTCTACAATGTTTCCATCCCCGTATTGATGCACCAAGTGCCATAAAAGAAATATTTGAACCAACTGTAATATCAACCTCTAATCTTGTGATCGTACTAGGATTCTTTTGTCAAAGCATGTAGAAGAAACTTGGTATCTTACCAAATGAATTGGCTGGATCACCCCTAATCGTTTTTAAAGTTTGCTTGCGAGATCCCCAAACTTTTGAGTAATTCAAATAAACCTCATAAGTATGCAATTTATCACTCATAAATCATTTGGAGTATATATATAGTACGAGACGATGAGTACTTGTACTTAATGGTAGATGACATAACTGCAGTTGATACTTGCCTGTGGGACCCCAACACTATATTTAATGCACATGCGTGACTACAAATATTTTGAATCTTAAATAGGTCTGTTATACCCTATTCCACCCATCTAAATATCCAACTACATCTATCATGTGAGCACCTCACAACATATTCTTTTTTATTAGACCGTTCAACCATAAACTCAAACATGTTCTGTATGGCAAAAAAGGACAAGCTCATTTTCAAAATATCCTTATTACGGAAGACCCTACCTTCTTCTACCTTTCTAGCATCCGCAACAGATACAATTGTGACTTCTGTGTCACAAATGTGGCCCGTGTTTTCAATTGATACTTCGCATATGTCTAACGCTATGTCCTGCAACGTACATAGCACATCACTAGAATGTACATTAACTGGCACTTGGATAGATGTATTAGCAATTTCCGCATCAATGATTGATGGGTATTTAGCAGGTTCACGATCTATGCAGAATGTACGAAAGCACATTATTGTCGTTTTTTTAATCTTGATTAGTGGCAAGTCCTCATTCAGTACATATTTCAAAGAGACTGCTACATTTGTAGGATCCAAATCAAACTCTATTATAACTATGTTTACAAGGTTATTGTAACTGCAATTGCGATCTACCAATGCCAACGACGATTGAGATCCATTCAACAAACATACGTGTAAGTATACCATTTCTACAAATTATAATTAATGTCAATACTGGCCTCGTGATGACAGTAATACAATTCATACAGTTTACACCGAAATGCTCGTAATAGAATGCAGGTCACATTTTTTAAACAGGTCAAACATTTGACATCTAACACAAGTTACATAGGTATTACTTATAATACAGGTCACATACATATCACTTAAAATATAGGTCACCCATGTCCGAGCTGATATCATCACAACGGGTGAAATATAGGTCACAGTTTCAAACAATGCAAATATTGCCACTGAAACACAGGTCACATACGTATTAGTTAAACTATAGGTCACATATTCCCAAAAGAATATCAAAATGGGTCAAACAAAGGTCACAGTTTGATAATTCAGATCACATTATCAAACAAAAGTCCCATATTTGATGCTAAAAATACAGGTCACATACGAACCAATTAAAATGCAGGTCACATATGCCCGAAATGAATATCATAACGGGTTACACATAGCTCACAGTTTGATAATGCAGGTCACATCTTAAAAAATATAGGTCACATATGGATCAGTTAAACTACAGTCACATATGCCCAAAATGAATATTAAAATGGGTGACAGATAGGTCACAACAAGATAATACTGTCACAATTTCAAGCAAGTCATACATTTGACACCAAATGTAGGTCACATACGTATCAGTTAAAATACTGGTCACATATGCCCAAAATGAATATTTCAATGGGTGAAAGATAGGTCACAGATTGGGTGTAAACTACACTCAGTGACGACAAAACAATTGACAATGATCAGAGTTTTTGTGACTCGTAAGTTACAGGTTATGTTGATTCTGTGGCAACAAAATTATTCTCGTGATTAATGCATTCATGTTGGGACCTAAACAATTTAAGCGGTTATCTGTTTTATATTAGTAGGCGACGACCATCACTTATGTGACTAGCATTGAATATTTTCCTTGGAATTGTGTCTGTATGATCAATTCGTGATTATATCATTCAATTCGCAAATACAACATTCGAATCGGTGAACAGAACAATATGATATTTACCTGGGTTGTCTTCTTCGGTGATTTGTGACCCGAGATTTCTGTGGGTAGAATGAAAATTTTCAATTTGTTATCGAAATCAATCAACACGATTACCTAGTTATTAGTCGTGAAAATTTGAAATCCAGTTGAATTTTTAATTTTGGGTTGAGGTTTTTGTTTTTTAAGGGAGTCCTGTTATACATGAAAAGTAAGTTTAATTTCCTTTTTTTTTTTTTTTTTTTTTTTAAAAAGGCTCAAAAAAAAAAAAAAAAAGGTCTAAACCATTAACCAACTATCGTCTTCTTCAAATGGCTGGCTTTATAGTTTGCAGTCCGAGTCTCTATAGTGCTGCCACCTTCAATAATTTCGGCAGAGCTAGCACGGACGGTCATGCCAACTCGTCGTATACTAGCTCCGCCACTGGTTATACCCCTATTCTTCAGTTTTCCTTTGGATCCTATTCTGACATCTTCCTTTGCTTCACTCTTAAAAAAAATACAAGTTTTGCGCGAGCGCGCGCGCGCACACACACACACACACACACACACACACATATATAATCAGTGTTGAGAACAATAATAAAATTGGTCTACAATACTCCTATACTGAAAAGCCATGTTTTTTGTAAAATATCTTCTAACTTCAACGACCACTGCAAATGAATATAAATTTCATGTTAGTGTTGATATTATTTGCATTACAACAATCATGTGTTCTTTGTGAAAAAATTAACTCATTTCGATAAACTCAAGACATGTCTTCGACGTGTATAATGCAAAATTAAAGAATTCATCAAAATAATTGTAAATAGTTTAACTTGTGGTCCCACCTCCATGATCTGCAAAACAGTTTCCTCCACAACTATATATCTTTTGATTTTTGTATGTCCTAAGTCCTCAATGTTCCTTACCACCAAGACAAGAATCTTTCTATGTTTTATATAGGACTAAACATGGTCCAGTTCAGTTCAGTTCTATAAAGAATCGATCCAGACCTAAAATTTTCGGGTATTTGTAAGTGGAATCTTTGAGTCCAAATTTCATTATGGAACCGTTTTGGTTCGGTTCAGTTTGTTTCCATTCGGTTCCCGAGTTCCATACTATAATTATTTTTTTAATATTTATAAAGTTACATTAATTCAACTAATGACATGCTCAATCATAGCTCTTATAAAATAACGTAGTCACATCTTAGGTATCTTTTACGTCTCTCTTTACTGAGTTCTTCATAGTTTTGATTGTTAAAATCACTTGAAGAAAAAGATAGCAAGCTTACAATAATTTAGAAAGGCGCAGTAGAGTTTCAATTCGATTTCTCCAAAATAGTAGAAATGACACTACAGTAGAATAATAGATTTGGATAAAATTTAGATCAATTTGATTAAGTTGCGATTGAATTGAAAATTAAAAATATGAAAATCGTATTTTTGGATTCGAGTTAAAATAATTAGTTTACAAATTTATTTAGAAAAAAAATAAATATTTTGACTTATTTAAAATATATAAATTAAAAAATTAGGAAAATTTGGTTCTTGATCTAGAACCGAGAACCGAACCAAACCTGTTTGTTTTCGATTCAGATATTCGTTCAGGTATTTAACTTAAAAAGAACCACTCAATTCGATTCGAATTGTTTGATTTGAGAGTTTTGTCCAGTCCTAGTTTTGTGGCTTGATCTTTCGATTTCTATTTGACTATGTTTTAAGTGCAAAAATCTAGGGTTTTGAATGGATTTGGGGTAAACTGTGATCAGTGTTGATAGAACTTATTTAGGATTGAAATTAGGGACGAATGTAATTTGGGGAAGAATGTGTTTTGGGATGAACATTTTGATTGATTGGAGAGGAAGGTGATTTGGAATTGGAAAAAAATTGGATTTTGAACAGAGAGGAAAGTGGTTTTTGATTTTACATGTTTTTGAGTTGTTTACATATTAGAGCCCGTTTATTTCTCATTTTTCAACCCTAAAAATAAAAAATATGATCGTTATCAATCACATTCAGCTATCATTTTTGACTTTTCATCTCTTATGTGGGGTTCATAACGACTATCTTTTTCATTCTCATTCTTCTAAAAATAAGAATCAAATGGGGTCTTAATATTTTTAGATGATGTGTATATTATTCACACATTTTGTCTCCATGTCATTTGTCACGTAGATTTTTGTCCAATCGTATAGACGAAAATGGCTCTAATGATGGATGTGTAAATGAATAGTTTAGTGAGCGCGGAGCAACTTTTTATAATTCGGTGAGCAAGCGTTGAGTAACTTTTTGTAATTCGGTAAGCAAGTTGTAAGAATGAATAAAGTTTGGTGGATAGCGAATTAATTAACTCAAAAGTTAAATAAAGAAAACTTTCACATTTTACTCCCAATCTCAAATGAGTAATGCTACAACAATCATCTGAATGACCATTTGAAGAGTGTGAAAGAAAATATTATTTTATTCAAAAAGGACCGCACGTCCAAAAGGGATCATCCAAGTGAACGTCCCTCCACTGACGTTATTTGTTCAATTTTTTTCTTTTCCTGGTAGAATTTCAATCATTTCCATTGTCGTCTCCCTACATAAACACAGAGACAGAGAAAACGCGAAAACACACGCAGCGAATTCAATCATCTAGGGTTTTTAATGGCCAATCCAGTTGCTTCAGGATCGGGAATCTTCAAGTTCCTCCGGCCCAGCATGCGCCCTCAGGCCACTGATATCCAGGCCGCCGCCCTGTGGGGTGTAACCGCCACCACCTCAGCCTTGTGGTTCATCCAGGTCTCCGTTATCCCCCGTTAAAATCCCGCTTCTCCTCTGTTATAGATCTAGATCTTTGATTAATACCTCGCTTGATTTTGACACTATATTATGTTATTAATTTGTTTACCCAATGTTGATTTATTTTTGTGTGTTATTTCTGTTTCGTTTTGGATCTTATGTTTTAGCTTATTATGGGATTTCCGTATCAATATGTGACAATGACTTTTTTATTTTGGTTTATGGAAATTGCTTGAACATCTTTTTGTGATGCAATTTATTAATAAAGTTGTTACTTTTCCTCTATGTAGAATTGAAATTTTGGAAGAGATCAAATCCTAAAATATGAATCATTGTACGATTCAATACCAAGGGTCATATGCCAGATGAACAAAGACGGATACGTTTTGTCTTGAAACCAGTTTTTAGTATGTCATTCTTAATAGTATGGGTTAATATGTGTGTATCCTATTTCGTGTTTGGCCTTTATTGGAGGAAGATTTCATAGCATGGATATGGGATATCTGATGAAACATAGTATTTAATTTAATCTTTTTTTGAGCCGAAATGTGTCTCCAAACTCATTAAGTTTGGTGTGTCATTGAGATTTCCCCCCTCAATCCGAACAAACATTATGAAATCTTATTACCATATAAAACATAAAATAAATCACATGTTACTCGAGTGACCAGAAAATGAATGTAACCATTTTTCGAATCAACGTTTTGACATCGTCGGTGGATGAGTGGATGCTTGAGTTCAGGTGTCGATCATATAGATTGTTGCTTGACGATGTTGAACTTAAGTTTGGAAACTGTCTCTCTGTCTCTGTATTAAAATTTACTAGTATAATTCGAGGATTATCAGAAACTGCAGTTGGAATAATTAGAAATTTCTTATCAATTCTTAGTATTGCTTGCAATCAAACTGCATTCATTCTATAATCTTTTGATGGTTCTAAAGTCAACTTGCCTCCTCTCCAAACTTTCGAAGCTCAAAACATTTAGTTCATTTTTAAATTGAAATACTTGCTATATTGCAGTCTTTAGCGTGATTTTATTGATATTTAATATTTCTCCTCTCCACTTTTTTTATTCTATTATTATTATTATTATTTATTTTTTAAATATTTTGCATCCCCCTTATTGTGTTTGTAGACATAGATAGTTCAAAATTCCAATGCCTAATTTTGTTCTCTTTTAGTTAATGAGTAAAGATGGATTCTCATAAAATTTTGAAAGTGGATCTTTCCCTTTGAAGTGGTAACAATTAAATGTTGAATAGACTTAATTAATTAAGTGTATTATTATTATTATTATTATTATTATTATTATTATTGATAAATCTTTAAGCACTGCCTATTGGTCTTCAAAATTTTATCGAATGTTTAATTTTATCTCGTAAGAAAGGAGAATTAAAACTATTAATAATTAGATAGGACCGCTTTTAGAGAATCCTTGTTTAATTTTATCTTGAATGAAAGGACAATTAAAACTATTAAAAATTAGATAGGACTGTTTTTAGAGAATCCATAGAGACTATTGTAAGGCCTCTTGTGATGTACCTCTGCTGAAACTTTACGAGCACGGAGCACCTTGCAAGGTACACCTAAACATTGTAATTAATTTTAGGATTTTTTGAGGATATTGACATTGATGGACAGATTTATTATGTGAAGTTCTTGAGAAGGGGCACACCGTGAATTTTGGATAAGCTTAACCGTGAATTTTGGATAAGCTTAAAAAGTTTGTTGGAAGTAAATAAGCAAGTTCTAAAATAATATTTTTTTATTGGTCACAGTTGAAAATAAGTGAATTAACTATTTTGAGAAAAACTCCAACCTTACTTTTAATTTTTTTTTAATGATCAAGCATGTTTGGAAACAAAAGATTACTTAAAAGCAAGATCTGCTGCTTTCGAAAAAAATTGGTTTAGACCTTTTCTCCTCAATAAGAAAAAAGTAAAACCTACTTTTCAGCTAAATAAATTAACCATGCTCTAAATGTTTCCTCTCAAATGACAAAAAGCAGGTATCCCAAGCTCTGGAGGGCTTTTTGAAGATTACATTATGTGTGTTTTGTTACTTTATTTTCTTGTCCTATGGAGCTTTGGTTTGTATGGAGTGAGTTTGTTATCTAATTGGTATTAGTATGCATTTCTCTACCTCTCTTTCTTTGGCACAAGATAGATGATTAAGAAAATAGATGTTATTTGGATGCATATAATTAATGATTTGTGCATGGATTTTGGTCTCTGAAGTGTGCAATATTTAATTGAAACGTGCTCCCTCTCTGTTTCTTCTTCTGTATTTTTTGTCTGTCTCATCTTACATTCAACTAACTTGGATCTTCGTGTCTTTTTTGAATATGTACAGCCTTTTGATTGGTTGAAAAAGACACTTTTTGAGAGATCCAGCTCCGAAGAGAAGTGAATAGAAATGTGAAATCTTACTGGTAACCTTTTTGAGATTATTATTACTGATTTGAACTCTGAGGAGGAGGATTCAGTTGAATAATGACATTTTGTTTCATGTTTTTCCATGAAAAACCTTTGTTAGTTTTTGGATTAATTTAGTAAAAAGCATGGACTCTCTCTCTCTCTCTCTCACATGCGCGCGCACACACGTCATGGTCTTATGCAGACTGTTTTGCACAATAATGGAGTATTGTGTTCTCCTACATTTTTAAGAATATTAAATTTATTTCTATGAGCATCTATTATGAATTTACGTGTGTATGATGTATTTGATAAAGTCTCAAAAATACAAGTTTTGACAGAGATCAATGTCTAGTTTTAGTGTTAAAACTGAACATTTACCATGTCGGAAACCTAACTTTTGAGTGTGAGGGGATGAATAGTAGGTGTTGAGTAAGATGACATTTATAAAGAATAATGCTATATAACTTTATTGGTGCTACAATATTAGTTTAGGTGACGCTAATTAATGGATTATATGAATACCTCTAATTTAATGTCATATTAACGTTTCTTAGATTGATGTTTTAAAATCGGTGATGTTAAATAGTATTACTCAGTTATAAATGGATACACGTATAGGTGTGACTCAATGATTTGAAGGTGAGGGATGTACGAGTTTTGTATTCCATACGCTAGCATAACTCGGAGATGTTGTACGGGTTTTTGTCCTCCAGTTTTAATGGGTTATAAGCCCTAATTAGACTCATTGGACTTTTGTGGCTAGTAGATAGATACTACAGTGCGCTTTTGCAAACTTCAAAGAATTAATTTGGTTGATCAGAGCCGCATGTGCCTTGGCCATCCAGGGGCGCACAACCCTACCTATGGCCAGTTCTTTATGATATGTGACTTGTTGATATGGATACGTGACCTCTGCACTATCACACGTGACCTGTAAATTGTTACCTGTGCTATTGATTCAATGGCGTGTGATCAGTTCTCTTGGATCTATGATCTAAACACTATGACAACCTATGAACTGTTACATGTGACCTGTAACTTATAAAGTGTTACCTGCGATATTGATCCAATAGCTTATGATCAGTTCTTTTAGATCTATGAACTATGGACATTGATATGCTACCTATGCAATATGACATGTGACCCTGTGAATTGTTACATGTGACCTGTTATTAGGACACAAAGTATGTGACATTTGATTTGTGACCATATAATATTGATTTAATACATATTGACATTGATTCGTAACATATACAATATGTCATGTGACTTGTGGCATGTGAATATAAATTAGTGGTTTGAGACAAGTTCTATTTGATTTGTGACCTTTGGATATTGATCTATACATATGCACAATGACCTGTGATCGTACTTGAATTTAATCACCAAGACCTCGTAATCATTTAAAGAAAAAACAGAGAGCTTCAAAATATCCAGTACAAAATTCGAAGTTAATGAACAATGGAGCCAAACTTTAAGCCCAACAGATATTTCACATCTCAAATTCTTTGTGTTGCCAAAAGAAATTAGAGTGTGTTTGATTGACTATATATATATATATATATATATATATATATATTTTTTTTTTTTTTTTAATGAAAAATGTTATTTTTTCATTCAATTTTCTACTTTTTGTATGTTTGATTGATATTTTTTCTATGAAAATATTTTTCACTTTGGTCATGTCATCATATTTTTATAAAAAATGAGGAAAATATTTTCTTTAGGTAGAGATAGGTTTTTATTTTTTGGGCATCTCTCTCTCTCTCTCGCTCTCAACTATTCACAATAAAAAAATGGACAAGTATAATCACTACAACAAAATATCGAAATCGTGACAAAAAAATGTTGTTGCATAAGTAGAAATTTTGTTGCAAAAATAATTTCGCGAGGACAATATGTTTGTTGAAGGCGTTGTCGCGTTATATGAGTAACGTAATAAATTTTGTGACATCTTTTGTTCATTTATTGTATTATCAAACTTGCAATACTATTTGTTTGATACAGAAAATACAAAATAGCAACAATATATTTGTCGTCATAACGTTATCGTAAAGCATGTATGTTGGAAAAAATCAAAAGGGAGACAAATCAATTTGTCACAACGATTATTCCAATAAAGTTTTTGCGAGAAAAATGTTTGTTGTGAATATTATGTTAAACATATAACTTTTGTTATGTATTTTATTTTGCAACAACACATGCTCATAGTGATATATTTTTAATAACAAGTCATGTTTGTCGCGAAATATGATTCACAATGCGTTTGATATGTTGCATATTTTATTTTACGATATTCAAAATTTGTCATAAAATTTATCATGTTACAAGTGATGTTTGTAATTAAATTTATTTCGCAGCACAAAATGTTTGTCGCGTCGAAACAATATTTAGTTATTGACTAATTTATTTCGTGATTATTACACAAATTATTGCACAATTTTTTTTATGACAATGGATACATATTTATGACTGGTTGTGCTTGTAGTTAAATTTATTTCGCGACACAAAGTATTCACTTCTACGATATACAATTATTGTCTAATTTATTTTACCTTTATTTATGTATGTCGTGAATTTTATATTAAACATATAATTTTCAATTTCTTGCTTCCCAATTGAATTATAACTACGATACACAATAATGTGAAAATATAACCTACTTCATTAAAAATAACTCACAACTTTATAAAAAGAATGCTTCAATATACAATTATTAAAATATAAATGATTTCAAAATTGATAAAAAAAAAATTCATATTATTGTCAATCAAATAGATATAGACCAAGTTATTATTTACAAACTTGGTTACCTCCAAAATCAAAACAAATACAAATAAAGCATATGCTAGTGATTTCATGGTCCAATTATTTAGGGTGGTTCACCAAGCCTAAAAAGAAGAAAATAAAACCAAAAAGTAGAAATAACTAATTCACGGGGCAATCAAACAACATTCTTGACTCCAAAATATAATTTTAAGCTCACGTTCAATCTATTATTTGGTTAAATGAGGATTCCTGTAAGAAAAAACTCCACAACTTTAGTCGAAGACAAACATATAAAAAGTATGGAATATTATCTATAAGAAAAATATGTCAGATATCTTACATTAAAAAGGTGGATGATTTCCTACAAGTTGTCCGTGGCTACAAATTTAAGGCAAAGTTCAAATGTAGAAAATTAAATATATTTAATTAATAATTTCCATATGAATTGCTTATAACTTATATGCTTTTCATACAAATTCTATGCTCACAATCAAACACACCTTATTAGAAAAAGGCACTTAGTCAAGAACAGAATATATGAACAACAGTCCCAAAAAAGTTTTAAAAAATTAACAGAAACCTAGCCCTTTTCTACCCAAGACAAGTTGAACAATTCAAACCATTAGCCAAAAGAACAATGAAACAACTTGAATTTAGCAATTGAAAATCCTAAATTTTTCTAAACCCCAGATAAACTCAAAGATTCAAGTAAATGGGAGTGCATTTAAGAAACACCAAAAGAAAATTGAAAAAAGAACTTTATTTTATCAAATAAGTAGCCATTTAAGCTATGTCGATCGATTCCCCCAGATTGTGTACAACGACCCCCAATTGATTATGCCAGATTGTGGTATTTGAAGAGAGAAAATGATCGACAAAGAGAAGTGAAGATAGAAGTTAGATAGAGTGAGTGTGTTTAACAATATTATTGTTACCATTAAAAAGTGGATTATGACATGATTTTTGAATAAACAAACCTTAAACTTGATTTTTGAAATGCAACCTTTGAAAAATATGTCTCCCTTTAATTTCCACCAAAAGGTTTTGCCTTGCATTTAACTTGATGATGAAGATTGAGTTTTTAATTATCTTTTAGTTAGTATTTTTTTATTAAATAATTTTTAATTTTCATTTCATATATGTCGAATTAATTATGGATATTAGGGCTTTTAATTTTTGTCATTATTTTTAATTTTTAATAATTATCTAGATTTTTGTAATTACTAGATTCTAGTTATTTCTTTAAACAAGGGTTGTAAGTCATCAAGACAATTAGTTATTTTTGAAATAAATAATATAGACTTTGGAGTTTTCAATATCTTAAATTTTCAACATTTGATATTTAAAATCAACGAATTCAAATTCTCCGTCAAAGAATTTTTTATGCCTAGATTTTGATTAATATTAGGAATCAACAAAAACTAAAAAGTGATCGTAATGCGGTATTAGTTTGGAATCAACAAATTTTAGATAGTGTGTTTGTTATATTATTTAAATGCTTTCACCTATATCAGTTAGTATTAGAACGAGGTTTATTTCTGATAGAGATGAGTTAGTGTTCATAGAATTCAATGTTGGAAGTTTTTGTTGGAACAAGATGCTTTTTGCCCCTTTTGTTCGCGCGAAATCTGCATGTGTACGTGATCGTTAACAAGTAATAGATTTAGTTAGTTGAGAGTATTGTCTCATATAGAATAAATTTTAATTCAAGTTTACTAATCATGTATGAAATTCAAATTATATAAAATATAAAACAAAAGAAAGATTTTGATTTTATTTTTTGCTAAATTAATCTAAAAAAGCAATAAAAGTTTACTTTTATCAAATTATGTTGAATGACAATCAGTGAAATCGAACCAAACTTGAGCGGTGTAAGGACTTATTATTGAAAATCAACTCTAGAATGCACCTTGGAAAGTGAAAAGAAAACAAGTTTGGGGGTGTGTGAATCTCACGAGCGAATTTGGACTCCACCTATTGTTATCTATTTCAATTTTTTATTTGTAATCTAGTTTCGTTCATGCGTTATTGGTAATTGATAAAACTAATGTATTTAACTTTTTTTTTCCGAGACAAATTAATTCTATTCTAACGACTTGAATCTTTTCGTAGTCCGAATTTGAATGGCTAGAACACATTAAATTTAGATTATCTATGTGATTGCACAAGTGATAAATGTTATTCTTAACATCTATTGCACATATGTTAATTTTGCCGCGTTCTAAATTTATTGTGAAACTCCCAACACTACAACAAGTAATTAATCATCTAATTAGTGACCAATCAATTAAATAATACAAGGTGTATGCAAAATGAACTAAAAAACACAAGAATTAAACAACTATTAGTCGTGAATTTAAAACAAATAAACAATAGGGTTCATCTTATCCAATACAAACAGGGATCTACCTAGCATAGTTTTAAAAAAATTACAAGAAGAATAATGGAAAATTATCAACTAGATCATGATAGAGTACAAAAGATGTTGATCTTCAAGTCCAAAGTTGAATTATTCAATTTTTTAATGTAATTGACATTTTATTCTTGTTAGGGCTTGATCTTCTCTCCTAAAAATAATGAATTGACATATTATTCTAGATGAATTTGATGATATTATTGTGTATGAAGAGGTAAGAGAGTTTTCCAACATTTCTCCCAAATTCTCTATTTATAAGGGTCGAATTTAGGTCAAGAAATCGTCTTAAAGTTGTTACTAATAAGAGTTTGAATCAAGAAAAGAAATTGGATCGTCTGCAGAAAATTTGGCTCGTGCACGCACGCAGGTATAGCTATCGTGCGTGCACATGCATGTTGACTTTCTCTCGAGTCATGAAATTGATGTCTTGCGCGCACCAAAATAGCCAGCGCTGGTGTTGATTTGCGTCATGTCGTCCTTGAGCAACTTTTGATATTTTGATCATAAATTTCTTTTCTGATGTCCGATTTAGTTGATTCAAAATGTGATGGAAATATAACTCCAAAGGATAAAATTATTATGGAAATACAATTTCTTCAATTTGAAAAGTTTGTTATCCGAAAAATGGGTCTCAAGTTGAGATTGAAAATCCGGAGCATAACTTTTTCATCTGAAAATTGTTTTGTGAGAATACTTCGGCTCAATTTCACTCATTTGTCTTCAAATTGCATCCAATTGATCATATGTGATCTTTAATGATAATTTTATAGTCCGAATCAAATATTGAATATTACACTTTGGTTCTCAAACTTTGGATTTATTTTGTTGTTCATCCATTTTTTGGCATTGAGATAGAAGGAAGATGTATCAATGAAGCAGGCATTTAAGGTATATCTGGTTGGCGTTGTGTACAAGTCCAAGAAACAAATAATATTACATTGGAGTTCGATGTAAATAATCTAACACAAGTCAATGGGAGAGATTAATTATGTATATAAGCTTCCAAGTCCTCAATTCATACTTAAGATTTATTGGCGATCATTAATAATACTGGATTTGTTGACAGTATAAAAAAATGAATTTACAAAGATTGTGTTTCTTGTGGATTTACCAAGTGAAATATTTCCATTACGAGGATTGAGATGAAGAAAATAGTGCAATATTTGGGGACGAATTTCCGTCAATCGGCGAAGAATAATGAAGATTGAGTTTTTAATTATCTTCTAGTTAGTATTTCTTTATTAAATAAATTCCAACTTTAATTTCATTTTTTTGGGATTAATTTTGAATATCAAATCTTTAAATTTCGTTATTATCTTTTAACTTTAATCATTATCTAAATTTATGTAATTATCTAGATTATAGTTATTTCTTTAAATAAAGGTTGTAAATCGTCATGATAATCAGTTATTTTCAGAATGAATGCTATATACTTTGATATTTAAAATGAACAAGTCTAAATTCTTCTATGTATACGTGCACGATTAAAGAGTTTTTATGCCTAAGTTTCTATTATTCTTATGAACCAACAAAATCTAAAAAGTAATCGTATTGCAGTATTTGTTTGGAATTAATAGAACTTTGATAGTGTGTTTGTTACATTAAATTCTACACCTTTGCCTACATCGACTGATATAGATTGAGGTTTATCTCTGATAGAGATAAATTAATGTACGTAGAAATCAATGCCAGAAGTATTGTTTGGGATAAAATGCTTTTTGTCCTTTTAATCCTAATGCATAATAATTTTTGAATGTGGATGATGATGATTATGAGCCGATTTTTGTCATTGACACAAAGGAAGATGTATCAATGAAGCAAGTATTTGAGGTACATCTGGTTGGTTTTGTGGAAGCACAAGTCCAAGAAAAAAATGATATTGTACCAGCTCTAAGTAAACAATCCAACACGGCTAATGAGAGATATCCATTACGGATATAAGCTTTCATGTCCTCAATTCAAACTTAGATTTATTGGCGATCAATAAAAGTGTTGGATAGGTTTGTTGATGATATAAAAAGTGGAAATTACACTACTCCCTACTTTATGAATTCATCATTCTAAAATAAGATGAGAAGTTTCATAATTCAAAAATCAGATTTTTTTTTAAAATTAAATATTTAAATCATTTTTAATAACTGTATTTCTTATTTCACGTGTTTTCTCTTCTCCCTCACCGACGCACTCACTCCCTCCCTCTATACTCTCTAGTCACCTCCATCCACTGTGCCACCAAACACATTCTCTCTCTAACTCTCATCTCCTCTCCTCTCATATCCGTCAATAGCCTCTTTCTTCCTCTAGAAAACAAGTTGAGACCAACTGTCGCAGTGTGCTCCACCGCAGTCCCGCGCCAACAGACAGCCGTGCATAGTGCAGTCGCTCGTAGGACCGCCACACGCAGTGCGCAGGACCACCGTTCTGGCTCCATCAGCCACTCGCATATGCCACTCCTTCAGATCCGTCAGATCACTTGTCAAAAATTGGAATATGAATCCCCAATCAAAAACAATTCCTAGATGAGAAAATCGATAGTGGTAGAGGAAGATAGGTGGTTTTCCTGGTTTTGAGAAAGAGTTGTGTGGTGTTGTGCTATGCGGTGCGGTAGTTGGGTGAGTTGTGTGGTGCTGTGCACGGTGGTTGTATGGTGCTGTGCGCGGTGGTAGTGCTATGGTGCGGTGGCGGGAACGAAGGTGTGGTGGGTGCGACGGTGATGTGCTACTGTGACGCGGTGGTGGTGCGGTTGTGTGGTGTTGATTTTCAGATCCAGATTTTGTGAGGTGGTGGTGATGGTGGTGGTGGTGGTGGTGGCGGCGGTGGTGTCCAGATCCAATTTGTGAGGTGGTGGTGGGGCAACGATGGTTGTCGAGCGGTGGTCACAGATTATTTGGTTAACTGTGACTATAAAATTTCAATCTGTGACCTCAAAAAAAATATGTGACCTAATAAATTATGACTTGTGACTTTGAAAATAAATTGTGACTTATTAAAATTTCGATCCGTGATCTCGAAAATAATCTGTGACCAAATAAATTTCGATCCGTGATCTCGAAAAAAATTTGTGACCTAATAAATTTTGATCTGTGACCAAATTATGAATCTGTGACCAAATTGTGTAAATCTGTGACCTTAATTTATTTAATTAATAAAATATATAATTAATTGAATAAATTATAAATATTTTTTAAATGAATATCTGATTTTGAAAATTTGAAACTTAATTTCTGATTTTGAAAATACACTATTCTTAAAGTAGGATTTAGAAAATTTTCCCATATAAAAATTGCATTTACGAAGGTTTGTTTCTAGTAGATTTACCAAGTGAAATACTGTAATTACAAGGAATTAGATGAAGAACATATTGCAAGATTTGAGGATGATGAAGATTGAGTTTTCAATTATCTTTTAGTTAGTATTTCATATTAAATATATTTGAAATTTAATTTCGTTTATTTCAGATTAATTCTATATATTAATAATTATCTACATTTTAGTAATTACTCGATTCTATTTATTCTTTATATAAGAGTTGTAATTCATCATGACGATCAATTATTTTCGGAATATACATTATAGATACAGAAAATTTCAAACTCTTCGTTCTCTTCGTGTTTCAGTTTTGTGTTTTGAGTTTTGAATTTGTTTTGTGTTTTGTGTTTTGGGTGTCCATTTTGCGATTATTGAAAACTCGTTCTTTTTGTCGTTTTGAAAAAATATTTTTCAATCCGTGTTTTTTGAGTTTTGACAGATTTGTAAAGAAAACGGTCAAAACGTAAAAAAATTGTTTTCTGTTTTCTTCACAAAGTTTTCAAAAACTCGTTTTCGAAAATGAGAAAGAGAACGCGTTTTCAATATTTTGAAAAATCGAAAGTAGTTTACGGCCCGAAAACAGTAAAGAGAACGTTTCCTTAAATTCTCGATATTTGATATTTAAAATCAACAAGTTCAAATTTTCTGTATTAGTGCATGAACGAAAGAGATTTTAGGCCTAAATTTCTATTATAGGAACTAATAGAAAATATAAGGTGTGATTGTTTTATAGTATTTGTTGGAATCAACAAGTTTTTGATAGTGTGTTAGTTAACTATTAATTCTATGCGGAAGCCTCCGTTAGTTGATATTAGAATGATGTTCATTTCTGATAGAGATGAATTAGTGTTCGTAGAATTCAATGCCAGAAGTTGTGTTTGGGACAAAAACTATTTTGTCCCTTTTATCGTGATACGAAAGATTTTCTGGATATGGATGATGACAGTTATGATGGTTGACTTTTTTTTATTGAGGAAGATGTATCAATGAAGCGACCTTTTGAGTTATATCTGGTTGGTGTTGTGCAAACACAAGTTCAAGAAAAAAAAATGATATTATGTTGGAACTCGACGTAAACAATCCAATACGGTCTAATGAGATATCCATTTTGGATAAAAGTTTTCATGTCCTCAATTCGAACTTAAGATTTGTTGACAACCGTTAAAAACTTAAAAGTATTTGATAAGTTTGTTGATGGTATAAAAATGCATTTCCAAATGTTGTGTTTCTAGTAATTTTACTATTAGTGAAATAATGTTATTACGTGGAATTTGATGGAGAATACAATGCAAGATTCAATTAGATGAATAATTTTGAATGTTTAATTTCGTTTATTTTGGATTATTTTTGTTTAGTGCTTTCAATTTTGGTATAGATTTTGGAATTGTTCAATCTCTTAAATTCTAGATATTTGGAGGGTGTTTGGGAGTGATTTTTGGGGAAAGAATTGATTTTTTAATAGTGATATGATAGAAAATGTGTGGTTAAAAAAGAAGAAGTTATTGATGTGATGAAAAATATTATTTTATTGAAGAATGTGTTGTTGAAAATGAGAATTGATTTTGAGAATTTGTACCAAACAAGCCCTTGATATAAGTACAAATTCTCTGTATTTGTATGTGAATCAAAGAGTTTTTTATTCTTAAATTTCTGATATTTTTAGGAATTAACAAAAAGTAGAAAGTGATCGTATTGTGGTATTCGTTTGATATCTACATAATTTAGGTAGCATGTTCGTTATATTATTTCTAGACTCTTGCCTACATCACTTAACTTCTCGATTGTATATGTATATCCTAGAGAAATTGTCTTGTTTTAGATATATTTTAAGAAATGCGTCGTGCTGTCAATGAGAATAGTGCTCTTTTTTTTTTTTTTTTTGTAGGGCTTTTCCTTTACAATTCAATGTATAAAATATGAGTATTTCTATATCAAGAGTAGACCACCGGTTCAAATTAAAGCCATTAAGTAGCTAGAAAGTTGAAATTGGAATTTTTAAAATACACAGAGAACCAACTCGTGAAAATTAAAATTAGAGAAACTGAATTTTTCACATTGAGAAGTCTCTAACAAATTTTTTTTTGAATAACATTAAAGCTATTCATAATTAGTTGACAACAATTAATTTAAATATTTAAACTGTGCACAATTTTCTTTGAATGACAGTAAAACTAAGGTTATAATTTCAGTCTGTGGTTATATAACCACAGTGGGGATAAATAACATTATTCATCATTAGGAGATATCATCATATCAACATTAAGTGAAATACTTAAACAAACTCCCTTCACGAGCTAATTCTGTCGAAACCAAAAATTATCTTGATTAATTAGAAATTTGGCAAATCGACTAGCACAAAGGCGTCTTTGTAATATTTGGGAAAATAAAATTAGAATTTTTCTGCAGTAGAATTTGGGAGCATTTTCGCTAAAAAAAAAATGGTTGAAGCTATTAAAGGTCAACTACTTTTAAGTATTGACACTTCTACGTGACCGTGCATAACCTTAGCACAAAAGTTAGCATGTCTATCCAAAAGGAGATATAAAAAGCCTAATAAGGTAATAACCATGAATATCTTTATCTATGTTGACAAGTGACCGGAGGATAGGAAATTAGATGTTATTAGTGGTTTTAAAAAAGAAAAAAAAATATTAAATTAATTCGTATTATATACCAAATATGCACTATTTGCAGATGATTTTGATTCCAATTTTTTTATTTTTTATTTTATTTAAAATTTTGTGTTTGTATAGAATCTGATCCAGATATGCTATTAAGAAAAAATAGGATAGCAATAGTAGTGTGATCCACATAAACTCTAATCATGTCAAGCTACATTGTTAGATCCAGACCCATGTCTACCGCCAATTTTGGAGAAATTTAATTAGCTTTGGAGTTTGGTGACAACGAGCGATCTTGATGCCTAGGCTATTGCACTTTAAGTTATCATGATTTTCTTTTGATTGGTTGATGAGATATCCAAGGGGAATATTTTTACAATTCCGTTATAATGATTTTTCAAAGGACGTTTCCCAAGGTACAACTTACGTGGGTGTGGCCTTAGGCCGTCCTTCGCTACTGTCCTATTTTGTTGATCTCAAAATATCCTCTTTGACCAACTCGATGCGGACCCACAAGTGATCCAACATAGATTTTTGGATCGAATATCAACGTATGAAATAGAAAAAACTTATTTGATTATAGTGGTGCCAAGTTGCTAAACAATAAACCCAAATGAAATAGTCGCCACTCAAACATATCTTTTTCTCATCATTTCCTTGTGTCTTTGGCTTGATGTATCTTGTCAAAATGTGACGCATCTTCGTTTGGATGTTTCGGTCTCCATGACAAAACATCGATTTTAGATTGTTAGAATATTTTGAAAAGTAGGGGATGAAACATAACAAATTGAAGAACAAGAGGCCGGAGACTGAAACTTCGAACCCAAATATAAAAACAAAACAAAAAATCCATGGACAAGGCGCTTAGGAATACACTTTCCTGAAAACGATATTTTAACCTCTCTCAATTGAAGATTAATTTCGACATCATTTCGTGAAATAACTTTCACATATGTTGTAGTTTGACCCAAATTCTATTGAGTATTGGAATTTTGGTTGAAATGGTCTTGAAAAGATCAAAATTATAAATCGAAAAAAAAAGTCGCCGCATTTTCGCTAGACTATCGCTAGTTGGCCGCTCAAGCGTCACCTTTGGATTTTCACCAGAAAATTCTCCCTCGACTGTTGCCCACTTGCTGCTCGAGTGATGAGTTGTCGCCCGCCTCTTGCTTGAGAGACAGTATTATCCAACCCGAACTCGTTTTCGCGTTTTAATGTGTTTTGAACTCCTATTCCTCTACAACTTGGTTTCTATGGTTTCATATATATAAGTCATGACTTGTATTGTTCCAAGAATATTCATACAATATTTTGAGAGTTTTAGATCTTAGTTGAAAACATTGAGATCTTACAAACACAATTGCTATTGATTATACTAAATTTCTTCTCTTCTGTCTGTGATTTTTTTTCCGATCTTGAGTTTCTATATAAATCTTGGTGTCCTTTATTTTGTCCTCTATTTTATTATTATCATTATCTTGCGATCAAATCATAACAAGATTTATTAGAGCAAGGTCGTACAATAAATGGTCCGATTCCAGCTATAAATTACAAGATCGTCATACCGCACAATCGCCGACGGCTAGAAAACAATCTAGGTCCCCAAGCAGCAAGGTAAACTTTTTCTTGACCAAAATTATTGTTATATATTAGTTAATTTTTCATTCAATTGCGGAAAATGTTAATTTATCACAGGCTCAAGAGCTTGAACAGCTGTTCAATAATCTCCAAAATGAGGTAAAGATGAAAAACGTGATACTCAAAAGATATTTTATGGTTATTTTTAAAGGTAAGTATTTCAGTTCCATTTTGCATATGATTAATTTTACGTTGCCATATTTTTGAGTTTTCTTATTTCATTTGATGATTTTGGTTATTGAATTGCAGAGTCTGGATGAACTGTAGACTCGGGTTGAACCCTTAGGATCTATGTTTCTCTAAATGAATGGGTGGCTCCGGGTTTTAGTGACCCAACTCTTCCTCCCCTTTTTTCATTATTGATTTTACTTAATAAATTGATCTCTTTTTGTTCGCCGTATGTCTCTACTAAAGGTATATTTTTTGTTAAAAGGGTTTGACATTTAACTTATAGATGTTGCTGCAAATATAAGCTCGCTTCTAAATCCTCCCTCATAAATGGGATTACCAATTCTTATTCCAATTGAGGATAGTAAGAATAGTCACTCATGAACCGAACTAGTAAGTGCTCTAGAAGGCCATACTTGAAAAATTACTAAGGCGGAAGTGATGTGATCCAAGATGCCAATACAACAAGAGCAAGTCAGTGAAAGGATCCGTTGATTGTTGAAGGTGGACCAATGACACGATTGAGGGCAAATCGAATAAAACAAGCTATGAGATTACTTGCACAAGCAACGGTGGACGATATCATGAGCTACACGCAAAAAGAGGCAAGTTCCATGTTGGGGTCGAAGTCCGAATCAACGTGGATCAACGTGTTGGAAGCAGCCGAAAACGAAGGTGAGAATTACTTCTATGCGGCCGCATAGAAGAAACCATGGTGCGGCCGCATCCAATGGTCAGAACCTCCAGAAGAATTGGCCGCATGAACCATGCGGCCTCATATAATACAACTATGCGACCGCATGGTTGTTTTTTGGATCAATTTCAGGATTTTCCATATTTTTTACTAGAATTTATTTTCTTTCCATATTTTGGCAAGATTTTTAGGGTTTACACGCTTTTGGCTAAGTTTTTGGGATAAATATAAATACTTATCATTATTGACATTATTATTAACACATTTATTATTGAGAGAATTAATTGGCTTCAATTCCTTTGTTCTTCATTGGGCAATCTCTGAACTTATCAAGAATCGATCTTGTGGGGTTCAATCTATTGGGTGAAGTTCTTAATATTGAATTCAAAAGGGGTCAGCGTTTCTTTCAGATCATTGGTTGTTTTCGATTCATATTTTGAATCAAATCTACAAACCAATGTTTAATTGGGTTTTCTTGCGTTCTTTAACAAACGGCGTGGGTTTGGTAGTTCTAATTTATCCGGATTCTCATCATTTGGTATCAGAGCACAGGCTCCAACGAATCAAGGTTATATCCTTTCTAATTTTTGTTTGAGTCTTGTTTTCATTAATTTCAGCGTTTTTCGTGTTCTTGCGTCTAGTAAAATTAAAGAGTTTTCGATCCGTTTTTCTTCTGCCAAAATTTCAAAAGTTGTTTTTGGGTTGAATTTTCACCCAAAACAGTTTTCGTTTGTTTTGTCGGACTCGTAGTTGAATTCTCGAGTTAAAAAAAAAAAAAAAAAATTCCGTACTGTTTACGTCGATTATTATAAAAAAAAAAAAAAAAAATTCTGTTAACTCAAAACAATTCCGGCAAATTCCTTGTTTATTGTATCAAAATTCAAGAACCACTTTTTTGAATTTAAATCTCTTCTCACATATTCAAGTCAATTCTTGTGTCTTGCGTCCTTAAAACTTCAAAAGGGATTCACTCAATTTTCGGTTGAATTCTACTAGATTAATTCCTTGATTGAGTTCTAATTTGCCCTTTGAAGCACTTGGGTGGAAGCTTTAAGAGTGAAAAAAGGCAGAGTGGTGAGATTAATAGAGGGAAAAAGCCTAAATTGAGTGATACACGAGAGATAAATTTGTGAGGCACAAAATTAGATTTTTTTTTTTTAGGATGTCTGACAAGGAAACAGCTACGCCAGCACGAAACAACAACAATCAAATCAACATGTCTGAGGAGATGATTCGTAGGTTTGAACGTTTGTTTGAGGATGTACGGGATAGGTTGGATAGGCAGGATACAGAACTTGCTGATTTACGTAGGGGGGTTCCAAATGCGAGGAGGCAGGGTCGATGGGAACATAGGCAGGAGATTAGAGGAGAAATTGAATATGAGAGTGAGGTAGATGAGGAGGCGGTTATGGATGCTGAAATTGGTAGGCTGAGGAATAGAGGAGCTAGACTTGACAGAAGGGGTAGAAACTTGGTCGGAGACGGGTTAGATAGTGACATGGGCAACATCAAAATGTCCATTCCACCATTTAAGGGAAGGAGTGATCCGGAAGCTTATTTGGAGTGGGAGAAGAAGGTTGAGATGATCTTTGATTATCAAAATTATTTGGAGGCGAAGAAGGTGAAAATAACAGTCCTTGAATTTACCGACTATGCTATCAATTGGTGGGATCAAGTGGTGACATCTAGAAGGAGAAATAGGGAGAGACCAATTGGAACATGGGAAGATTTGAAGGCCATCATGAGGAAAAGGTTTGTGCCTAGTCACTATTACCGAGAACTTTATCAAAAACTACAAAGCCTCTACCAAGGGTCGAAGAGTGTGGAGGATTATCATAAGGAGATGGAGTTGTTGATGATTAGGGCGGACGTATATGAGGATAGGGAGGCCACTATGGCCCGATTTTTGAATGGCTTAAATAGGGAGATAACTAATGTGGTTGAGCTACAACATTATGTGGAGTTGGAGGACATGTTACACATGGCTATGAAGGTAGAGAGACAATTGAAGAGGAAGGGGACAACAAGGTATTCATCGGGTATTTCGGGTTCCAACACTACTTTGAAACCGAGGTGGGACGACAACAAAGTGGATGGGACTGCTCCTAAGGTTAAAACGGAGTTTCCACGGGGGAAAGAAGAAAGTGCTAGCAAGAAGGTGGAGTTACAGCCATCTAGGAACCGAGACATCAAATGTTTTAGGTGTTTGGGAACTGGACACATTGCTTCTCAGTGTCCAAATAAAAGAACCATGATTTTGCGGGATAGTGGAGAGGTGGAGAGTGCAAGTGAAAGTGATTCTGAAGGCATGCCAGAATTGGAAGACATTAGTGATGAAGACAGCGTGGAATATGCTGTGGGCGAGTTGTTAGTCACGAGACGAGCTCTCAACACTCAAATCAAGGCTGATGCCTTGGAATTGCAAAGAGAAAATATTTTCCATACGCGGTGTCATGTCAATAATACGGTATGTAGCTTAATCATTGACGGGGGAAGTTGTACTAATGTAGTTAGCACCAGTTTGGTTGAAAAATTAGGATTAATAATGCTTAGACACCCTAAACCCTATAAATTGCAATGGTTAAATGAATGTGGGGAAATTAAGGTGAATAAGAGGGTGATGTTAAATTTTTCAATTGGGAGTTATAGTGATGAAGTGATGTGTGACGTAGTACCCATGCATGCGGGTCATATTTTATTGGGAAGGCCATGGCAATATGATATGAGGGTAATACATGATGAGTATAAAAATAGGTACAGCTTGATCAAGGGGGGAAAACCTATTACATTAGCACCATTGACACCTGCACAGGTGTATGAGGATCAGCTTAAATTGAAAACTGAGGAGGAGAAAAGAAAGAGAGTGCTAGGGGAGAAGAGGGAAAAGGTGAGACACGAGAGCTTGAGAGAAAATAGTGAGGTGGCTAAAAGTGAGAGAAAAGGAGAGGGGCCACATGAGAGAAAAGAAGAGGGGTCTGAGAGGAGAGAAAAGCCGAAGGTGAATTTCTTTGCGAGAGGGAGTGAATTGAAAAAGGCAATTGTGGAGAAGAAACAAGTAATCCTCTTGGTTTACAAAGAGTCATTCCTCAACTTTGAGGAAATTACACATCCCTCCCTAGTTTGGCTATTTCTTTATTGCAGGAATTCGACGATGTCTTTCCCGAGGACGCACCTAGTGGGTTGCCAATCATCCGAGACATTGAGCATCAGATTGACTTTGTACCCGGCGCAGTCATTCCAAACCGACCGGCTTATCGGAGTAACCCCGAGGAAACGAAGGAGCTTCAGAGGCAAGTTGAGGAGTTGTTGAGCAAGGGACACGTGAGGGAAAGCATGAGTCCATGTGCCGTGCCAGTACTACTTGTACCTAAGAAAGATGGATCTTGGCGGATGTGCGTGGATTGTAGGGCCATCAATAATATAACGGTAAAATATCGTTATCCTATTCCTAGGTTAGATGATATGTTAGATGAACTATTTGGTGCATGCATATTTAGTAAGATAGATCTTAGGAGTGGTTATCATCAAATTCACATGAGAGAAGGAGATGAGTGGAAAACTGCATTTAAAACTAAGTATGGCTGGTATGAGTGGTTAGTTATGCCGTTTGGACTCACGAATGCACCAAGCACGTTTATGCGTTTAATGAATCATGTTTTACGTGCTTTTATTGGTAAGTTTGTTGTGGTATACTTTGATGATATCTTAATCTATAGTAAAGACCTCAATGAACATATGGAACATTTGAGATGTGTGCTTGTGGTGTTAAGAAAAGAACAACTTTATGCTAACTTAAAGAAGTGCTCATTTTGCATGGATAGAGTTGTGTTCTTAGGATTTGTTGTTAGTGCTAACGGGGTGGAAGTAGATGAAGAAAAGGTAAAAGCTATTAAAGAATGGTCAACACCTACTACTATAACCGAAGTGAGGAGTTTTCATGGATTGGCTAGCTTTTATAGGCGGTTTGTTAAGGATTTTAGCACTATTACCACGCTACTCACGGAAATTGTTAAGAAAAGTGTTGGGTTTAAATGGGGACAGGAACAAGAGCATGCATTCAATACTATTAAAGATAGGTTATGTGAAGCACCAGTTTTAGCATTACCTAACTTTGACAAAGCTTTCGAGATTGAGTGTGATGCTTCAGGTATAGGCATTGAAGCAGTCTTGATGCAGGATAAAAGACCAATTGCATATTTCAGTGAAAAGTTTAGTGGAGCGGCGCTTAACTACCCTACATATGACAAAGAGCTCTATTCATTGGTTTTAGCATTGGAAACATGGCAGCACCATCTATGGCCAAGGGAGTTCGTGATTCACACCGATCATGAATCATTGAAGCATTTGAGAGGTCAAGGTAAGTTGAACAAGAGGCATGCTCGATGGGTGGAATTTATAGAGACATTTCCCTACGTCATCCAGTACAAACAAGGTAAAGAAAATGTGGTTGCGGATGCGTTGTCTCGAAGGTATGTGCTTCTAACTTCCTTAAGTGCGAAGTTGCTTGGTTTTGAGTTTATTAAGGGCGTGTATGAGAATAATTTAGATTTTTCCAGCATATATGCATCATGTGATAAGGGAGCGGTGGATAAGTTCTTTAAACATGACGGGTATTTGTTTAGGGAAAATAAATTATGTGTGCCTAATTGTTCTATGCGTGATTTGCTAGTTAAGGAAGCACATAATGGGGGATTAATGGGACACTTTGGGGTTGCTAAGACTTTAGGGATGTTAAGTGAACATTTTTATTGGCCTAAAATGAAAGTTGATGTTGGAAAAACTTGTGAAAGATGTTTAACTTGTAAACAGGCTAAGTCTAAGGTTTTACCTCATGGGTTGTATACACCTTTACCCGTTCCTAGTGAACCTTGGGTCGACATATCTATGGATTTTGTGTTAGGTTTGCCTAGGACTAAAAAAGGGCGAGATTCTATCTTTGTAGTGGTAGATAGGTTTTCTAAAATGGCACACTTCATTCCATGTCACAAAATCGATGATGCCACTAACATTGCTGATCTGTTTTTCATAGAGGTAGTACGTTTACACGGGGTACCTAAGAGTATAGTGTCGGATAGGGACGTTAAGTTTCTTAGTCACTTTTGGCGTGTTTTGTGGGGAAAGTTGGGCACGAAATTGTTGTTTTCTACTACTTGTCATCCACAGACCGATGGGCAGACCGAAGTAGTTAATAGGACCATGATACAGTTGTTGCGCACTGTTATTAATAAAAACTTGAAAAGTTGGGAGGAGTGTTTACCTTTCATCGAATTTGCATACAATAGAGCTGTACACTCCACTACTTCACATTCACCTTTTGAGATTGTTTATGGTTTTAATCCGCTAACCCCACTGGATTTAATTCCTTTACCTGTGAATGAACGGGGTAGTTTAGATGGACAAAAGAAAGCTGACCTGATAAAGGCACTCCACGAGAAGGTGAAATTGCAAATAGAAAGCAAAAACAAGCATTATGCAGCACAGGCGAACAAGGGCAGGAAAAGTGTTACGTTTGAACCCGGTGATTGGGTTTGGGTACACTTGCGAAAGGAGCGATTCCCAGAGTTGAGGAAATCCAAGTTGCAACCGCGGGGTGATGGCCCGTTTCAAGTGGTTGAACGGATCCATGACAATGCATATAAGCTCGATCTACCTGGTGAGTTTCAAGTTTCAGCAACATTTAATGTTTCTGATCTATCTCCGTTTGATGCAGGTTCAGATTCGAGGTCGAATCCTTTTGAAAATGGAGGGGATGATGTGATCCAAGATGCCAATACAACAAGAGCAAGTCAGTGGAAGGATCCGTTGATTGTTGAAGGTGGACCAATGACACGATTGAGGGCAAATCGAATAAAACAAGCCATGGGATTACTTGCACAAGCAACGGTGGACGATATCATGAGCTACACGCAAAAAGAGGCAAGTTCCATGTTGGGGTCGAAGTCCGAATCAACGTGTTGGAAGCAGCCGAAAACGAAGGTGGGAATTACTTCTATGCGGCCGCATAGAAGAAACCATGGTGCGGCCGCATCCAATGGTCAGAACCTCCAAAAGAATTGGCCGCATGGTTAATACAACTATGCGACCGCATGGTTGTTTTTTGGATCAATTTCGGGATTTTCCATATTTTTTACTAGAATTTATTTTCTTTCCATATTTTGGTAAGGTTTTTAGGGTTTACACGCTTTTGGCTAGATTTTTGGGATAAGTATAAATACTTATCATTATTGACATTATTATTAACACATTTATTATTGGGAGAATTAATTGGTTTCAATTCCTTTGTTCTTCATTGGGCAATCTCTGAACTTATCAAGAATCGATCTTGTGGCGTTCAATCTATTGGGTGAAGTTCTTAATATTGAATTCAAAAGGGGTCAGCGTTTCTTTCGGATCGTTGGTTGTTTTCGATTCATATTTTGAATCAAATCTACAAACCAAGGTTTAATTGGGTTTTCTTGCGTTCTTTAACAAACGGCGTGGATTTGGTAGTTCTAATCTATCCGGATTCTCATCAGGAAGGATTACAAGTAATTCAAAAGAACACTAAAAAGAGAAGTCTTTGTATTAAAATTCTCTAAACTAGTGTGCTTTCATTCTTAAGCTCTCTCCTTGCTTCACTCTTAAGTTTGTTGATTACAAATAAAAACCCACATGGCCTATTTATACTTCGCTTTCTTTGGATGGACAATGTAGATTAATTATACATATTCTTATCCTAATGTTTAGTATTAATCGAAATAACTTTCTAGTAAGATTGTCTACAACCTTATGAAGTGCTTCTACAAATCTCCTACCACTTTTGCCATGGAACATTCTGGAATCCAAGATCTTTCTCTTCCCAGCATTCTATAGCTTTTTCAAGAATCTTTCATGGAACTCTATGAACTTATCATCTCCACAATATTCCACAAGGTTCTTGAGAATTCCAGGAACCTCCTCTAAGATGTTCTAATTGTGCATGATGTCGGCCTGCACTATCAACAAACATTAGTGTCTCTTGCATAATTTTTTTGATGTGCATGTCTGCCTTAGTCTTCAACTGTGTCCCAGTCAGTAGGCTTCTGTCCATGTCAACAATTTTCTGTTCTACTTCACTCCCAACTTCCCTCCCGAATATTTGGCCACTCTCCTCATGTCGATCCTCGCAATGTGATTCATAAACATCCGTAACTCTTATATTGAAACTTAGATATATTACGAAAAGAAGTAAATAGAATATAATGTTACACTATCGATTGTTGTTAAAGGTGCAATTGTCAAAATGGAAATTACATATATAAGACAATAATTTAAATAAATTTTTAAACATTTTGTTCAATTTAAATAGTGATCAAACAATTATTATAATAAACAAAAATAAAAAATAAAAAATCAAACCATAAATTATCAAATCAAGTTGATTCGTTTTCAAATTCACATTAATCACATAGTAAAGAATTTAGAATATATTATCCTTTAACTTAAATTCTTAATTCACACTGCATATACAATAAATTTCATGTTCATTATTGATTGACTTTTCATTTATTTAAATGTTAAGCTCATTAAAAATTATAATCTTATGTTTAAAATATTCAACAATTAATTACATATGAAAATTTAATAACTGAATATTGCATAATAATTTTTTTCATGTTACTATATATCTAACTATAATGAGATAGTTATATATTTATTAGAAAAAAATTGATGAGTCCTACAATTAATGTTACATTTGAGAAATGAGAAACATTGTAAATTGCAAAAATCATGTCAAAACAAAATGTTATTTTAAAAATATTTGTATTGAAACAAATTTGGTCGGTTTTTCTAAGTTAGAGGATTCATATGAGATCTAGTATATAAAATAATTTCTCTCTTTTAAATCTACCCCTACAACATAGCTAATTAGTTATTCTCTTAAAAAAAATGGTCGGCGACTCATCAATTGAAATTCTACAAATTATGCATAGATATTGCAATAGAGGAACATTGAAGGTATGTCGTGACATTTGTTGTAGGTCATGTGACTCCTTGTACCCTGTGATCATATGCCATCGTTGTGCCCTAGATGATTGATTACACAAAAAAACTACTTTGACCATAATTCATTCTATTGTATAATTACGACTAATCATATATCATGAATTCATGTGAGGTATTGATATGATTCAGGATGCGGGAGTCACGAATGCAAGCCCAAACCAAAACCCGTTGATTATCGAAAAAGGGGCAATAACGCGATCGAGAGCAAAACGAATCAAAGAGACGTTGGGGATATTCGTCAAAGCCACTATTGATGAAACCATGTTTGGGACGCAAAATGGAGCAAGTTTCATGTTTGGGTCGAAGACCGAAAAGAATTGGATCAACGTGATAAAACTAGCCGAAAAATGTTCTGACCAACCGAACGTCAAGGGGTCAACCGGACGTTCGGTAGACAAAGCCATGAAAACTCTGCCAAACCGGATGCGAGCTGCTCAATCGGACGCATTCTACCGGACGTCAAGTAGGGATTTTTTGTCCATCCGGACGTACTTACCGGATGTCCGAAAAGGTTGTCCGGTACGACGAATTTTGTGCGATTTATTTCCTTTTTTATTAAGATTCTATTTTTTTCCCATATTTTGACATTATTAATTGCCTTATGCACGTTTTTTACTAGGTTTAGGACTAGTATAAATACTTAACTATTTTGTTACTTTGAAAACTTTTGACATTGAATTAATTGAAAAATTTTGCTTTCTACCTTATTCTTCAATTGAACAACAAATCGAATTTATCAAGATCTATTATTGTGGCGTTCAAATATCGGATCGAGAGTTTTTATTGTGTAATCAAGGGGTTCAACGCATCTTTGTTATCATTGAATTTTTTGCTTCACTTCGTTGGGTTCAAATCCAAAACCGAGTTATTATTTGGTCTTTTTGGGTTCCACATCAATCTAGTTGTGAGTTTCGGTGTCATCGTTGCTACGGGGTTTGCATCAGTTGATATCAGAGATTTAACTCCAATATAATCAGGTTATATCCCTTATTTTTTCTTATTGGGTCTTTGTTTTCATTTTCTTGTGTTCTTCGTGTTCTTGTGTCCAGTAATTTTTTTGAGTTTTTGATCCAAAAAAATTCAAATGTTGTTATTGGACTATTTAAAAATTTGAATTAAGTTTCGTTTGTTTTGCTGGTTTTCTATTCAAATTCTCAAGAGTAAAATAAAATATAAAAAAATTATTACTATTTCTTGAGTTTTTGTTTGATTTACTACCAACACTCCTACAAACTTGAATCATCATTTAAATTTTGACATCCAAGTTGTGTCAAATTTAAGTTGAAATTTCCATTGGATCCCTTAAATTGTCATTCCAAATTTCTATAATCCTCTTGAGTCACATTCCTTATCATATTTGTTTTTTTTTTTAATTTTCAAGTTTGATCCGATAAGTTCTTTGTTGTCTTTAGAAGCACTTGGTGAAAGTATTGAGTGATAAAAGGCAGAGGGTGAGATTATTAGAGGGTAAAAGACAATTGAGTGATTGCGAGCGAACTTGGTAAGGCAGAAATTGGGAGAATGTCTGATATGAAATATTCGAATTCCAAGAGGTACGGTAATCAAACCAACAAACAGTACGATAGGATGGATCGGTTTGAGCAATTATTGTTGGATATGGGGGAAAAGATGAAGAAATTGAGTACTTCAATGACAAATATTAGTAGGGAACAACCGGTTGATGTACCTCATGATAGATGGACGGGTAGGAGAGTTCCTAGGGTGGATGAGCATGAGATCGGTAGTGAATGGGGTGAAGATGAGTACAAAAGGGTTGAGAATGGACGGATAAGACATAGAGGAGATATATTTGAACAAATGGGTAACAATAATCATGGAGGTGAAGTTGATGGCAATTTGGGCAATGTAAAAATGACAATTCCACAATTTAAGGGTAGAAGTGATCCCGATGCATATTTAGATTGGGAGAAGAAGTTTGAATTGATTTTTGATTGCCATAACTATTCGGAGGATAAAAAGGTAAAGGTTGCAGTGTTGGAGTTCACTGATTTCGCCATCACTTGGTAGGATCAAGTGGTTACTTCTTGGCGTCGGAACCGGGAGAATCCTATAAACACTTGGGATGAATTAAAGGCGGTAATGAGAAAACGGTTTGTGTTGAGGAAGATCGAGAAGCTACTATGGCTAGGTTCTTGAATGGGTTGCACAGGGAGATCGCTAATGTAATGGAATTGCAACATTATGTGGAGTTGAAAGACATGTTGCATGTGACCATAAAGATTGAGAAACAATTGAAGAGGAAGGGAACAGCTAGGCAACCATTCGATAATTCGGGTTCTAACTCAAACTGGAAATTGAGGTAGGATAAAAAAGAGAATGGAGCTGATTCGAAAGGAAAAACTGAAGTGCCAAAGGGTAGGGATGAAAATGCTAGCAGGATAGCATCAAAGGCAGAATCACAGCCAACCAGGAATCGGGATATCGAGTGCTTTAGGTGCTTAGGGAAAGGACACATCTCTTCTCAATGTCCAAACAAAAGGATAATGATTCTACGCAATGGAGAAGTGGAGACTGACGGTGAGGATGAATTTGAAGACATGCCGGCATTGGAAGAGGTTAGTGATCATGGAGACACGGTGAAATTTGTTCTTGTTGGGAAGTTGTTGATCACAATGAGAGCTCTTAACATTCAAGTCAAGACATATGATACAGAACAGCAGCGGGAGAACATATTCTATACACGATGCCACACCATGATAAGATATGTAGTATGATAATTGATAGAGGTAGTTGTAGTTGTACAAATATAGCTAGCATGACCTTAGTTGAGAAATTGAGATTGGTACTAATTAAACACCCTGGGCCTTATAAATTACAAATGTTAAATGATAGTGAAGAAGTTAGGGTGAATAAACAAGTGATGATTTCTTTCTCAATTGGGGATTATAGTGACAAGGTTGTATGTGATGTGGTACTTATGCAAGCAGGTCATATTTTGTTGGGAATGTCATGGCAGTATGATAGAAAAGTTAATCATGATGGGTATAGAAATAAGTATAGCTTTGTCAAGGAGGGAAGGTCTATTACTCTTGCACTATTAACACCGACCCAAGTTTATGAAGACCAAATTCAATTGAGAAATGATAAAGAGAAAAGAGTAAGAAAGTCTGAAAAAAGGAGAGAAAACAGTGAGCTAGTGAGTAAGAGAGAAAATGGTGAGGTGGCCAAGAGTGGGAGAAGAGAGAGAGAGGCCACATGAGAGGAGAGAAAAGTCGAAAGCGAACTTCTTTGCTAGTGGGAGTGAATTACAAAAGGCTATAATCGATAAAAGAACAATGTTGTTGTTGGTATACAAGGAGTTACTCCTCAACTTTGAGAAATCTAACACACCTCTCCCTAGTTTGGTTGAGTCTTTATTACAGAAATTCGAAAATGTGTTTTCGAAGGATGTGCCAAGTGGATTGCCACCAATTAGAGGCATCGAACACCAAATTGACTTCATACCAGGAGCTGTTCTTCCAAACCGACCAACTTACCGAAGCAATCCCGAGGAGACAAAGGAGCTTCAACAACAAGTGGAGGAGTTGATGAGCAAAAGTTTTGTGAGGGAGAGCATGAGTCCATGTGCTTTACCTGTCCTATTGGTACCGAAGAAGGATGGGACGTGGAGGATGTGTGTGGACTGTAGGGCTATCAACAACATAACGGTAAAGTATCGTCACTCCATACCTCGATTAGATGATATGCTTGATGAATTGTATGGTGCTTGTATTTTTAATAAGATTGATCTTAAAAGTGGGTACCATCAAATTCGTATACGGGAGGGTGATGAATGGAAAACGGCGTTTAAAACTAAATATGGATTGTATGAATGGTTGGTTATGCTGTTTGGTCTCACTAATGCACCAAACACTTTTATGCGTTTTATGAATCATGTTTTGCGTGTTTTTATAGGAAAATTTGTGGTAGTCTATTTTGATGATATCTTAATCTATAGCAAAACCATAGTTGAGTATTTGGAACATTTGAATTGTGTGCTTGTGATACTTAGGAAAAAACAACTATATGCTAATTTCAAGAAATGCACATTTTGCAAGAAAAAACTTGTCTTTCTAGGATTTGTGGTTAGTGTTAATGGGATAGAAGTGGATGAAAAAAAAAATTAAGGCTATTAAGGATTGGCCAACACCTAAAAGCATAATTGAAGTTAGGAGTTTTCATGGATTGGCTAGTTTTTATAGGCGTTTTGTGAAGAATTGTAGCACAATCACTACACCACTCACTGAAATTGTTAAGAAGAGCGTAGGATTTCATTGGGGTGATGCACAAGAACATGCATTTAATACTATTAAAAATAAATTGTGTAAAGCACCTGTTTTGGCATTATCTAACTTTGACAAAACCTTCGAGATTGAGTGTGATGTATCAGGAATAGGTATTGGAGCAGTGTTGATGCAGGACCGCAGACCCATAGCTTACTTCAGTGAGAAGTTGAGTGGAGCTGCCTTGAAATATCCTACATATGAGAAGGAGCTGTACGCGTTTATTCAGGCGTTGGAAACTTGGCAGCACTACTTGTGACCTAAGGAGTCGTGATACATACCGATTACGAGTCATTGAAGTACTTATGGGGTCAAGGTAACTTAAACAAAAGGCACGCAAGGTGGGTGAAATTCATGGAGTCATTTTTCTACGTCATCAGGTATAAATAAGATAAGGAAAATGTGGTTACAGATGCGTTGTCACGAAGATACATACTTCTAAATTTTTTACATGCACGGTTACTTGTCTTTGAACACATTAAAAGCATGTATGTGGGTGATCTTGATTTCTCTGATATTTATTAAACATGCAATAAATGGACTATTTTTAAATTTTATAAGCATGAAGAGTATTTGTTTAGAGAAAATAAGTTGTGTATTCCTAATTGTTCTATACGTGAATTGTTGGTAAGGAAAGCACACGGTGAGAGTTTAATGGGTCATTTTATGGTACAAAAGACTTTAGACATGTTAGGGGAACACTTTTACTTGCCTAAAATGAGAAGTGATGTAGAACAAATTTGTGAAAAGTGTATAACTTGTAAAAAGGCCAAGTCTAAGGTATTACCTCATGGTTTGTATACTCTTTTGTCTGTACCTAGTGAACATTGGGTGGATATTTCGATGGATTTCGTATTGGATTTACTTAGGACAAAATGGGGTCGGGATTCAATATTTGTTGTGGTAGATAGGTTTAGTAAAATGACGCACTTTATACCATGTTACAAAACCGATGATGCCACCAATATTGCAGATTTGTTCTTTAGAGAGATAGTACGTTTGCATGGGGTTCCTAGGAGTATAGTGTCAGATCGAGATGTTAAGTTTTTGAGTCATTTTTAACATGTTCTGTGGAATAAGTTAGACACTAAATTATTGTTTTCTATGACTTGTCATCCACAGACCAATGCGCAAACTGAGGTAGTCAACAAAATTATGACTCAATTATTTCGTACGGTAATAAATAAGAACTTAAAGAGTTTGGAGGAGTGTTTACCCTTTATTGAATTTTCTTATAATAGAGTTGTACACTCTACAACTACGTTTTCACTATTTGAAATTGTTTATGGGTTTAATCCACTAATACCGTTGGATTTGTTACCATTGCCTGTAAATGAACAGGTTAGCTTAGATGGTACAAAGAAAGTTGAACTAGTCAAGTCACTGCACGAGAAGGTCGAGATACAAATTGAAAAGACAGGTAAGCTCGTTGCACAGAAAGCGAACAAATGGCGAAGGCGCGTGATATTTGAACCAAGAGATTGGGTCTGGGTGCATCTCAGAAAGGAGCTTTTTCCAGAGCAGAGGAAGTCTAAGTTGCAGCCGCGTGGAGATGGTCCGTTCCAAGTTATCAAGAAGATCGATGACAATGCATACAAAGTGGATCTCTCAGGTGAGTATAATGTTTCAGCTACATTTAATGTTGCTGATATCTCTCTGTTTGATGCAGATACAGATTCGAGGACGAATCTTTTTGAAGAGGGAGGGAATGATATGATCCAGGATGCGGGAGTCACAAATACAAGCTCAAACTGAGACCCGTTGATTATCGAAGAAGGGACAATGACGCGATCGAGAGCAAAACGAGTCAAAGAGGCGTTGGGGATGCTCGTTAAAGTCACTATTGATGAAACCATGTTCGGGACGTAAAATGGAGCAAGTTTCATGTTAGGATCGAATGACGAAAAGAATTGGATCAACATGATAAAGCTGGCCGAAGAAAGTTCTGACCAACCGGACGCGTCTACCAGACATCCGGTAGACAAAGCCATGAAAACTCTGTCAAACCGGATGCGAGCTACTCAATCGGATGCATTCTACCGGACGTCCGATAGGGGTTTTCTGTCCATCCGGACGCACTTACCGGACGTTCGGAAGGGTCGTCCGGTACGACGAATTTTGTGCGATTTATTTTCTTTTTTATTAGGATTCTATTTCTTTCCATATTTTGACATTATTAGTTGCCTTATGCACGTTTGTTACTAGGTTTAGAGCTCTAGTATAAATACTTAACTATTTTGTTACTTTGAAAACTTTTGACATTGAATTAATTGAAAAGTTTTGCTTTCTATCTTGTTCTTCAATTGAACAACAAATCGAACTTATCAAGATCTATTCTTGTGGCGTTCAAATATCGAATCGAGAGTTCTTTATTGTGTAATCAAGGGGTTTAACGCATCTTTGTTATCGTTGGGGTTTTTTGCTTCACTTCGTTGGGTTCAAGTCCAAAATCGGGTTATTATTTGACGTTCTTGAGTTTCGCATCAATCTAGTTGTGGGTTTCGTAGTCACCGTTACTACAAGATTTGCATCAGGTATTACAAATAACTGTGATTCTCGTAGAATTGTGACAATTTTATATACTATTGTTTATATAGATGTAAATGGTTGTCAAATGTGACTAGGAATGGCAAAAAAGCTCGAAAGCTCGGACGGCTCGGGCTCGACTCGAAAAAAACTCGAGCCAAGCCCGACTCGGGCTCGGTTGCACCGAGCCAAGGCTCGAGCCGAGCCCCATTTTGGAGCTTCGGCCCGTGTGACGGGCCAAAAAAGGCCCGTGCATTTTTTTAAAAAATTAAAATTATAGCTGCCTGCTGTACAGCAGGCAGCTACAATTGCCTGCGCACGGCAGGCAGCTATTTTAGCTGCTTGTCGTGCACAAGTAGCTATTTTTAACGTGATTTTATGTAAATTTTGAATTTTGAATTTCAAAATTAAAACAGATATATTTTTGTCTATAAATACGAGAACAATTTTACAATTTCATATCAATCTATCTCTAATCTCTCTACGCAATATCTTCTGCTCTCCAATTTCTTAAGTTTGATTTTCAATTTAAACATTTGGTTGTGTTATTCAGTTTCTTTTATTCTATTATTAAATATTCCTTATTATAAGTATAATACATGTACATGGATTTTACTAGCGATGAAATTAATCAGTTTAAAGGTAGTTCGAGCACTCCATTGGGGTACGATGCATTTCAAAATGTTCCAATTAATTTGGAAGATATCGAAGAGGAGGAAGTAGTCGAGGTTAAAAGGTCGAAAAAAGATTCTGCGGAATGTTGGCAACATATGACTCGCAAAAAAGTTGGGGTTGAAAATGGAGTTGATATTTGGAAAGCATGTTGCAATTATTGTGGTAAAGAACTTAGTTGGAAGCCCAGTTCGAGCACATCGCGTTTAAATAGGTATCTATTAAGAAGTTGCAAAGCGAAACCAACCGATCTTGACCCGAAACAGACCGAACTAACATTTACCGGTTCCAATTCTACTCTTTCCACTTTTGTATATTCACAGGAAAGATTTCATAAAGGAATGGCTGTATACGTGGCTGCAATAGAGATGCCGCTAAAGATGATCAAGTCAGAACACTTTACTCGTCTTGTGCAGAATTATCTCCAACCCAGACATCGTCCTTATTGTAGAAATATTCTTCGTTCAGATGCTATAAAATTATATAATAAACGAAAACAAACTGCTATTGAAAGTCTAAAAACTTTTAATTGTGTTATATCATTTACCTCTGATTTATGGACCGGTATTAATAAAAAAGATTATATTGTTGCTACAGTTCATTACATTGATTATGCATAAAAAGATTATTGCATTTAGATATGTAGATTATCCTCATAATGCGACTAACATTTACATGGTTTTAAAAGATATTATACAAGAATATGATATACAAGAAATGGTTCGAAGTTTTACTTTTGATAATACTAGTGTAAATAAAGTTATTGTCGACAAATTTATTGATGATATGAACCCTATATTTGGAGGTTTATTTTTTCATCAACGTTGTGTATGTCACATTATCAATTTAATTGTAAAAGATGGATTGGCACATATAAAATCACCTTTAGATAAAATTAGGTAAGCAATTAATTTTATCTCAATTCACCAGCAAGAAAACAAACATTTAACACTTGATGTGCAGAATATGGATTACAAGATAAAAGAAAAAAATCGAGTCGAACTTGGTTATTGTAATATTTAATTATAATTATAGTTAAGTATTTAATTTAAATGTTTATTTAGTGTTTAATTATTTATTGTAATTGGTTAAGTAATATTTAATTGTTTAATTATTATATAATTATATATATGAATTGGTTAAGTAGTATTTAATTAAAATAATTTATTTAGTATTTAATTATTACTTCGGGTTGATTTTGCACATTCATTTAAATTTATTATTCTCGAAAATCATTTGTAATCAAATATTTTTTAATAAAATAATTTTGTATGTGAATTCATAATTTTTTCATACTTTTTAATAACATATTTTTCAAAAAAAAATCTTTTTTACTTTAAATAATCTTTCCAAATAAACACGTGAATGCTTTCCTTTTTTTTTTCAAGAGTTCATTGGGACTAGTGTAGGTAGTAAAAGAAATGTATATTTTACACAAAAAAAAAAAGTGAAAAAAAAATTAAATTAAAAATAACCGAGCCGGCTCCGGCTCCGGCTCCGGCTCGGCCCGGGCCGAGTTGACTTTTTTTGGCCGGACTTAGCCCGGCTCGGCTTGGCCCCAAAAAAGCCCGAGCCGAGCCCAAACTTTTTTTCTTCGGCTCGATCCGGCTCGTTGCCACCCCTAAATGTGACTCATGTGACATTTGACGAGAAGTTTAACAACATATGACTACTACCCCTTCTATATTGCAATATGTGACAACGAATTTGTAGA
Source organism: Osmanthus fragrans (assembly GCA_019395295.1). Lineage (NCBI taxonomy): Eukaryota > Viridiplantae > Streptophyta > Magnoliopsida > Lamiales > Oleaceae > Osmanthus > Osmanthus fragrans. Next base: position 8,657,588 of record CM033353.1, read on the forward strand.
CTTTTGACCATGTAAATGAAAAATCAAGTGAGGATTCACTCCCTCTATATTGTAACAAAAAAGAGAAAATATCGTTTAAATTACTATGTTTTGAAAAAAATATTAGAAACAGAATAAATTTATAAACAAAATTTTGAAATAATTAAATTCCTAAACATCTGATTTAATTCGTTTAATAGATAGAGTAGATACCGAATCTCATTCCTTATGAATTGGATGGTTCATTCCAGTTAATTGTGACAGAAATGCCGCTACCTCTACTACTTGACGCTTCCAGGACGAATGAATCGTTTACCATATTTTGGGAACAATATTAAAAATATAATAAATTTATAAATGAAATTTTGAATTAACTAAATTCCAAAACATCTGATTTAAATTTTTTTATCCATCACTTAATTTTGATTGTCAAATTGTTTTATTAATTGGGAAAAATTCATAATTAAGGTGTATAGTTTACACCAATTCAAAATCAGGTATATAGTTTAAAAATTCAAAAATCCAGTTTATATATAATTAATTAAATATAATAAAATCACAATTATACAATTAATGGTCACAAATTTATAATTAAGGTCACAAATTATTTATTGGTCACATATTATCAAATTATTAAGTCACAAATTATTTCGAGAAAAAAATTTCAGGTCATAGTTTTTTTTTGAGAATACAAATTGTAGGTCACAGTTTTTCAATTAGTTGATCACAGAAATTTTTCAGTCACACATTATCAAATTTTTTGGTCACAAATGAGTACTTGATCACAATGTTTAGGTTACAATTGAATGTTTGGTCACAGATTAATAAATAATTGGTCACATACACCAGAAACCTCGAATCTCGACCTCAATAATTGATCACAGATCGACCAATAAGAGAAACCATTTTCCAAAAAAAAAAAAAAAAATTCAAGAAAGAAATCACCATTGATCCACGCTCTGCCACTACAGTGACCTGCACCACCACCAACAAACAAAAACCATCCATATGATTGAGTCAAAAACTACAAATCAGGCAGCAGCAACCCACCCTCTATCACAGCAGCCCCACCAACCGACACCACCACACCATCTCTATCACAGCAGCCCCACCAACCTACACCACACCACCATTGCACGATACCACAATCCCCAAATCGTCGCCACCAACTCTACCACACCATATCCACCACCCACCAACAAAATCATCAAGTCTGCCAACACATAAACACCATCCAACAATCAAAATAAATAATAAATAAATAAATCAAACAGAGTCGTAAGCAGTTACGTTTACAGCGCTGCCATCTCCAAGCCGTACCTCCGTCGCTACCACGCAAACCATGGGCCATAGTTATGGTCAGAGAAACGCCACAAATTGGAGAAGAATTCCAGATCGTCGCCTCTGCACTTCCGCACTCAGAGTCTCCGATCTCTTCATTAAGCAGCACAGTGCTGCTTAAGTGGTAGCGACGATGTGGTTCCCGCAACGGTGCTCCGACGGTGACGATAACGACTTTGACAGAGAGAAAGGCGTGAGAATGTAAGAAGACAGGGAGGGAGAGTGAGAGAATAAAATAAAATTAGGGTTTGTAATTGAATTGGTGAAAATATTTAATATATAATTATTAAGTCAATATCTGATTCTTGAATAATCAAATTTCATCCCTGATTTTTGAATTAAGATCTTTAAACCACTGGAATTATGTAATTTTCCTTTAGGGAAATTTTCATAAGTAAGAGTTTAACTTTGGCTCATTTCAATAATAAGAAAATAAGTTTCAACTTTCAAAAATAGGATTTTTATTAATTTTTATTTATAATTTAATTAATTAAATATATATTTAATTAATTAAATATATTAAGGTCACAGATCTATATAATTTGATCACAGATTCACAATTTAGTTAGTCACATATTATTTTCGATCACAAATCAGAAATTTTAAATGTCAAAAATTATTTTACGTCACAATTCAAAAATTTTATGGGTCACAATTTGTTCATCGGTCACAGATTCACAATTTAATTAGTCACATATTATTTTTCGATCACAAATCAAAAAATTTAAATGTCACAAATTTTTTTACGATCACAGTTCAAAAATTTTAAAAGTCACAATTTTTTCTTTGATCACATGTGAAAAATTTATAGGTCACAAATCATTTCCGAGGTCATGGATTGAACTTTCAATAGGTCACAAATCATTTCCGAGGTCACAATTCAAAAAATTTACGGGTCACAATTTTTTCCATTGGTCACATATCCAAAATTTACTAGTCACAATTTATTTATAGGTCACAACAAGTTACGGATTAATTTTTAGTCACAACTTATCAAGTTATTGGTCACAATTGAAAGTCACGGTCACAAAATTTAGGTCACATATCCAATTTCGAGTCACAAGTGGAAGCCACAATCACACTTTTCCTCACAGCCAACGTCGCCATCTCCTCTACCATCACCGAAGCCACCAAAACCCACTCCGCCACCAGATCTAGCAAAAATCTCACCACCTCAACCACCCAAAAATCATCGCGCCACCGTCGCCGTCACACATCACCACCACTGTCATGACCACCACCGAACCACGCTACCAACAGCATGGCCGCCGAATCTACAGTAGCCAAAACCACCGCCGCCACCTTCAGGCAGCAAAATAATTGTGAGCACCACCGCCTTCACAACAAACCACCACCGCACACTTCACCACATCACAACCGCACCACCCGTACCAATATTACAGGCACAACCCGCACCAATACCCCGTATGAGACCGCCAACAAACTCATCTTCGTCTCTTTCTATGCACTGCTTCAGTTTCAGGCATCGTAAAACCCTAATTTGAGAGGACGAAGAAGAAGAAGGGAAAAAAGTTGCGGCCAACCAGTGACGGTGATGTTCGTGCATCGCTGCTACTTCGTGAGCAGCGGGAATCAACGAAGTAGCATCAGATCGTCGTTACGCCTGTCTCGAGAGGTGCCGACGCTGTCGGTCGTCGATCGCCGGTGGTGACGCAGGGGAGAGGGGAGATGCACGACACGATGGACTGTGGAGAGAGAAAGGGAGAAGAGGGATTTAATTGATTAAGGTTTTGTGATGAAAATTATATATTTAATATTTATATTTAAATGCGAGATATCTGATTTTTGAAAGATTAAACTTTCCATTTTATTTTAGAACTTATGATTCTTAAAGTAGAAAGGGTGGTATTTCCACTTTTCCCTTAGAGGAAATTACATAAAACCAGGTCTTTAAAGATCACTTTTAAAAAATGAGGTATCAAGTTTAATTAAGCACAAATCAGGTATTATATAATTAACCCCACACTCAACACCCCCAAACCCTAGATCTCACTTTATTCAATCCCTCTATCTCTCTCTCTCTCTCTCTCCGGTGCTCCCATCTGTCTTCTCTCATCTCTCTTCTCTCCAATGCTCCCATCTGTCTTCTCTCTTCTCTCCGACGAGCTATTCTGAATGCAGGGCTGAGCATCAACGTCGCTGCAGTGGCAGCGCCACGAGCTCATGTGGTGCTCGATGATTCGTGATTGCTGCGGCAGAAGTAGCGTTAGTGTGTCTATGTTTTTGCGTCCTGATTTGGGTATGTGGTTTCATTGTTGCGGTGGTGTTAGATCGGTGTGCAGAGGTGATGGTGGTGTGTCTAATGGCGACAGTGGATATGGTTTTACAAATGGAGGTGGCGTTGGGCATTTAGGCAGTGGAGGGGGTGATTCGGAAGGAGGAGCAACTCTTATTCCTATGACAATTTCTAGTGTCTGTGAGTTTATTGGTGGTTGGGCGACGATTTTGTTGATTTTTTGGGTCACGATTTTGTTGGTGGTAGTTATTACTGTGGTGGTGGCTCTGTTTGATTTCGACCTGCTGTGTTTGAGTTTCGGTCAGTTCTCAGTTCTGGGAGTAGTTCGAATTCAGTGGGCTTGGTCATAAGTTAATGTTCAGCTGCAGTTTCGGTGGTGTTGGCGGTTTGTGGTGGTGGCTATGGTGTTTTGTGTGGTGGTGGTGATGATATTTGTGTGGTGGCGATTTTGGGTGGTGTTTATTCAGATTCAGGGGTTGAAGGAAATGAGGATAAATTTGTTGTTAGCGGCGGGTGTGGATCTGGTGGTTGCGGCCATTAGGTGGTGGTGATTTTATAGTTGAAAATCATGATTTGTTGGTGGTTGTGGTGGTGAGGTGGTTGTGAAATGGCTGGTGGTTGTGGTGGTGAGCTGGTCGTGGAATGGCTAATAGTGGTGAAATGGAGTGAAATGGCTGGTGGTTGTGGTAGTGAGGTGGTCGTGAAATGGCTACTGGTGGTGAAATGGAGTGAAATGGGTGGTGGTAGTGGTGGTGGTGGTGGTGAGTTGCTTAGACTGTGTCTGTGTTGCTGGCACAGTGTGTCAGTTGATTGGATCTGGTGGTGGCGATTTTGTTGGTAGTGTTGTGGTGGCAGCGACAGTGACGGGGTGATGGTGGTTGCAAGTGGCGGTGGTTGCGACGGTGGCGGCATGTGACCCACTATTTGGTTACCTGTGACCAATTACTTAATTGTGACCTCAAAATTCGATAATCTGTGACTAAAAAAATTACCTGTGACCAACAAATTTGAAAATTTGTGATCAATAGACAAACTGTGACCTATAATTTTTTTAAATTTGTGACCAATGAAATAAATCGTGACCTATAAATTTTTTGATTTGTGACGTCGACATAATTTGTGGCATCTAATTTGATTTATGACTTCAAAATAATTCGTGACTTATAAATTTTCGACTTCAAAATAATCTGACCTATAAAATTTTCGATTTGTGACTTCGAAATAAAATGTGACCTATAATTTTTTCGATTTGTGATTTCGAAATAATTCTTGACTTATAATTTTTTCGATTTGTGACTTTGAAATAATCTGTGACCAATTAATTTGATAATATGTGACCAGTAAATGAGTTGTGACATTTAATTATGTAATTGTGACCATGAATCGTATAATTGTGACCATAAAATAATTAATTAATAAAACGTTTTTATTTAATCAATGAAAACCTGATTTTTACATTTTGAAACTTAAAACATGAAAATTGAATTGTCCATACTTATGCCCTGTTTGGTACCCATTCTCATTCTCATTCTCATTCTCATTCTCATTTTCATTTTCAACCACACATTCTTCAATAAAATAATATTTTTCATCACATCAATAACTTTTCCTTCTTTTTCAACCACATATTCACCATCACATCAACCCAAAAAATTTATTTTCTCTAACAAAATGGCTACCAAACAAGCTATTAATGTCTTATTTATGAATTCTTCCCTTTCCCTTATTAATGACTAACGTGATTGAGGCCCACCTCAAAAATGGCATGAGTGAAAATCTTGTAAAGCCCAATTAAAACGTATGCATATACAACTGACCTTGTTCAATTCATAGCGGAAACGGAACAAGCGACCAAAGGTTTTCTTCATCGGCATTACGCTGAAAATCGAGGGAAGAGGTAAAAAAAAAAAAAAAAAAAGAGGTATATATATTCATCACCCCTTGGCACCAAGTTATCTTGTGTTGCAGTGATTTACTCAACTTCTTCATCAACAAAATTGGAAGGTAGTATCGGATTTTTATTAGTGTACAAACGGGCTTTATATGTTAAATCGCACTCGATCGGATTGTTGGGAATGATTCAATTTCAACTCAATTCATAATTTATTTATTTTTCCAAAATTGTTGTTTCTTGATGGTATTCTTCCTCTAGCAACAGTAATTTTTCGACAATATTTCTCTTGAATTCTTGATGCGGTTGTTCATGGTTTTCTCCTTGCCTTAAAAACTGGCTCCCCTGAAATTTCCAGGACCAAAATTCAGTTGGGGGCAGCTGCCCCTCTAGTCCCCCAGGTGGCTTAGCCTCTGTAATGACAAATGATTGGATAAGAGGAAATAAGATTAACGTGGACAAATAAGAAAAAAAAATGAAAAAGAAAAAATGGGATATATTTAATGGTTAGAAAGTGGCAAACTACTCGGTACTGAACCATACCTGACATGGAATGGCGAATGGACTAGGGGATGCCGATTCATTCGGTCATTCCTGTGCATGAAATGCTATAACTAATGGCAATGCTTCATGTAGGAATTGGCACGGCAGGTCATGGAGTCTGTGCTTAAATTTTTGTGTAGAATTTTTTGATATTACGCAGTTATCCGCCCCTTTTCCACTTTAATCTTTTGAACTGTTTCATATTGCAGAAGAAAAAGAACTTAACAAAATGAGAGGAGGCCGGAAGAATCTCAAGAGAGCAGTTGAGGAAGAGATTGTGACTCTTCAGCAAGGCCAAAGCATAATGCAAGTCGTGGATCTCAGGGGCTCCAATATTACTGAGGTATACTTACTCTTTCTAAGTGACAGTTATTTTCGAATTAGAGGTTGTGCTAAAACTTACAATCTGAATGTGAAGGTGATAGATGCAAAAGGCCAGAAATTGCTAGCAATTTTTCCAGCAAAATTCCAGAAAAGCATGTGGATCAAACGAGGTTTGTTCTTTTGATGAATGTATTGAAATTAATGCTGCCATCATCTAATCAAGGCTCGCATTTATGTTTCTTCTAATGGATTTTTCTTATTATCTAGATAGCCATTGTTATTTTCTTTGAATTATTTTCTTGAAGTTAACAGGGATGATGACTCCTTTTGTTTCTATGATAGGGAACTTTGTTGTGGCAGATGAAAGTGGGAGAGAAGAGGCCGCTGATTCTGGCAGAAAAGTTGGGTGCATCATTACGCGAGTACTCTACCATGAACAAGTTCGTCTGCTTCAAAAATGTCCAAACTGGTACATACTTATTCTAAATTCTTCATAATTACTTCTCCATTGTCCCGCTTTGCGATTTACGAAATTGCTTATTAAGGATTGTCCATTTGTGATGATCATGAAATATCCTTTTAGTTGTCTATTGTGCAGATTTTTTACACACTAGTACATTTGGCCGATCTTCTGCATTTGACATTTAGCAGCTTTTCTTTACATCTTGTAAAGAACCATCATGTAACTTGTATCTCTAGCATTCCTGATAAATAGCACGTTTGGTTGATCTCAAAAGTAACTTAAATTTACTTTTAAGTAAATTTTTGTTTTCAAATGTTTGAATTGATTACTTTTTTCTTAGTTTGAGTTAAAAAAAGGTAGATATCCAAAATATATAACGTATTTTCAACTTTGATCAATAAATGCACCAAGCCCCTGGTGCAATTGCTGGTGATGTAACAAGGGGTTTGCATTTCAAGATTTCTTGCGATGGAAGAACGAACTAGTTTGTGTTGTTGCCAAATTGAGGGGTGTGTGTGTGTGTGTGTGTGTAAATGATGGTTGCATTGTTCTGTTTTTATTTTACAGTCGTTCAAGACACATTGCATCATCTGAACATAAATTAACTGCATGCTACAACGTCAAGAAGAAAAGAAGAGAACAGAAAAGAGTGGATCTTGAGTCTTGAGTCTTGACTGTAATTTATGCTTGTCGCTGGCTATTGATGCAGGCCAGAAACATTCAAATCCACGCCCCCAGCTAACTCAAAGCAAGATTCCCAATCACATACAGCCGAAAGAGATGATTCAGAAAGTTCTACAGATGATGATGGACTCCCACCATTGGAAGCCAATACAAACAGATTAAATCCTCTTCAGACACAGTTGGATATTGATTCTGAATTGGATTCGGACAATTCTTAAATCTTATATTGTGACACTGTTATACGCTTATGCATTGTATAAGTGTAGTCATACTTATATCCATTTTAAGTAAAGATGTGCTTGTAGTACACAAGATTTTTTGTTGCCTGATGATTTGTTGAAGTGTTTTGTTCTTATTTATTTCTCAAAGCCTAGTTAACATGATGAAAGATGTGTAAGGGAGCTAGGAATGGCAAGATGTCACGTCCCGAGCAGAATTGGTGTAGGGATGGAGAACATGGTCGCTACCCTACGCTTATGTTCTATTTTATTTTATTATATTTTAGCGTTTTAAAATTTTAAACGTTTCAAAAAATAAATAAATAAGTAAATGGGGGAGGAAAAGTGATAATAATTTCAAAATAAATAAATAATTATTGTGCTGCTGTTATACAAGACAAATAGCCAATTAAAGGCATCGACTCTTAAGATCGCAAATCTTCCTGATGGATCGTTATAGCCTGCAATACAATTTCTTATGTTAAGGATCCTCGGAAGAGGCAATAGTAGAACGAGAGGTTGGTATGAGATTTCTCTTATTGGTGGTGTCATTTTAGTCGTAAGTCTCACTTGGTGGAGGGGCAAAAACATCAGAAACATATTGAACTATATTCGTTCCTTCCAGAAGTGAGAATTGCAGAACTTCCCGACAAGCATTGCATCTCAGTCGATGATATTTTTTCTTGAATAGGAGAAAGTCTGCTGGTAGCTGCAACAATTCCGAGCAATAATAACAAGCGACAAATGGGGCTCCACCAGCAATAGGCCGGATATGTCTCTTTGCTGCCTGATATTTCTCCCTCGAATATGACTTTTTCATCTCCTCGTCCAATAAGGAATCCTCAGAGCTCATGTAATGCGGGGGAGTCGAGGAACTATAGGCATGGGAATGAACACTGTCACAGCACATGGAATGTGAAGAAAACTGTGGTGAGCAGTGCCAGTCTTGGGGAAAACAATGCACACAAGAGCAGTTGACTTGGCGACTGTGGTGTGCAGCGTCCACGGAATATGGCATTCTCGAGGCACTGCATTGTCCAGGCCAACATTGTACTTGCCTGTCTCTCATATGATATCTAGGAAGGTTCAAATCTGCATGCATCTCCCTTTCTGGTACTAAATGATCATCATACAGCGGAGTATACTTTGTCATACCATTTGAAAAACGCATCCTGTTGAGCTGATCTTCGAGTTCATAGACCATTCTCAACAAGTCCATTTTGTCTGGTTCGGAGTTAGAAGGCTCATCTGGTGAATAAAAGCTCGGATGGTGCACAAAAAGATTGTGCTGATAACTCAAAGGTTTTCCTTGTCCATTTCTGTGACTTTCCATGAAATCACTGGGACTGAATGGTGATCGAGAAATACCTTCTTCATCAAATCTTGTCCTGTTTCCACTGTGATCATATATTTTTGTTTCAGGCAACTCGAACTCTCTTCTGGATGGTTGTAAAATATGGTCGGGAATTTGATCATCTGTTCCATCACAAGATGATACACTACCATCATAAGCATAGTAACTTCTGATCGTTGGAGATTTATACATATCCTCACGTTTATCGCTGAGATCTGTAATAGGATCAACAAGAGGCGAACTTCCCAAAGTATCTACTGACCTTGCTCTACCAAAATTTTGAGGACTCCAGGAATGCTCCACGTGTTCATTATTTGAAGTGATGAAATCGACTGACACAATGCTATCATTTAAGGGGATTTCAGCAGCAACAAATAAATCTCCAGTATGCGTGTTCAAACCGTTTTCTTTGCTCAAGCTTCTAAAGGTTGGAGGAATCTTGATATCCTCAGATACTTCAGTAGGTTGTCCAGCTGAACGTGATGAAGTTCTTAGGTTTTCTGAAATGTTCCAACTCTTTACATCATTTTCTGGTACAAGATCTTGACTTTTGATCCCTTTGATATTTTCTCCAACTTCCACTGGATGCCTTTCATGGCATTTGTCCAAAGGAATCATGTCATTCCATTCCATACATTCTCTAACTTCTTGGGTCGATCCATCAACCATATGACATTTAAACTTGTTTGAGCTAGGATATTCATCAGATAAGTTTCTGCCTCTACTCCATTCCCTATTGTAATCCTGCAAAAAATTGGAATCTAATCCGCCGGTATTTTGCTCCAAAGGCCATTTGTCTTCATCCTGCTTCAAAGATTTTCTTGCATCAGCAGATGAATCTTCTCTCTCAAAACAGTTAACCTCAGGTTGACTAGAAATCTTAGCAGAGAAGCTATTGTCATGTTCACCGAGATCTCTCATGTTCTGTTTTTCTGGCGAGCATTCTCCACTGAAGGGAGGAGTTAAATCTTGATTAGAGCCAGTCTCTTCCTTCCCTTCTGAAACACGATCCTGCTCGGTTTTTTCAACAGCATCTCTTTCTTGTAAGCGTACATTTGCATTATTAGATTCATTTTTCTGAATTTTAGCTACATGCAGGCAAAAACAGAAGGAACATAAGAGACACATCAAAAGATAGGAAGTAGAAAATAAGGCCACAAATCATCAGTATAAAAATTTAGGTCTTGGTGTCATGTTAAGCTGTCTTTACTATTGAAAGTAATATAATCAGAACAGCGCACAGAAATTTTTTATAATGGCTCATCCTCAATGTTAGAGTTACGTCCACTTTCCCATTACAGATTTTCACTACAACGAAGAATATAATAGGGTCTCACTTTACCATCCATAAACCAGCTCCTCAAAATACTTAGTATAGAAAAAATGATAGGTTCCACACTGTCCAACACAATATAGTTATGTTCCACACGGTGAATATAGGATGATTAGGCTTCACACAGTCCAACATTTGGCAGCTTTAATTCTTAATTCTACCCATGCCAAGTATGTGCATCGCAATATAGATCATTTTTGGAGGCTAGAACTACACTTTTAACATATTTTCAATCTTTAAATGCCATGCTAATCATTCCACGAGATATTATACTTAGCTTCAAATAAATTTCAAGAAACAATATCATACTATTAATATGCAATAAGTAAAACTGAAAAAGTTAGTACCTTGGAGAGTTGTACCACATCCTCCACACTGGTACAGAGGAACATCCGGCAACTCTGCAAGAATCATCAAAGATCAACCTTTTCGAACTCTACTTGTAACTGACAAGAAGCCCGGGAAACAAAGAGAAGATATGTACGAACAAGATATCCAACGAGCCCGATGTTGTTTAAATGCCAAAACCTGTTGGACAAATCAATTACGTATTAAGAATGTATAAAGGACAAATCGACTCTTTAGGCGATTCTAACAGTTTTTCTATTGTAACTTAAACTAGGAAGATTTTTCATGTTGTCCTTAGTCCTCTTGCAATACACAACTAAGAGAAAGTCGAAAAATAGAGAACTCTTTGAATTGAATTAACAGAACTGAATCAAACCAATTGCCAACATATATATCTTCTAATAGAAGCCTTGACCTGGATGTCATATTCATTCTTTTTAATTAAAGCCTTGCACGGTGTAAAATTTTCATAAATGGTAAAAATCACATATAGTGTAATGAAATTCATGTAAATCACCCAAGTCCCAACACATTTGGGCAAATAAATGTTTGAAAAAAAGGGTATTTTGTACAATCTTGAAACTAATCCCACGAAGTTTTAAGCCATGATTTAGCAAGCAAAGAAAGAAGGGAATTAAGAAGCATACAAAATATAATGGCATATTAAATTCTACCTTCTGTACAGAATTTGTGGAAACCCCATTTGATTAAACACAGATCAGATCAAACTCAAACTCATTTCTCTCTCTCTCTCTCTCTCTCTCTCTCTCTCTCTCTCTCTCTCTCTCTATATATATATATATATATATAGATAGATACAATACAGATATATGTATATCAGTACATGTATATTGAGAGAAAGGAAATAAAATGAAGCAAGAAAATGAGTGGAAGTGAGGAAATAGACCAACCAACCTAGGAAGAAACTGGGTACCGATGAGAATATCTTTTTCACAATTAGATCATCTTCTTCTTCTCCTTCCTGCTATTTTCCACCTCCCTCCCTCTCTCTCTCTCTCTCTCTCTCTCTCTCTCTCTCTCACACACACACACACACACACAGAGCACCAACTACCACAATTATGACAGCGTCTTTCTCAACCTCTCTCTCTCTCTCTCACACACACACACACACAGAGCACCAACTACCACAATTATGACAGCGTCTTTCTCAACCATAAAAGAGCAGCTTGTCAATCCCAAAACTAAAAGTCGAATTCTTGATCTTGGCTCATTATAAATCTCTCTAAAAGAAAGAAAGATTGGACACGGAAGAGAGAGGTAAAAGTGGGACCAGAATTATGAGAATTTTTCTTAACTGTACAAAGAAATATGAGTAGAGAAGAGTAGAATAGAGTAGAGATTTCTTTATAAATTGACCTAGTCAAAAAATTTAAATTTTATTTTGATTTGTCAAAATCATAATATTTTCACAATAATTTCTTTTATGATAAAAGATAAAAACACCCTTAAATATACAAAATAATATTGTTTTGTTTAAAGACAATATTACTTTTTATTTAACAAATAAAAACCAAACACTCTACGTAAAATTTCAAAATCAATTGCTTTTGTTTATCTGTCTATTCCAATACAGATAAAAATTCTCTCAACTTTCTCAACCTTAAAATTTGAAAAATCGATCAAACGCAAAAGGCCGAAATTTTTTTATATCATCACTTCGAATCAGTAAGTACATTTTACGTATATTTCATTTCATTTTCGTTAAATTAATACATGTTTTTATCAATAAAATTTATTTCGACGTATAATATTAACGTAGATGAAATTGTTAATAGATTTATAATTTTTTTAAGTATAAAGAAGAAAAAAATTCATCTGCATCTTTCAGATGTAATGGATCTGACGAAAATGTAGATTTCAGATGAAACAGACAAAAAAAGCCGTCTGTTACTTGTAACGGACGGCTATTAGACAGTTTTTTGTTTTACCACTGATTTTTTTCTAAAAATCATATTTCGTCATGCAGATATAAATGTAGTCCCTATTTGTTACTTTTGTGATTTCGAACTAGATAAAAGAGATCGATGGGTATGAAAATATACGGGCGAAAGACCCACTATCAAGTACCTCATATGCAGAATTGTATAGTGATTTACAGATGAAGTTGAATGTTGATCTCTCTCAGTACGATATGGAATTGAAATTTAAATTCAAGGAGCACGAATCAATTTTCACGTCACCTATAAGGATTTACTCTGATGATGAAGTGAATTATCTATTCCTTATGAACCAAAAGCATACGACTCCTCTTTGTGTGACTTTAGTAAGGAAGGATGTTGTCAAAGGTAATTCGGATGGAGGTGATCAGGGTAATACTTTTTGGGATACTGTGGAGATAGCTCGTGAGGATGATGTGGTTATTCCAAAGACAGATGTTCCTCATCATGATTTTGTCGTTACGTACAGAATTTCATCTGTAGTTCACAACAACGATAATCAGAATGAATTTACAAATGAGGATTTGTTTGCTTACCGTCAGATACATGAGCAGTGTGGGACCTCAGGGGTTGGAATGAGTGGACCGTCCTCTAACTCTTCGTGTGTGGTTCCTGATAATGATGATTTGTATGTTACGCAACTGTTTGAAACAAAGAAATATTTGCAAAAATCTCTACACCTACTTGCAATAAAATACAACTTTGAGTTCAAAGTGAAAAAGTCAACCAAGTCGTTGTTGACGATCGCCAGCAGGGACGAAAATTGCAGTTGGTGTTTGCGAGCGGCAAAGATGGACACGAACGAATACTTTGTAGTTCATAAGTATACACGGGAACATACTTGTGAAGTGGGAATTGGTCGAAGTGATCATAGACAAGTCCGTGCTTGGTTTATTGGTCGACAGATAATGAACAAGTATCAGAACCCACGAACGATCTACAAATCTTCGAACATCATTAACGACATCCGTCGAGATTACGGAGTGGTCTTGAGCTACCAAAAGGCTTGGAAGGCTAAAAAATGAGCATTTGAGGATTTAATGGGATCGGCAGAGGAGAGTTATACTAAATTGGCCAGGTATTGCCACAACATGGAGAGAACTAATCCTAGATCGGCATATTTTATTGAGACGGAGGGCGATAATTGCTTCAAATTTTTCTTCATGGCTCTTGGACAATGCATTCGGAGATTTCGAAATGCCATGCGACCCATAATTCTAGTCGATGGTACAACTCTTAAATCTAAATACAAAGGCAAGTTGATTATTGCTACATGTCAAGATGTCAATATTCAAATTTACCCTCTTGCATTCGGAATAGTCGATAGTGAGAATGATCTGTCGATGCGTTGGTTCTTTCCAAAGCTGAGGGAAGTAATCGGGGAAGTTGAGGACTTTGCATTTGTAACTGATCGGGGACAGTTTTTGATAAATGGTATCGCTGAAGTTTTTCCCGAGGCACATCATGGTTATTGCATGTACTTATACAATGCAACTTGAAAACCAGGTATCGGGGCAAATACATCGTTTCATTGTTTAGAAGAACAACTAAAGCGTACAGTGTTAAAGAGTGTAACAAGTTCATGGAAGAAACAGGAACTAAATCATTCCAAGCTTGGGAGTATCTAACCAAAATGGTGATTGAACTTTGGGCTCGCTCACACTTTCCAGGTCGTTGATACAACATGATGACGTCGAACAACGCGGAATCTCTCAGTACATTATTCAAGAAGGATCGAGAGTTATCCCATCCTCGCAATGATTGAGAATGTTCGTAACAAGCTGCAGTAGTGGTTTCACGGTCGACATGCGGAATCACGTAATTGTTCGAGTGTGCTAGTGCCAGCTCAAGAGGAGAAACTCTTTAAAACTGCAAATGTTGCGAGAAAGTTGAATGCGGAATCACTGGATGAGTCGCGCTTCTTTGTGAAATGTGTACATAATACGACATACATGGTTGACTTGACTGATAACACATACACTTGTAGTCGATTTCAGTTGGAGAGTTTCCCATGTGAGCATGCAGTTGCGGTGGCTATGTATCGAGGCTTTGCAGCGAGAACATTATGCTATTCTTATTATATGGCTGATTCTTGGAGAGCAGCGTACGTAGAAACTATATTTCTTCTACCGAATGAAGTTGAGTGGGAAGTTCCCGACAATATTATCCACCTTAATAGTGTGTTACCACCAGAAGTTCAACCGCGTGATTTTGGACGTCCATGTATGTCTAAAATACCATCTACCAGAGAGTTTCATCAATCGTATAGATGCAGCAGGTGCAGAGCCATTGAGCATACTCGTCAAAATTGTAACAGTCATATTCTCCTAAGTGACAATTAAGTCGATGTATTAAATGAATAATATTTTTATAAGAATGTTATTAAAAAGAATATTTATTTAAATTTAGCCATTATCAAATTTTAAATTCTTTATTTATTTAGATTTTAAATATTTTCGATATTAATTAAATAATATTTATATTCTTTAATTTATTTTTATTATTTTTAATGTTTAATTTTTAATATATATAATATTATATATATAATTAAATAATGAATTTAAAATTAAATAATTAACGTAAAAATTTAAAATTACAAATGATTACAATGTACATAAATAAAAAATACATTTTTACAATAGTTACAAAATTGTAAAGAATAAATAAATTTACTGATTGCAATTAAATTCCCATAAATCAGCTGCTAACTTATTCATCCAATTTCGAATTCATGATTGGTTGATAGAATTAACCTTATAAGCTATACTAAAAAACTCGATGTACTTTATCATGTATATGTCACAATCACCACTGCAATTGAACAATAATGCGTTAGTTTGGTATGTATATAAAAACTACGGTTTAAAGTTTAAAAAATAACAAACACTTACAATATGGTCTATATCGCCGTTGTCATGTCCCGCACGATGACAACTCTGTCCTGCACGAAAATCTCCACTACTCTAACCATCAAGGGAACGATCACAGCCACCGGCTCCAGGATCTACTCGAGCTAACTCGGTATCAAACACGAACGATCGGGGTCATACACATACACAGTCAATTCAGCGAAGACGACTTACAGTGCGATGTAGTAATGGTTCGCATAGACTGTAATGTATATGGAGAGAAACGATGTACTGTGACGGCATCCTCGACCTCTTGCCCTGACTGTGTAGGAGATCCACGGGGGAGCTATTTGGATGGGGGTGATGGAAATGCCACAGGCGGAGGGGACTACCATGCCATGGGTGAAGGTGACGCCCTCCGCGTAGGTGAAACCCTCGGCGGAGGTGATGCTATACACGGAGATGATCCTCAATCAATTGGATCGCGTTCCTACACAAATTTCAACATAAAAAATTAATAATTGCTAACTCATAAAAAATGCTGATCAATAAATTATCGTCAATTCAACTAGTCGTTCTGGGTGTGCGGAACGACTATTTCACTCACAAAACCCTGACCCTCCTCTTCCATCGACGGCGTCAATTTAGTTATTACTTCAAGCTGACATATTGATGTTTGAATTATTTTAACAAAATGTAGCAAGTGTTTAAACTACATAAAATATAAATTACAAATTTACAATACTCACATTGGGGTCGTCGAGGAGAGCCGATAACTATTTTTCAGATGGACAGCCATCCACTCGGGATGATCGCCAATGATGCATCCTGAGGCAACGTGTCTCCAGTCACTTTGCATAGAAGGTACCCAGTAGTGGGACGGTCTAATACGTTCAGATTTGCAACATATACAATTATTAGATATAAATTAAGTATAATTTGTTTTCTTTACGTTGATAATGTTAAATATTTACCTGCACCCCCAGGGGCAATCCATAGATATCGTACTTACGCACTGACTCCTTGGGCTTCGAGTGCGATCTGGTGATGACGTGGACGGTGTCATCGAAACACCTTCAGCCCCACGGATAGTTGTTGAAGCCATCGATGTCTTCGACGATCTTTAAGTGGATGAGATCGATCGCGGTCTTCTTATGGTGACACCGCATCACGTTCTCCAAGATATAGACCAATCCTAACTTCAGTTTGTCTAGCATGTGGTCACATCTCCTAACTGCGACAGAAGCTCTGTCCCCTATCCCTTGAAGTATGTATCGAGCAACCTGTTGCTTCTTCGAGTAATGTCATCTCCCGTTATCTTTAGTCTAGTGATCATGGCAAACTGGACAGAAGAGAAATTGACTATCTTGCCTCCGAGGTCGAAGTGGAAGGTATCGTCGTCGACTGGACTTAGCAACCGACATAATAGGGTCTCGATGATCTGCCCCGAGAACTGCACCTCTCTCAAGTCACGTAAAGGCCAGATGAATGACTGTCGTAGTATGTCTTTGTGCTGATCATCCAGCAGCTTTTCTACGACAGTAAAAACATCGAAGCTACTGTTCCAAATAGCTTTCCCCGCTATCCGTCTCAAATTTTCATCTAAATGATACTCCATCCTACAAAAATTCGAATGTTAGAACACTGTACAAGATGTAATGGAATAAAACATAATAACATAACATTAAGCAAATCGAATGACAACTACTACCAACAACAAAGAAAGAGGTAGAATAAAAAAAGAATTTATTAATTTCATTAAAAAGAATACTTAATTTTTGTAATTAAACAAGAGGAAATTTTAAAAATTAATTAAAGAATATAAATATTATTTAATTAAAATCTAAAATATTAAAGATTACTTTACAAATAATATATAATTACAGATTTTTAATTTAAAAAATTAAAAAAAAATTATAAATAATATGTAATTTTTGGTGATTATCAATTTAAAATTATTTATTTAATTACATATATAAAAAATTTAACCAATAAGAAAAAAATTATAATTAAATATAGAATATATTTATTATTTAATTTAAATTAATAAAAGAAAAAAAATTTCTAATTTGTTTAAAAAGAATATTTAATTTTGGTAATTATCAATTTTAATTTATATATATATAATTAACTTATACATTAGGAAATTATTAAAATTAATTAAAGAATATAAATATTATTGAATATAAATATTAAAAGATAATGGTAGTATAATGATTAATAAAGATTTTTTATAATCCTAAATCATTATATTCTGTTTCTTTTCCTAATAAATCTTCTTCTTCATCATCTAATACTAAATCTTTTAGCTGACATTCTTTTTCTCTACTACACTCACATTCTTTGTCTTTACTAGTTCCACCACGCTTCTCAGCAAACTCTGATGGGATGTTCTTACTATAATTTGGAGCACAAATTGTAAATTTCTGTAGTTGTAAAAAAATCTTTATTAATCATTATACTACCATTATCTTTTAATAAAAAACTTAATCCTAATATTAAGTCTGTATTTAAAGATAAATCTCTTACCCATACTGAGTCTTTTGGTAGACTATATTCTGTACTTCTTCCACAATTAGTCTCAAAACTAATTTTTGCTGGTCTTAATATATTTTGGTAACTATAAAAATTACCATCCATCTGTTGTGCTTCAATTGGGTCTTTTGCTTTTAATATATATTTATCTGATATAATTCTTTTATTTATTATACAATGACTACAACCTGAATCTATTAATCCTAAACAAACTATCTCATAATTTTCTATTCTAACATAACATTTTACCTTTATACTTTTTAATTTTTCTGAATTACAGAAAACTTGAACTAATTCTGGTTCTGGAATTATTTCATGATTTTTACTTTTATTATTTGGTTCTAAAAATTCTAATTTTTGTAATATGTATCTCTGCATATCTTCTAAATTCTCAATTCTTTTTCTAAGAATCTTAATTTCTGATAATTCTATTTGAATTAATTATGTTTGTTTATTTTCTTCAGGTTCTAATAATTCTTTCTGAATTAAACACTTTTTACAAGCTTCTTTATAACATATTTTACATTTTAATCTTACATTCTTACTAGGATACCATCTACAAATATAACATGGTATACTATCTGAACCTATGTCTTTTGTCCATTGATGATTACATTCTAATTCTAATTATATATTCATAAATTCTGTATTTTCTTCTGAATCTGAAGAATTTTGAATATTAGAAAATTCTTGTATAAAATTTTCATAGTCTGAATCTTTTTCTATATTAATTTGATTGTCTAAATCTTCTATAGATATTATACTATATATTGATTCTTTATCAGAAATATATTCATCTATTTCTAATAAATTTTCATTAGTACATTCTATTAACGTGCTTCTTTTATCATTATTATTTAACTTCTTATGACAAGTTTTTGCTAAATGATCTAAACCTCCACATACATAACAATTTAACTTATTAGGATAATTTCTTTCTGGCTTAAATTTTCTAACATGTCTATTTTCATCTAAGTAAGGTTTTCTCCTATTAGATTTCCTAAGATAATATCTTTTCTTAGTAGGTCTTTTATATTGATATTTCTTTTTATATTTTATCTTTTTCTTTAAACTTATTACCATAAGTCTGAGGAGTAAAAATATCTTTACAAAACTTATAATCTGTCTTTTTTAACTGATTCTGAATTTGTAATTCTACACACTTTTCTTCTAAGCATTTCATAATAAATTGTGTTCTATGTCCTATACTCCATAAATAGTCTGGTCTATTTTTAGTTAAAATCTCTCCCCATTTCTTGGTTATTTCTAAACCTAATGGTCCTGGTAGTTTATGAAATAATTTATTTCCTAATTCTTGATTAAAAGTATTTCCTGAAATAGAAACTAAATAATGATATTCATTTAAAAACTGTTTAACTTCCCTACCTTTTGTCCATCTATTTAAACTAAGTTGTTCTAGATCTCTAATAGCTTTCAGTTGTATTACAGTATGTCCTATATTAGGGTCTGCTCCTGTCAGTAATTCATGAATTTTAAAAACAAAATTATATGGATTATTTCCTAATGCTACTAATGCTTCAAAATCTTCTTGTTTATCTTTTTTAAATGCTTCCCAAGTTGGCTTAGCACTTTCTCCTAAAAACGTTTCTAAATATCTATACATTTCTACTGAATCCATATTATGAGCTAATCTAATATAATTTCCTATAACTGTATTCTTCCAAACTTCTATTACATTATTCCAAGTCTGAGGATCATGTGCTGTAATATTTAAAATCTGAGCCTTATGAGGTGTTTGAAATTCTATAACTGGTTCTAAAGGTCTAACCTTTCCTCTGGAAATATAACTTTTTCCTTTATCATCATATTGGTCAAAAGCTTTTCTAGGAGGATATCCTGCATTATAAGTATATGTTTCTGGTTCTGCTTTCATTTCTTCATCTGCTAATTCTTTATAATTACTAGCTTCTGAAATTTCTGTCTCATTATCTATTTCATTTATATCTTCTCCTACTCTTATATTTCTATTACTATCATAATATAAATATTCTTTTTCTCCTATTTGTTTACTTAAAAACAAATGATCTTCTAATTTTAATAATTCTGTTGGAGATAAGTCCATTTCTAATTCTTTAGGATAAAAAATTCTATCTTCTATTTCTGTTTCTACAGCATTCATAAATGGTTCTTGTCTTGGTTGTTCTTGTTCTTGTTGTTCTTCATTATTAGTACTGGATTCTGTTTCAAAATCATTATTATTAATAGTACTATAATTTTCAAATCTTAAACTAGTTTTTCCATAAACATCTCTATATGTTATGGCTTCTTGAGGAGTTATCATAGGATCTTGAGTTTCTAAAAACTTATCTAGATTCCATTCTAATCCTGCTAATATTTCTGAATCATAAGTCTTTGGTTTAATCATCTTTATACCTTTACTACTCATTAAGTTTATAACTTTATCTATATAAACTTTATACTTAGTTTGAGAACTATTACTGCATCTTCCTAGAAATCCTATGCTTATTAATAAATTTTCTCCTGACTTTACTTCTTCATATCCATGAGTCTGTATGCCTATCTTAATTTCTTCTGAAAAATCTTTTATTGTACAAAACATATCTGGATTACAATATATTATTCATATATTATTATTCATATCTATTTCTGTACTAGCTATCATTCCTTTTTCTATATTTTGGAATCTTCCATCATAAATTGTTAATAAAACTTTAGTCCCTAAATTTTTTCTCATTAAACCTTTAACTCCTATTACTATTAAACCTAAATGCATAAATCTAAAATTTTTCTTCTTTAAATCTTTTTTAGATTGTTCTGAAATTAATGGTAATTTCCTAACTTGACCATCTAAGCACTGTATTGATACTTCTCTAGTATGTCTAAAAAATTGAGTTATTGATTCTAATAAACCTCTATTATATAAATTTTCTGGACTTAAAAGCTGTAAACCATGAGTCTGAAATCTATCATAATCTTGTTCTGGATCAATTAATTCTTCAATATTCTGATTATATTGAGGTCGTCTATTTAATATTCTTTCTATAATATTATTACTTATACTGGAAGTACTAAGTCTTCTATTTGAATATTCTTCTTCATTAATAGTTCTAGGCCTACCAGAAAAACTTCTAGTCAAATTATTCATATTTATAAAATTTTGTTGAAATTTTCCTAGTTATAATTTCTTTACCCGTTGTTTTTAAACTTAAATTATCTAATTTATTTATAACATCATCTAAACCTTCTGTAGGTTGATTTCCTATGTTATTTAATCTTTTATTAATATTTTCTATAGCTTCTGTAATTCTTAGATCTAGAAATTTACTTAAATTTTCAATCTTAATAATTTTATCTAAAATACGCTTATTTTGTTCTTTTATAAAATCTAAATTTTCTTTTATTATAATTATATCTCCTTCTACTTTTAAAATCTTTTTATTTAAATTAACTACTTCTTTATTTAATAAATCCACTATTAATCTGAAAGATAATAAAAAGAGTCTAAAGATTCTCTACCTGATAAATATGTTCTGTAATAATGATTACAATTATAATTTTCTAAAAAACACTCACAATTATTATCTTCTTTTAAAATATCTGTTTCTAAATCTAAAGAAAATATAAAATCAAAATATTCTATAAAATATCCTTCTCTAAATTCTGAGATTAAAGTTCTTAATAAAATCTGTTCTTTTATTTCTTTAGGTAAGTCTTTAACTACTTGTAATATAGCAAATAAAAAATCTATTGGTTTTTCTCTTTCAACCGTATTATTGAAATCTATATTATATTCAAATATTTCAATTTTATCTTTATGAAATGAAATATTATAAACTATTTTATCTAATTCTATATTAAGAATTCTAAAAAACATAAAAATTGATCTAAATTTATACCTTTGTAGCGTAATCTGTTGTCTATATTATAGAATTTCCCAAGAAACCGCAACACACGCTCTGATACCAATAAAAGGAGGGTCCTGAAAAACAAAGAATTTTGTTTGACAGAATTGGAAGGCGATTGAAACAACTGTTATAAAATCCTACTCAGTACTTTCCTTAACTATGACTTCTTCATCTTTTTCATAACATAATATCCCTTTTTTTTTTTTTTTTAAATCACATTCAAAGATATCAAAAGAAAAGTTTTGATATTATAAGAATACTCTGGATTATATTCAGTATTCTTTATAACACTTTCAAAACTATTTTCAAAATCATTTTCTTTGAAATGATAAACTTATGCCATCTGAGATATATGAACTTTGGCCTAACTTCTATTTAATAAGGACAGGACTTTTCAGACAATTCCTTAAAAAATAATTTTAAAACAGTATCCCTTTCTCTCCTCTATAGCACTTCTTAGCCTCTCCACTGGGCCTTTATGCTTTCTGGGAGGTCACTCAGGACTGATTTTAAAACAGCTTTTAAAACTTGAAGTTAAGACATGCTCTTATCATATACTCAGTATGAAACATAAAACATTTTTACAAAACATTTACAAAATCATTTTTCAAAATTTTGATATTATATTAATGCCAGGGGTTGCATTCGGCATTAAATATAACACTGTTCAAAATTTCTTCAAAATTCAAAACAAACTATTAACACTTGTTCTTATAGGATCTGGAACTAATATTAATTATTAGATCCATACCTTAGAACATTCAAACCAAACTATACAAAAACTTAAAAAATATTTTTGTGGGATATTATATTACTGAAAGATAAAAGAAAGATAAGGATTTCCCTTTCGGGAAGAATGGAAATTAAAACATCTTTGAGAGGAAACTCTGTATGTTATATTGATGAGAGTTTTTTTTTCTCTATATTTACAAATGAATTGGGCTTCTCTTAAATAGGCAGAGAAACCGCGTAAATGAATAGCAAATGAATCTTTGCTTTACAATTTTTCAAAAAGAAAATAGTAAAAATTGTCCTAACTTTTACAAAAGTCTAAAAGTAAATAGTATTCTATCATATCTTTACTTTCTCAAAGTAAAGCATCTTTTTCTTTTTGACTAATTCTATAAAAAACAAACAACTTTTCTAAAGAAAAGAATCAAAAAAATAAAAAAATAAAAAAAAATTCTTTTCGTACAAATTCTTTTCTGATTACCATCCGAGTGTCCTTATCTTGTCTGCCATGACCTTCTCTTTATGGAAATCTTATCTAGTCTCATAATTCTGTCTCCCAATTGTATCGAGAGAATCTCCACTTTCTGCAGCATTATCTAGATCTCTGTTACATTCTGAATTGTCTTCATCTTCAGAATTGTTGGTTGATCTTTGTAGAATGTATCGTCTTCTATTGTCCTTCTTTTTTACCAATAACTTCTTCTTTTTTCTGGTATTCTTCTGTTTAAATTGCTGTTGAAATTCTTCAATCTTGTTAAACATTTCTTGCAATTTTCTAACATCTGATTGAGAAATTTGGTTAGGGTCTTGAGCATCTTGATTGTTTTCTGAGTCTAAAATTATTGGCTTCTTCTGCTTCAGATCCAATGGACTAATTAATTTTGTAGCAGAAATTCCAGCCTGCTGAGTCTGGTCTTCTTTTGAAATTAGTCTAGTAGGAGAATCAACAGTCTCCTGAGTCTGTTGAACTTTTGGCAAGTTCATAGCCATCAACGGATTTGATAAGTCTTTACCAGTTTCCGTTTGAACTGGACTAGCTATAGATTTCTGTGGCTCTATAGTACCTTGGCTAAAATCTGGATTTGAAATCTTTAATTTAATAATTTCTTGTTCTAAATCTTCTGTTGTAAAATAAGTTTTTCTTGTTTAAGTTTCTGATTAGACTCATTTAAAATCTTAAAATTTCTGCTCATACATTCACAATGAGAACAGAACTTTGAAGAAAAATCTAACTGATCATCTGAAACATTCTTTAAAGATGGTGCTATAAAATAATTAATACCTAAATACTTTCTACACTCATCTAATGCTTCTGAAATTGAATAAAATCCTTTGTAAAGAGGATTTGGAAAATTTTTAATACAGTCTGCAACTTCTAACCAGGTATGGTAAATTCCTGGTAATCTACCTTGTAAAACTACATAACATTTAAACTTTCTTTGGTCTTGGTTAAAATATTCTGATAATGCATTTAAACAAGCTAAGAAATATTTCTGGTCTTTAGGATTCTTATTATAAGCAATCCATAAATTGTCTAAAATGCATTTTTCTGATCTAGTTACTAAAATATGAGGTAATAATTTAAAACTAATATTACTATTAGGAAAACATACTAGTTCTATATTACCAAATCTTATCTTTTCAAAAGTCTGTGCTACATTAGTCTGAGAAGAGGAGCTTGGAGTGCTTTGTAGCATTCTTGGCCTTGGTCCTCGGGGTCTCTGCATCTGAAAAGAAATATTAGTCATATTCTTTATTCCTAATAATTCTACTAAGAATATCTGCTATCTTATTATCACTACCTTTAATATGCTCAAAATTAAAGGTTATTCCTGTATTAGTAATTCTATCTATAAAATTTAACCATCGTCTTCGATTACTTCTCTATTTTCTAACTTCATTTTATTAACAAAACTAACTATAGCTTCACAGTCAGTTCTTATAGTAATTTCTTTTTTAGAAATAATAAATAATTCAAAAGAGTCTATTGCATAAATTATTGCTAATATTTCTAAATCTATACTACTAGAATTTATTTTTTCTTTATAATTACCACTATTATATCTAACTATTTTTTCAGTATCTTTATCTGAATATTTGTTGGGTTTTGCAATTAGAATTGCTCCCCACCCTGTGATACTACCATCTGTTTCTATAATTAAATAATCTGTATCTAATGGCATAGATAACTTAGGTAATTCTTTTAATTTTTCTTTTATTTTTTGAACTAATTTAATATCTTCCATATTAAAATATTTTTGACCTTTAGGAGATGTCTTTCCATATAAAGGTCCTGCAATTTTCCCTAAATTTTTTATAAATGGTCTTGCATAATTTACTAAACCTAAGAATTTTTGTAACTGTTTTAAATCTTCCAATTTATCTGGGAATTCTAAAGCTTTCTGAGCTATATGAGGTTGTAATTCTATTTGACCTCTTCCTATATTTACTCCTAAAAATTCTATATATTCTTTAAATAAGAACATTTTCTTCTTATTTATAATTAAACCATGTCTAATAAATTCTGAAAATAATATTTGTAAATGACCTCTATGTTCTCTTCTGTTTTTACTAAAAACTAAAATATCATCTATATAAGTAATAATAAAATTACTATGTTTACTAAAAATACTATCCATCTTTCTCTGAAAAATACTAGGTGCGTTCCTAATACCAAATGGCATAACTAGCCATTCATAATGTCCTTCTGGACATGTAAAAGCTGTCCAAACTATTGAATCTGGGTGCATCTTTACTTGCCAAAATCTTGACTTTAAATCAAACTTACTGAATATATTACATCCTTGGATTCTGTTAATTAATACTGTCTTATCTGGAATATTATAAGCATCATCTATAGTATTATCATTTAGTCTTTTATAATTTATTACCATTCTACTTTTTCCTCTAACTATTTCTGAGTGTTTTCTTACTATAAAAGCTGCTGATCTATGAGGACTATCTAACTTTCTTATTACTCCTAATTATTATATATTCTGGATTTTTAATTTTTAATTCACAATAAATTTTATCTTTATCCCAGAATTTTAAAACATTTTCACCTAAAATTTCTAATTTTTCTAATTTACTAATCATATTTTCTATGTCTTGTTCTGTAACTAACAAATCATATATTCTTTCTATTTCTATAAATTCTGATCTTAAATCATCTTCTTCTTTAATTTGTTCATAATAATTTTCTAATCCTAAATCATTATATTCTGTTTCTTTTAATTAAAATTGATAATTACCAAAATTAAATATTCTTTTTAAACAAATTAGAAATTTTTTTTCTTTTATTAATTTAAATTAAATAATAAATATATTCTATATTTAATTATAATTTTTTTCTTATTGGTTAAAATTTTTATATATGTAATTAAATAAATAATCTTACATTGATAATTGCCAAAAAATATATATTATTTATAATTTAATTGTAATTTTTTTCTTTTATTTTTAAAATTTAAAATCTCTAATTAAATATTAATTCAATAATATTTATATTCTGTAATTAATTTTAATAATTTCCTAATGTATAAATTAAATATATATACATATAATTAAATAAAGAAAGTAAAATTAATAATTACTAAAATTAAATATTCTTTTTTAAAATTAATTAAAGAATATAAATATTATTGAATTAATATTGAATTGCAAATTTTTAATTTTAAAAATAAAAGGAAAAAATTACAATTAAATTATAAATAATATATAATTTTTGGCAATTATCAATGTAAGATTATTTATTTAATTACATATAATACAAAATTTAAACAATAAGAAAATATTAAAATTAAATAAAGAATATACATTTATTATTGAATTTAAATTAATAAAAGAAAAAAAGTAATAATTTCTTTAAAAAAATATTTAATTTTGGTAATTATCAATTATCAATTCTTTCTTAATTAATATTACAAATTCTTTATTTAATTAGATTTTTTTTAAAGGGCCCAAAACAGTCAGCCCAACTGTTTAACAATGGGTCCACTATTTTTGGGCCTGTTTTTACTAAAAAATAAAATAGTCGGCCCAACTGTTTGGGCCGATTGTTTACGTTCATCTTCTACGTTGGATCGTCGGAAATTGGTCATTTTCGACAATTCCAAACTCAATAAATATGTGATTAAAAAGTTAAGTGTCAAAAATGTATGAATGAAATTAATTATTAACTTTGATTTAAATTTTTATTGAAACTTTAAGTTGTGCCGAATATGGGCTTTGAATGTTCCACTTGCGTGACCCTAGTTACCAACCTATTCTATTATTTAATCATTTCTTTAATTTAACAAATCAAATATGTCATAATATTTTATTTATTTTTTAAAAGTGATCAAAACTGCTTTTGTTCAACTTTGAAATATTCCAAATATCTAAAAATAGCATGAGAAATGAAACTGAAATAAGATTATACATTGTTCTGAAGGTTGAAAATCAAGACCTTCATTGAATTTTTCACAATATTTCTCGTAGATCATAATTTTTTTCCCCAAATGTTCATCGAACTTATGAAAACTTCATCTTATCCATCAGTTAGTAACTTATCGTTTGAACAATTGACGGACTAATAGACGTGAAAAACGAAATCGCTACGTTATTGCCATTAATTATGACAAATCAGCCAAAAACTCTTTCCGTCCATTAAATTGCTAATAAAATATTGATTAAAGGAAAAATGGATATTATAGAAAATCCTAACTCCTCCACCATCCTCCGAAAAGGATGTCTCATCTGCTGTTGAAGTAAAAAATAAAAAATAAAAAGAAGAAGAAGACCCGAATTTCACACTTTTTAGTGGTTAAACACTTAAAATAATTACTCCCTCGTGTATACTCAAAGTGAACTTCTTCTTCTTCCCTTGTGTATCCTCAAATTGGAAGCAAGGTATACACATTAATCATTATACAAAATAAATAGGAAAATAACGAAATTGGACGGACTACAGGGCAGATATATCACGCTATTTAAGAAGATTGAAGCCCTCTACGATTGGCAATGCCTAGAACCCGATTTAATAGAACTTCTCTATGACTAGTCCCTTCTAGGATACAACAGCTCGACTATACCTCTTGTAGCTCGAACAAACTCTCCACAAGTAGTTGAACCGAAAGCTCCACCAAATGAATACACTTCTTTGCTCAAGAATCTTTAATGAGTGAGAATGTAACAAGTGATTATGAGAGAATTGTGATTGTTGTAGACTTGTAGTGGTGTTTGAATGACCAAATATATGCTTCTTTAATGGAGAATATGAGAGAATTGTGATTGTTGTAGTGGTGTTTGAATGACCAACTGGTAACTGGGTCTGACGGATGTTGAAAGTTTTTGGGCCTATTACCAGGATATAATATGCATATGCTTCTCTTAAGCTAGCATTCAATAATAATTGCCCGTCCAACCAGCCTTGCAGCATAACCCGCGCGCGCACATACACAGACACACTAGCCATGCCAGCAACGGGAAAGGAGAAGAAGAAAAGGGACATGGAGGGACTCAATCTGTTTTCTGAATCCTATAACAGAGAGCTTCAATGTTATGTATATGTCTACCATGATAACTTTCTAATTGGATATTTATTGGAAAACTTATATTTTTAATTAATTTTATTAATCCGTATTCTTGTCTTTTTTTTTTATCTGTATTGTTCAATAGTGTGTAATAACTCCCAAGTATCTTTTAGAAGCCTCTTTTCTTCTCCATATTTGTTGTTCTTCTATGTCCATTTTTCCAATCGGAACGTGATTTCTATACCACCATGAAGGGTACCTTTTGATTTTGATGATCACCCATAGAATTCAGTTTTGATGATCACCCACTATTTACGGCTTTTGGAGTTCAACAATCACCCATATAAACAGTAAATTTTACTAGTTTTTCCTTGATTAATTTGAAACTGCTTATATTTCCCATCTCCTCTTGATAATGTCAAAATGTTTTCTGAAGTAAAACTGGCAAGTTGCTATCAATTGGGGTTTGACGAAGTTGTTGTCTTCTATTTGATCATTGGGGGACACGATTTCAATGCAAAAAATGCTCAAAGCATGTCCATTTTACTGTTTTCTATTTTCGGATTCCAATAGTGGTTTGTAGTTTTACAGCGGTGTCTTGAGCTTGTTACTGAATTATGAGTTGGATGAATTTGTTGCCTTTTTTTTTTTTTTTTCAGGAATTAAATTGTTCGAAATCTTTGTAAGAACAGATTGAAAATTATTCAATTTGGTTTCTATTCAAAAATGCATGCAAACTGCTTAAATATGGTTGCTTTGAATCAGTGTCTTGTTAAGAATATAGTTGCTTTGAATCTTGCACCAGTCTTACCATGAATGAAAAATGGAGCGATGGATAAAGACTCTTGTGGTCGATCCAAATTTATTGGCCCACAAATAGAGCTCAATGGCAATATCACTCACTCTTTAACTCCGTTACCATTTATAATGAGAATGTATGTATGTGTGTGTGTATATATATATAATCACATGAATTATCTAACGAGCATCGGTGCTCAACTTATGATAAGCACTAGTGACATATCATATAAATTCATTGGTAAATTTTAAACTTAATTCAAATGTTGAGGCTCACCATATGTTTATCCGTCAATAGATTTATATGATACGTCACAGATGCTTAACATAAGATAATCATTGATGCACAATAGATCATTTGCGTCAAAAACCATTTAGATATGTATAAAAATAATCATAATTTCCTTAGGAGAATGCACAATGATGGAAGAAACTCAAGCCTTCAAATTGACGAGAACCACGTAGCAACGAACACTACGTAACCCCGCAACAAAATTGACGATCCCAAGAAAGCCCAAAAATAACCCGGTTTAGAGATTCAACCAAAAATGTTGAACCAAGCAATTAAATAAGAACGAAACTTGAAAAACTTCTTGATTACAAAACTCGTGATCTTCACTCGGTATTAAACGCCACAAGATTAACTTGATAAGTTCGCAAAGTTCTAAGAAGAACAAAATTGAAAGTAAATAGTCTCACTTTAATTGATAAATTGTCAAAAGGTTCTACGATATGAAATAATGCAAGTATTTATACTAAACCCAAAATAACCTAAGAAACTCGGAATTAACGTCCAAAATATGGTAAAATATCAATAAGATTACAATTTTATGGAAACTAGTATTCTCACGCAGAAAAGGAATTTCTTCCCAAAATTTGATCTATGCGGTCGCATAGTAGATTTTTATGCGGCTGTATAGAACTAAAATTCTGCTGTCTTATGCTCGCTGCCTTATGTTATACGGTTGCATGGGTGTAGAGCTATGTGTCTGCATAAGCTCTCCGTTCCGCCTCCGTCTTCGGCCGTTTCTAATATGTTGATCTAAGTAGATTCGAATTTCGATCCCAACATGAAACTTGCTTCTTTTTTCATGTAGATCATGGCGTCGTTCATCATTGCTTGTGCAAGTAATCTCATTACTTAATTTACCCGTTTTGCCCTCGATCGTGTCATTGGTCCTCCATCGATAATCAACGGGTCTCGTCTTAGACTTGACTTTGTCAGGCTCGACTCTTGGATCATATAATCCCCTCCCTCTTCAAAAGTGAAAAACCAGATATTCGACCTAACTACACCTAGAGGGGGTGATTAGGTGTAAATGAGGAATTAAAATCTAATTAACATGCAACAAGTCACAAGTTAATTATGTCTATGTGATTAATCAACTAATTCAATTTATCCTATTTTGAACTACCGTAGTAATATGTAAGCAATAACTAAAGCAGTAAACAAAACAAGAATTGTTCACGGAGAAACCCAACATGGAAAAAACTATGGGCGCTTTGTCAGTCAAATATCTACTATAAACTGTATAATAAACTTACAGACCACTAGCAAAGATGACGAACAAGCTTTCTGATCTCCTGTCTGAAGTTTGAAGCAACTCTTCTGGAATGTGCACACGAACAACAATCCTAGCTCTTCGTAGTAAAGCAGTCCTCCTGAAGTGAACACATGAACTCCACTCCTGACTCTTCACAAAGTTTATCTCCTGTAGATCTACCAAGAACTCCTCGTTCTTCAGTTTCTTTCTTGATTTTCGCCGCAGCCAAGTTGACGACACAATCTTCCTGACAGATCTAAGTGAAGAATAACACCAATGTATTGATTGAAGAATTTGATTTTTTCAATCCGAATGGTGCATATAATGAAGTGATTGAACTAGATGAAGGTTTAGCTCTTGAGAGAATAATTTTTTTATTTTGAATGTATAATGTTCAATCCTTGTATCTCGAATGCGCAGCGCCTCCTTTTATATGTTTGACGAATATGGTAAATTTGGCCAATAAAAATCTAGCGAAATCGCGAATTAGGTCAGGCCGTAAAATGGTCGCTCGAACGAGGGCCCTGTTACTCGAGCGACAGGTGGGCGAAGATCGAGCGTTGGATATTCTACTTCATCTGCTCGAGCAGGACTCCCGTGAGCAGCTAGCAAAAATGCAGCGAGTTTCCTTCGCGTTCCAAACTTGGATCTCGAACCCTACACTATATAACCAACTTTGAAACTTTACAATTAAGTCCCTAAACTTCTAAAATATTCAAGTTGGTCATTTTGTTCACAGAATAGCCAATTACAATAATCTAATACTAACAAAAAGGATTCGACCTCGAATCTACACCTACATCGTAAAGAGAGAGATCAGACACATTAAAAGTTGTTGAAACATTATACTCACTTGGAAGGTCCAATTTATATGCGTTGTCGTTGACTTTCTCCAAAACTTGAAATGTACCATCCCCTCATGGCTACAACTTTGATTTCCTTTACTCTGGAAAGCGCTCATTTCTGAAATGTACCTAGACCCAATCTCCAGGTTCAAATATCACGCTTCTTCGACCCTTGTTTGTTTGTGACGCGAACTGTTTGTTTTTCTTTTCAATTTGCAATCTTACCTTTTCATGAAGTGACTTCACCAATTCGGCCTTTCTTGTACCATCTAAGTTACCTCATTCATTCATAGGTAAAGATATTAAATTCAAAGGTTTTAGTGGATTAAAACCATAAACAATTTCAAATAGTGAAAGGAAGTAGTAGAATGCGTGACCCTATTATATGCAAACTCTATGAAAGATAAACATTCCTCCCAACTCTTCAAATTCTTATTAACCACAGTGCGCAAAAGTTGTGTCTTGATCTCATTCACTATCTCAGTTTGACCATCGATTTGTGGGTGATAAGTTGTGGAAAATATAAGCTTAGTGCCTAACTTACCCCACAAAATCCGTCAAAAAATGATTTAGAAACTTAACATCCCGATCTGACACTATAGTTCTAGGTACCTCTTGTAAACGCACAATCTCCTTAAAGAATAACTCCGCTATGTTAGTGGCATCATCGATTTTATGACATGCAATGAAGTGTGCCATCTTACTAAACCTATCTACCACCACAAAAATTGAATCTCGTCTCTTCTTAGTCCTAAGTAAATGATAAGTGTGTTTTTGCACACTTATTAGACACTTTTTGGGAATTTATTATTGATGAAATTGAGTAGATTTCTATGCATAATTGTGTAATTTTTACTTTTGTAGGCCAAAACCCCGACAAGAAGTGAACGAGGCGAAAAGAGAAAAAAAAATGGACTTAAATCGTACAAAATTGTGAAGTGGGGACTAAAGTGCACAACTGTGAAAGTTGGAGGACTTGAAGTGCAATTTATAAAGGGCATAAATGAAAAGAAAGTCAAAATTCAAGGACCAAATTGTACGAGATTAAAGATGGAGGACCTGAAGTGTAAATATGGAAGGGATTGGAGCTGCAATTGATTTTTGGATTGATGCGGCCACATTTCTCAGAGCTATGAGACCGCATGAGAAAGGCAGAGACGTCACATTTATTTTTTGGCCCTTTTATGCGGCCACATTAGATTTAACTATGCGGCCACATAGGTTTAAAAAATAGGGCGGTTTAAAAGTTCGTTCTAAATTTCTATTTGATCCAATTTGCATTATTTTCTAGTTGTTTATTGATAGATATTTTAAGATATTTAGTTTGTGTCTAAAAATATCCTATTATATCTATTATAGTATTGACATAACAAACACTCTCCCTCTCTCTCTTGCTAGAAACCATATTTTTCTCTCTTTTGTTTTATTTTCCTTTGTGTTCTTGGCTCATTGTGGGAAGCAAATTTCTTATAACAGGAGATAGCATCAAGAAGGTGGAGATATATTTGGGGAAGTCAAAGCCAACACTAAAAGGGTTGTATCTACACCTTTGTATTTTCTCCATTATTTTCACAACTTTGTAATGTATTGTATACATAATCTCATTTGTTATTATTTATATACAATGAGCTAAGTCGTTTGTGATGGAATTTATGTAGTAGCTTAACCAAGTTTCATTAATATCTATGCATGTATTGAATGGTGCCTATTTTATCAAAATCATGGTGTATTAATTATTGTGTTTGATTTTCCTTCATTTACTTGATCACTAAATGATGTGTTAAGTGGTTTGTGCAATTATTAAGAAATTGTTGTGCTTACTAGACCATATACTTAATACCCTAGGGTTTGTATAGTATACTATGAAAAAAGTCCACTTTACTACTTGTACGCGACCCGTGCGCTTGCGGCATAATATTTTAGCGAACAGTAAACCCAAAACAAAATCCATTGAAATATCAACCCAAGGTTCACAAGGTGTAGGCAATGGTGTGTACAAACCTCAAGGAAAACTCTTAGATTTAGCCCGCTTACAAGTTATGTATCGACTACATATCCTTTCAACATCACTTTTTATCTTAGGCCAATAAAAATGTTCCCCTAACATATCAAAAGTCCTTTTAACCCCAAAATAACCCATCAATCCACCATTGTGGGCTTCTCTTACTAACACTTCACGTATTGAACAATTAGGAACACACAACCTATTTTTCTTAAACAAGTATCCATCCTGCTTAAAGAATTTATCTATAGCACCTTTATTATATGATGAATAAATAGTGAAAAAATCTAAACCACTAGCATACATGTCTTTAATATGTTCAAAACCAATCAATTTAGAACCAAGAGAAGTCAGTAGTGCATACCTTCGAGACAATGCATCCGCCACCACATTTTCCTTACTTTGCTTGTACCGGATGACATAAGGGAATGTCTTCACAAACAACATCCATCTTGTATGCCTTTTGTTCAACTTATCTTGACCCCGCAAGTGTTTCAACGATTCATGGTCTGTATGTATCAAAAACTCTTAGGCCACAAGTAGTGCTGTCATGTCTCCAAGGCTCGAACAACTGAATATAATTCTTTATCATATGTGGGATAATTGAGCGCTGCTTCACTTAACTTTTCACTAAAATAAGCTATAGGCCACCTATCCTGCATTAAGACTGCTCTAATACCTACCCCGATGCATCCCACTCAATCTCGAAAGCTTTATCAAAGTTAGGGAGTACTAAAACTGGTGCCTTAATTGTATTAAATGCGTGCTCTTGTTCATCACTCCAATGAAATCCCACACTTTTTTTAAGAATTTCTGTGAGTGATGTGGTGATTGTGCTAAAGTCTTTCACAAAACGTCTATAAAAACTAGCCAAACCATGAAAACTCCTAATTTCAGTTATGCTTTTAGGTGTTGGTCACTCTTTAATAGCCTTTATTTTCTCATCATCCACTTCTACCCCATTAGCACCCACCACAAATCCTAGGAAAATGACATTTTTCCATGTAAAATGTACACTTTTTAAAATTAGTATAAAGTTGTTCATTTCTCAAGACTACAAGTACACTCCTAAGATACTTTACATGCTCATTTAGGTCCTTGCCATAAATTAAGATGTCATTAAAATACACAATAACAAATTTACATATAAAAGCACGTAAAACATGATTAATCAATCGCATGAAGTGCTTGGTGCATTAGCTAGTCCAAATAGCATTACTAACCATTCATATATGCCATATTTAGTTTTAAAAGCAGTTTTCCACTCACCACCTTCCTTCATTCGAATTTGGTGGTATCCATTTTTAAGATCGATTTTACTAATCTTGCAAATACCATATAATTCATCTAACATATCATCTAATCGAGGGATATGATGACAATACTTTACCGTTATATTGTTGATGACTCTGCAATCCATGCACATTCTCCAAGTCTCATCTTTCTTTGGCACAAGTAGTACTGGGACAGCATATGGACTCATACTCTCCCGCACATGTCTTTTGCTTATCAACTCCTCCGCTTTCTTTTGAAATTCCTTTGTCTCCTCGGGGTTATTTCGATAAGCTAGTCGGTTTGGAATAGCAACTCTAGGAACAAAATCAATCTGGTGCTCAATGCCTCGAATGGGTGGTAACCCACTAGGCATGTCCTCCAGGAAGATATCTTCAAATTCCTGCAATAAAGATGTCGCTAAATTGGGGAAGGGTGGGTTAGGTTCCTTAAAGTTGAGAAAGGACTCCTTATAGACTATCAAAATCACTTACCTTTTATCCTCTATCGCTTTTTTCAACTCACTCCCCTTCGCAAAGAAATTCTCTTTCGAGTTTTCTCTCATCTCAGACACTCATTTTTCCTTTCCCTTATGTGACTCCACTCTTTTTTTCTTTCTACTAGCCACCTCACCATTTTCTTTCACTTTTTCCAGCTCTTTCACTCTCTCATCTTCCTCATTTTTCAATTTGATTTGTTATTCATACACTTGTGCCGACGTTAATGGCGCAAGGGTAATGGACCTCCCATCCTTAACGAAGCTATACCGATTCTTGTACCCATCATGAATAACTTTCTTATCATATTGTAATGGTCTACCCAATAAAATATTCCCCGCATGCATATGTACCACGTCACACATAATTTCATCCCGATAACTACCAATTGAAATATTAATCAACACCCTCTTATTCACCTTAATATCCCCACAATCATTTAACCATTGTAACCTATAGGGTTTAGGGTGTCTTAATAGTGTTAATCACAATTTTTACTCTACATACCTTATTGTTGACGTGGCATCGTGTATGGAATATGTTTTCTTGTTGTTGCTCCAAGTCATCTGTCTTGATTTGAGTGTTGAGAGCTCGCTTTGTAATCAGCAACTCCCCTCCAACACCAAACTCCACTTTGTCTTCATGTTCACTAACATTTTCCAACGCTGGCATGTCCCGATTTATGGCTGACGGTGACTCTGCCTTTGGTACGGTCCTGCTAGCACTCTCATCTTTCCCCTTTAGCACTTCAATTCTCCCTCTTGAGACAGCTCCATCTCCTTTGTTATCCCACCTCGATTTTCAATTTGGTTTAGAACCCGAAGTACCCAAAGGTTGCCTAGCTGTCCCCTTCCTCTTCAACTGTTTTTCAACCTTCATAACCACATGCAACATATTTTCAATCTCCACATAGTGCTGCAATTCCATAGTATTAGTAATTTCCTTATTCATCCCATTCAACAAATAAGCCATGGTGGCTT
Source organism: Osmanthus fragrans (assembly GCA_019395295.1). Taxonomy (NCBI): domain Eukaryota; kingdom Viridiplantae; phylum Streptophyta; class Magnoliopsida; order Lamiales; family Oleaceae; genus Osmanthus; species Osmanthus fragrans. The sequence goes on from CM033353.1 coordinate 8,693,738, forward strand.
TTTGATCCTCTTCCACATTCGCCCTGATCATCAAATTTTTCATCTCTTTATGATAGTTTTCAACACTTTTCGACCTCTGATACAATCCTTCCAATCTTTGATGCAACTCCTTGTAATAGTGACTAGGCACGAATCTCTTCTGCAAAATAGTTTTCAACTCATCCCAAGTACTAACCATTTGCTCCCGATTCCTCCGCCTAAATGTAACCACTTGATCCCACCATGTTATGGTATAATCAAAAAATTCAAGAACTGATATTTTCACCTTCTTTTCCTTCGAATAATTATGGCACTCAAATATCAATTCTACATTTTTCTCCCACTCTAAGTAAGCCTCCGGATCACTCCTTCCTTTAAATGGTGGAATTGACATCTTAATGTTGCCCATATTCCCAGTTACTTAATCTCCAAAGTTGTTCCTAGCCCTTCGTTCAAACCTACCACCTTTGTTCCTCATCCTACCCATTTCACCTACCATTGATGCATCATCATCCAAATCACTATCATACTCATAGTCATCATGCAATTCCCACCTAGGCTCTCTCCTACTCGGCCTTCTTGCATTTGAGTGTCCCCTATGACTATTCAACCCCGACGCCTCTAACCTACCAAGTCTTTCAGTCACATCTCCAATCACCTTCTCAAACCGCTTTATTACATCTTCTCCCATGTTGATTTGATTCGACTACCTGATTGAATTTGACCCTTCTATATCTGACATCCTAGTTCTATAAAATTTCAACCTCACAAATATTCACTCGTGTATCACTCAAATATTGGCTTTTACCCTCTAATAATCTCATCACTCTTACCTTTTACCACTCAATGCTTTCACCCAAGTATCTTCAAAGAACAAGGTGAACTCACAAATATAATCTCGTGTATCCAATCGAGTTTGATCACGAATTTGATAAAAGAAAAGAAAAAAAGATGAAGAAAGACTCAACAATGACCAAGTATGCGAATTGGAACAAAAGAATTCAAGAAGTAAGAAAGTATAGGAATTGAATTGAAGTGTTTATATATATATATATATATATATTTTTTTTTTTTTTACTCAAAAATTGGAAATTAATAATGTTGGAAATTTTTGTAACAATAATAATGATATTTGTTTTTTTGATTTTCGGATATTTTTTTTCTTTTGAAAATTTGAATAGAAAATCAGCAAAACAAACTAAACTTAGTTTGGACCATTAAATAGTCCAAAAACAACTTTTAGAATTTTTTTTGGAATTTTTTGAATCAAAGACTCAAACACAAGAACACAAAGAACAATAAAAGAAAGAAACACAAGACTCAAAAACAATAAAAGATATAATCTTGATTATTTTGGAGTCAAACTCTGATACCAACTGATGAAAATCACGTAGCAGTGAACCCTATGCAACCCCGCAATAAGATTGACGATCCTAAGAAATCCCAAAGATAACCCGATTTAGAGATTCAATCAAGAATATTGAACCAAGCAACCAAACAAGAATGAAAATTGAAAGTCCTCTTGATTACAAAACTCGTGATCTTCACTTGGTGTTGAACGCCACAAAATTAACTTGATAAGTTCGCAAAGTTCTAAGAAGAACAATATTGAAACAAATAGCCTCACTTTAATTGATAAATTGTTAAAATGTTCTACAATATAAAATAATGCAAGTATTTATACTAAACCCAAAATAACCTAAGAAACTCGGATTTAACATCCAAAATATGGTAAATATCAATAAAATTACAATTTTATGGAAAGTAGGATTCTCGCGTTGAAAAGGAATTTCTTCCCAAAATTTGATCTTTGCGGTAGCATAGTAGATTTCTATACGGCCTTATAGAACTAAAATTCTGTTGTCTTATGCTTACTGCCTTATGTTATGCGGTCGCATGGGTGTAGCGCTATGTGGCCGCATAGCTCTTCGTTCCGCCTCCGTCTTCGGCAGATTCTAACACATTGATCCAAGTTGATTGTGATTTCGATCCCAACATGAAACTTGTTTCTTTTTTCGTTTAGATCATGACGTCGTCCACCGTTGCTTGTGCAAGTAATCTCATTGCTTGATTTACCCATTTTGCCCTCGATCGTGTTATCGGTCATCTTTCGATAATCAATGAGTCTCGTCTTGGGCTGACGTTGTCAGACTCGACTCTTGGATCATATCATGTTATCTAAAATATTATATTATTATCTCACTTTGCAATGTCACACGGTATGTGCAAAGATTTGTCAGATTGTATCAGCCTTTACTCCACAACTTTTTAACACGAATGTAATGTATAAATAACTCCGAGTAAAATAAAAGAGGAAAGAAAATGGAAGATGATAAAGAATAAAGACAAACTCAGAGCAGGAGATTACTGTGAATTGCCTTTTTTAAGCCTTACAATTTCTTCAAAGTATTTTCTCCGGCTTCTTGAAGTTCCCTTTCTACATCTTCTTCATCCTCCAACTGATCAGGATCTTCAAATTCCTTAGTCGCTGATGCTAGTGTTATATTTTGTATTGACGATTCTGTGAACAAAATGACCAACTTGAACAATTATAAAGTTTAGAGACTAAATTGTAAAGTTTCATAGTTGGTAGGTTAGCTTAGGGTTTAAGATTTTATGTTTCGAACACGAACGTAACTCGCCGATTTTTCGCTAGTTGCTCACCGGACTTGTGCTCGAGCGGATGAAACAGTACATCCATCGCTCGAACTTCGCCCTACTGTCGCTCGAGGGACAGGCCCTTCGCTCCAGCTAAAGAGCTCCTCGCTCAAGCGACATATTTATCCGGACAACCTAATTTTAGATTTTCAAAAATTTTACTAGGCTCATTTTTCCAAAACTGTCCAACATATAAATATTGGCGCCGCGTTATTCCGTCCAAGTAGATTGAATATTATTCTTTCAAGAGCAAACATCCTGCACCAAATCTAAAGATTTCAATGCTTCATACATATGTGCTTACCTTGTTGAAAACATTAAAATAACCAAATCAAACACCAAGGTTGAATCTTATCTTAGTTCTGCCAAAAGGCTTGAAGATCGAGGAAGACTACTGAAGAACGAGGAGTTCTTCTTGAAGATCCACAGGAGATAAACATTCGTGAGGAGTCAAGTTTGGTTTTCGTGTGCACATTCTAGGAGGGCTGCTTCAAATTTCAGACAGAAGATCAGAAAACTTGTGTCTTTAACTTTACTGGTGGTTTGAAAATTTATCAATACGTTTATAATGGATTTCTAACTGGCAAAGCGCCCGAAATTTTTTTCACGTTGGGTTTCTCCGTGAGTGATTCTCATGTTGTTTATCACTTTATTTACTGCTTTGATTATTTCTTTATGTGATTGTGGTATTCAAACACAGGAAAATTGACTTGGTTGAATTAATCACCTAGACATAATTAACTAGTGACTTGTTAATTATTATTTTAATTCTGCATTTACACCTAATCACCCCCCTCTAGGTGTAGTTGGATCGAATCTTGCGTTTTTCAAGTGGTATCAGAGCCTAAATTCGTGAGGGTACCCATATCTATGAGTCTAGATGAGTCAATCATTGTATGTACCGCCTTATTTTGATAGAACCAATTATGCATACTGGAAGGTTAGGATGAGAGCCTTTCTTAAGTCGTTAGATACGCGCGTATGGCTTTGTGTAAAAAATGGTTGGTCAGCTCCCTCTACAACTATGTCAGGAGTTACTACTCCTACTGATATTTCTCTTTGGACCAAAGAAGAGTTAGCTAAGTGCCATTGGAATGGCAAAGGTATTCATGCTTTGTTTATGGCTGTGTCTCCTAGGGAGTTTAGAAGAGTATTTATGTGTGAGAATGCTAAGGATGTTTGAGATATTTTGGAGACAACCCATGAGGGTACTAAAACTGTTAAAAGCTTCAAATTGCAAATGTTGACATCTAGGTTTGAGGAACTTAAGATGAATGATGATGAGATGTTTGATGAGTTCTATGCTAAACTGAACAATATTGTGAACTCTAGTTTTAATCTAGGCGAAAGGATCCCAGAAGTTAAAATCGTTCGAAAAATCCTTAGATCCCTACCTGAAAGGTTTAGGCCTAAGGTAACTACTATTGAAGAAAATAAGGACCTAGATAGTATTAAGATAGAAGAACTCGTAAGATCCCTCCAAACATATAAACTAACCTTAGCACAGCTAAGAAACAGAAATCAATTTCCTTGAACACTCGTAAGGAATATGATTCTGATTCTAGTGATGTTGAGTTCCTTAAGGGTGACGAAATAGCCTACTTTGTGAAAAGTTTATTCAAGCCTTCAAGAATAGACAGAAACCACAACCTAGGAAGAGGAGTCCACCTAGGAAGTTTCAGAGAGAAAAACATGATCAGAGTGGTGGTAAAGTGTCTAGTAGTGAGCTCCAGTCAGTTAGATGCCATGAGTGTTAGGGGGTTGGGCACTATAAGAATGAATGTCCTAATCTTAAGAGGAGCTCTACGAAGGATAGAGAAAAGCCTTAGTTGCTGTACATTCTGATGATGAGTCTAGTGATAGTGATCCTAGTGTGGAGTCAGACAGTGAGAAGGTAGGAAAGTACATGGCCTTCGTGTCTCAAGTAGAGAGTGGATCTGATAAGTCTAATAAATAAGTTTTGTCTGATGACTCTAGTGAGAGCTGTACTGATGACTTGGATGAAGAAAGTAACATTCGAGCAATGTATCAGGAGTTATATGAGGAGAGTCTCAAAATTAAGAAGCTAAATCATGCCATTTTTAAGAAGCTTGATTTGTTAGAACGAGTGAAAGAGAAGTTAGCTAGTGAACTTCAAGACTTTACTAAAAACCTAAGTGAGTTGATGAGTAAGAATGAGAGGTTAGAAGAGATGGTTAAGACCCTCACGTGTGATCTAGAAAAATCCAACTGACAACTCGAGGCTTTCTCTAGTGGGACTAAGAAGTTAGATAGCATCTTAGGTATGAACAAGCCTGCAGGTGATAGGAGAGATCTAGGTTATGTTAAGAACAAGTCCAATGCTGCTAGTACCTCTAAGACTTCTTTCGTTTCAGCTTTCACTCAGCCACACTTTGCTAAAAATCCTAATCCTAAAGGTAAGTGCATTGTAGGACAGAAGACTCGTAGGCCTTGTAAGAACTCTGGTCCTCAAAATCATTATTAGTCACATCATATGTTTGAGCCCAGGTTTGTGCCTACATGTCACAACTGTGGAGCTTTGGGTCACATTATGCCGAGGTGTCGTCAGTTTGTGCGTAGAGAGAGAAATCAAGATATTCCTAATCAAGTCAACCATCTTTCCAGTCAGGTTATTCAATTGACTGAGATGATTTTAAAATTAACTAATTCTACCTCGAATACTAGGAAGACGTGGGAATTAGCACGCATTGTCCATATCTTATATGCATTGTTGCATTCATTATACATTTTGCGTGAGTTTACTTGTTTTTGTTTGTTTTGATTTTTGTTTTTGTTTTGTGTGCTTGATATTTTATTTTTCTTTGTATGTACTTTTCATACTTTTTGAAATATGAAAAATTCAAAAACATTGAAAAATCAAAAATATTTATTTGTGTGGACTACTACATCATGTGTATTACGCTTGATAATGCATGCTGAGATCGAATATGCATTTATTAGATGAATAGTCAAATTTTCATCACATGCCTTTAGTTTTTATGGAGTACTTAGTATATGTCCCATCATGTATATCTTGCACTGCACACACTATGACCATGTAAATAGGTCTAGATCGTATGTGTGAGACTTGAGAGATGAGTGTCACTTGTTGATAGGGCGACCCTATACATGAATTGACTAATTGTGTTAGATCTTAGTTCATATTCATACCCCCTATTTGTAAAATTGTAATGCTCATATCTTAATATTCTTCTTCGAAGTTATTTGACTCGAACAATTAAGTCTGAAGTGTATTTCTATAATTGGTGTCTATGGTCATCTAACTTGGGATAACCGATATAAAGCTCCCTACATGAGTCATTGTAGTTGCTCAATAAATTAGAACATGCATTTAAGATGAAAAATTGTGAGCTATTGAAAAAAAAAAATTGAGTTGGTTCAACATTGAAAAATCTAAAAAAGTATATATACTCAAAGATAGGGGGAGTAAAAATTGACATATTAATAAATGAACTTCATGTATAGGTCCTAATGTGCTTAAAAGTTTGACTTTCATAAGTAAGATGATAGATCTATTGACAATGATTTTGTTTGTTTCTTCTCACAAGTTTAAGGTTTGGAGTCTGATTTACTTAGAAATCGTGACACATTACACACGTGAGTCATATATACAATTTACTCTGTTTAAACTTGATCTATGTGTGTGGGACAGCACTTATGTTCTTCAAATTGTCATAATTGTGATCAATTGTATTTTCTCGTTGACAAACATGTTAAAGTGCATGCCATTTTTTGTTTATTTTAAAAAAAAGAGTGGTGTTAGTTTTGAAAGTTTTCAAAAAGGTACTAGAATTGTCAATTTTACAAAACAGCGCTTAAATATGATTTTTTTTCAAAATTCTGGTGCTATTTTTGAAATTTGGAGTTTCGCTCGATTTTCACTTGAATATCGCTTGAGCCACACTTACAGTTAATTTCGATCGAGCTTCGCTAGACCCTTGCTCGAGTAATACCTGTTTATATTACGCGACTAGAGCTTTATTTTTACCATTTTCTTGCGATTTTCTCTCATCACTCGATCTTCAAATCAGTAAATTAGTGTATTTCACTGCATTCCGTAGAATTGGGACTTGATTTGAACAACATTAACATCATTTCCTTCATCAATTTCGCAAAAATTCGAAGGTAAAACTCTAAAACCCTAGGTTTCGAAATTTTTGGGGGTTTTTTCATGTTTAATTGTTATTTACCTCAATTCTTCACATGAATTCGTGAGTTTTGAGTGTGCTACTATGCCTTTGTCAGATTTACATCTCTTGATTTCACATTTTTGCTCGAATTTCATGATTTCTCCCTTTCTCATTTGACTTGCTTTTGATTGCTCATTTCGCCTATTTTAGTGTCAATTTAGGATAATGGGTTGGTTTGGTTGTATTGAAGTTTGCTTTGAATCATCATTTTTGTACGCCCACAACGTGTTCGATATAATGCCTCTTAGGCTCTCTCGTGTGTTTTTTGCTACACTTTTGCATACATGGGACATTTTTCGTGCCATGAACACGTCTATGCTATGGTGCCTCATTTTGGAATTGAATTGCATTAGTTTTAGCTTAGGTGACATGAATGCATCATGCCTTGACGCCACTGCATCACGTCACGATGCCACTGCACCATGCCTTGACGTCACTGCACCACGTCACGCACTGCACGTCCTCGGTCATTTCTTGGCACTTTTGACACTTTTGCATTGTTTTACTTGCATTAGTTTTTTCTTATCACGTTTTGTGTGCCATGTTCATTTTTACATCGTTTTGCATGTATTGAAGCATTTTTTTCATTATTTTGCATGTGTTCGGCGTATTTTTGCATCATTTTGCGTATATGCTTATCTTGTGCATCATTTCACGCATTTTCAATCATTTGGTTGCATTGCTGTACCTTGTGGTTAGTATTCTTCTTGTAGCATCTCTTGACGTGTTTGTTTTGCAACCATGTCTCAGATGCCGTCGAAGAGATCTAGGACCACAGTGCAGCAACCCAGTGACTTATCTTCCTACAGTCAAGCCCGATTCATATCCGAGACTGCCCATGAGATCTTCATCTCTTAGTTTTCATGCCACCCAGTCTTAGTTGAGTGTGAGGTGATCTTATCTGACATTTTTCCTGATATCTCTGCTATATTCACTTCTCTGGGTTGGGATCTCATTCTTACTGGTCTAGTGCCTTCCCCTGACCTTCTTGTTCGCGAGTTCTATGCTAACATTCATGAGATCAGTAGTGATCCCACATTTAGGTTCTACCTTAGAGGTCGCACTATTAGGATTTCACCTGATGTCTTGGTTGAGTCTCTTCATATTCTACAGGTTCTTCACCCTATCTTTCGGCCGAGACTGGTCCATCTGACACAGTGGTTTATTCTTCACTGTTTGACGCTACTTTTATTGGAGGTTCCACGACGGTTCGGACTGGATAACTTTCGACTGACCGATAGTTTTATTGCGCATTATGTGCATGAACCTATGGACAGTCGCCCATACTTCGACTTTACCATCTGATAGGGCTAGATTTCTTTATGTCCTTATTCATGGTGACTTGATTGACCTTTCTACTTTTCTGTTCCAACATATTTTGCGGGCATTTCATATTCCTGGTTGTAGGATAGGTCTTCCTTATGCTTGCCTCATCATAGGTTTGTCATCGCTTTAGGAGTCACATTTCTCGAAGGACCTTTTCATCGGATTGGTCGACCCATTGGTCATGCCACTGTTTTCTAGAGTCGATCACATGCTTCATCTTTTTCGGCTCTTACTAAACCCACTGAGCCTGCTGACCCCGCAGCGCCAGTTGATCCTAGAGATGATCTTCTTTGTGGTCCTTCGACTGTCACTCATACTGATATTCATTCCACTTCTTCGTGTCATGTCCCTCCTGCTTCTTTTTCAGTTGATCCCATGACCGTCTTGATGGGCCAGATGTCTACATTGATTAGTCAGCAAACTCGGTTGCTAGCCGAGATAACCCAGCACCGGGTAGAGACGACCTAGATTTGAGTAGATCGCACTGCTCTGAGCGGCGTGGTTATAGATTGCCAACGTCGCCTACGATGGATGCGAGATCATTGGGATGCTGAGAGCGACAATTTAGATGTCTCTACTAAGGACGATGTTCTTGCTCTGTAGCTTAGAACTAGCTATGTAGTAGTAAGCTCTGATCTTTTTTGTTTAGCTAGGGTACTGGTGGGGGCTTGATGTATTTACATTTTTGTACCAAATTCTAGTTACTGATATTGTGATTTTGTTTCACTTCAGTTGCGCTATTATTTATGTTGTATGCTTTGCTGTTATCTTCATTTGCATTGATTGACATATTTTTCCCTTCGGCATTTACGACAAAAATAGGAATTCAGATTTTATAGTGAGGGGGAGATATACTTATGTTTTGAGCAGCTACATTGTCATTTGCATGCTTGTCTGTTGGGGTTGTTGGGGTGAGACATAGATATTGTTACTTATAAATCTGCATGCTTTTGATATATCTTTTGGGGTCGTTGGGGGAGAGACATAAATATTGTTTTTAAGACATTAAGTTTCATAGATATATCTGCATATTGCTTGTCTTGTGGAGTTGTTGGGGAGTGACATAAATACATTTACCTACTGTTTCAACTTCAAGTGAGTTTGCAGTAAGGGGGAGTTTGTGTTTTACACTTGGATTGCATTTGTGTTGCACTTCATGCATAGCTATTTGAGTTTTGATATTAATGTAGATATGGTGTTTTGATTAGCATTAATATTGCATCTCAAACTAGCATGCTTAGTTGTTTAATTGTTAGTGAGCTTCTAAGTACTTTATTGTTTATTGTCTGTACCATGTGCTTTTACACTGGGTATGTGAGTTTTTGATTTTAGGATACAGGTTAAACAAAGTGGAAGCTACACTCAGTTGATTCAGTTGGACTTGATAGTTTTGATAGGATTTATTTGTATTGTATTTGGTTTTGTCACAAAATGTCAAATGAGGAGTTTGTTAGTGTTATATTTTGTATTGGCGATTATGTGAACAAAATGACCAACTTGAACAATTATAAAGTTTAGGGAGAAAGTTGTCAAGTTTCATAGTTGGTAGGTTAGCTTAGGGTTTGGAGTTTTATGCTTGGAACACGCAGGTAACTCGTCGATTTTTCGCTAGCTGCTTGCCGAACTTGTGCTCGAGCGGATGAAACAGTACATCCATCGATTGACCTTCGCTCCACTGTCTCTCAAGCGACAAGCCCTTCGCTCAAGCAAAAGAGCTCCTCGCTCGAGCGACATATTTATCGGGGCAACCTAATTTTTTATTTGTAAGAATTTTACTTGACTCATATTTCCAAAATTGTCCAACATATAAATATTGGCACCGCATTATTCCGTCCAAGCAGGTTGAATATTATTCTCTCAAGAGCAAACATCCTACATCAAATCTAAAGATTTCAATCCTCGTACATATGCGCCAACCTTATTGAAAACATCAAAATAACCAAATCAAATATCAAGGTTGAATCTTCTCTTGGTTCTGTCAAAGGTTTGAAAATCAAGAAAGATTACTGAAGAACGAGGAGTTCTTCTTGAAGATCCGCAAGAGATAAACGTTCGTGAAGAGTCAGCTTTGGTGTTCGTGTGCACATTCCAAGAGGGCTACTTCAAACTTCAGACAGAAGATCAGAAAGCTTGTCTCTCAACTTTGTTGGTGGTCTGTAAGTTTATCAATATGTTTATAGTAGATTTCTGACTAACAAAGCGCTCAGAGTTTTGTTTATCGCTTTATTTACTACTTTGATTATTGCTTTATGTGATTGTGGTATTCAAACACGGAAAAATTGACTTGATTGAATTAATCACATAGACATAATTAACTAATGACTTGTTGCTCTCGTGTCCTGACCTATATATATAAGTCTAGATGAGTCAACCATTGTTTGTACTGCCTTATTTTGATGAAACCAATTATGCATACTGGAAGGTTAGGATGAGAGCCTTTCTTAAGTCGTTAGATGAGCGCGTATAGCTTTGTGTGAAAAATGGTTGGTCAGCTCCCTCTACAACTGTGCCAAGAGTTACTACTCCTACTGATATCTCTCTTTGGACCAAAGAAGAGTTAGCTGAGTGCAATTGGAATAGCAAAGGTATTTATGCTTTGTTTATGGTTGTGTCTCCTGAGAAGTTTAGGAAAGTGTCTATGTGTGAGAATGTTAAGGAGGTTTGAGATATTTTCGAGACAACCCACGAGGGTACTAAAATTGTTAAAAGCTCCAAATTGTAAATGTTGACATCTAGGTTTGAGGAACTTAAGATGAATGATAATGAGATGTTTGGTGAGTTCTATGCTAAATTAAACGATATTGTGAATTCTAGTTTTAATCTAGGCGAAAGGATCCCAGATGTTAAGATCGTTTGAAAGGTTCTTAGATCCCTACCTAAAAGATTTAGGTCCTTAAATTCCTACCTGAAAGGTCCTCAAATCCCTACCTGAAAGGTGATAGCAAGTAGTAATTTCCAATTTTCCAAATTGTCCTGCCAATAAATATAGTGCCATCTACTAATTGGGAGGGTCATTTTTGTAATTAAATTTGAAGAAGGGGGGTATTTTGGAACTTCAATCTTTCAACGTCTTCTTTGAATTGTAATTGCTCTTACAATTTACTAGTACAGTGTCAATTTTTAAATATTTCATAACCATATTAATAAAATGGAATTAAACTCAAACATGTTTGATTAAATTTCAAAATAATTACTTTATTAACAAACTAAGAAGCTTAATTATGATAAATACAAAATGAATGCAAGTATAGAATCAGCCAAATACATATCGCACAAGGATAAAGTAATTTTCAAATTTTGAAAAATAATTTTTCGAGTGGCTAATGTAAAAATGTTATTTTTAGGTCAATAACTTTTCGGCCTAACTTAGATTTCCGATGCAGGTCACCATCATAATAAGAAAACAAAAGTCTATTCAATATGTCTTCTCCAACTTTCTCCATTCTACGAAGTCAAATGAGAAACAAAGTCATGTTCATTCAACTCTTGGTTTTGAAAAGATGTTCGGAAAAAGAATGATTTCTATGGGCGGTGGTGGTTCTAGTAATCGTACGGCTGCTTGATGCTATAATGATTCTGGTTATGTTATGTCACAAGAAGTAAAAATAAAAAATAAAAAATTAATGGTCATTTAATTAAAATAAGTAGGATCTTGATTGTAAATTTTGCTATACACAGACACACTATTCTTCTTACATCCTTGATACAATAAATTGAACAAAATTAGATGACATAATAAAAAAATTATTATTTCTTAATATCGTCTAATCATGTTTATCCGATCATACAAAATCAATCACTGTGCTATTCCATTTGGATTCACTTGCGATTGGGACATTGCAATCTCTTGTCCTATAGTGCCTAAGTATCTTTGTGACGTTCATGAACATGGTGGGTGTATTACGCTAAAGCTAGCCTAGAGTTATGTCTTGAATCTTCACTAAATAAAATTGAAAAGACTGTAATTAAACAAGATGTCACCATGTGTTACTGATGAATCACTCGGATTAATTTGTATTCTCGTAAGGTTAAAATTCGAATGACTCAAATATGAAAACGTTTTCCTAAATCAATATATAACTTGTTACAGACACGCAATTGAATAATAATTTATCAACATGTCAATTTCAATTATAAGGAGCGAGTCTTTGCCTTGTCTTGGTCTTACCCTTGGTTTCAGACTATGATTCATACCTCTAGGCAATTAATTATTTAATTTTCAATAAATAAAAATGTTATGGAAATTTCCATGAGATTTTTTCTTAGCTGACAAATTAATGACTATATATGTTCAATATTTTAATTTCATTTGTATATTCCTTTGGTTTCTAACAAAATTTCACAAAAACTCTGGTGATTTATTAATTTATTGAATATCTCTGCTTATACAATTATTTGCAATCCTATATTTCAAAAGCAGCAATACGAGCAGTGCACAGTACCTGAGAATTCTGACAATTTGCTGCTTTTATTTCCTCTTGGTCTTGGCCCATCTACCAAGTTAGCTGCTTAAGCCTCGTAAATTCTGACAAAATTTGACACCACATATTTCATCTCGGGTAAATCAGATAGTGCAGAATTGGTTTTAATAGGGCCCCTAATTATGTACTATTATCGAAGGATCAGTTTGATTGTAAGGGTGAAAAATAGATAGAAAGAAATTGGATTTCAGGAAATTGAATTGTTTGGAATTATTTTATCGAAAATTGAATTAAAGGTGTTTGATTGATATAATTTTTCACTTTTCTATTATAATACGTTTGACTTTATTTTTCATGCAAATTGTCAATTAAATGGATAAATTGTTTTACCATTGGTGGCAAAATATGTTTAGATTGCAAAAAATAAAAAATAAATTATTTTTTATTTTTACGTTTGACTTTGTTTTATATGAAATTTGTCAATTAAAGGGATAAATTTTTTTTACATTTTATCTTAAAATTTGTTTCTATTGCTAAAAAAAAAAGAAGGTGGAAATCAATTCCCACCATATAGCAAGGAATTGAATTCCACGGAATCACGCTTCAAGTGATTGTACCTTGGAAAACGCTAGAAGTCAATTCCATGGAAAAAAACGCTATCAAACAGCGCAAAAGTGGAAGTTGAAACTTTCTGAGAAAATTTCGCCTATCAAACGGAGTCTAAAAGTAATCAAGTTGTTAATGACCGGAGGAAACCAAGAAATCACAATCATCGGTTGAGTTCTGAAATGAATAGTTGGTAACTTATCAGGGGGGGTAAACATGGGAAGATCCTTGGCAGAGATTTATTTCCCAATGCTATTCAGCCCTATTTGATGGCCTTTATTTGGCAAAAATTTTGTTTTGGATGGTGAATTTTTGAAAAATATGTATTTAAAAAGTGGAGAAAAATTTTGAATTTACACGAAAAATGTTTTATTGTGTGAATGTGTATTTAAAAATGAGCAAGTAGAATAAAGAATTTTGAAATAATATTTATCAAACTGGGGCTCAATTACTCGTGTATGAACTTATTTTTTTCACTTTGTTCTGATACTTTTGAGTATTTCCATTTTCAAATATTATATTGACAATGAATCTTTATATTTTATTTCGCTGTGCGCATGCATTGTAATAGGTTGACTTGATTATAGTCCCTGCAACTACTGGACAAATGAGTGTTTTGCCTGGTCATGTTGCCACAATTGCAGAGGCAGAGCTGAAGCCTGGTGTTTTATCAGTTCATGACGGTAATGACGTGACAAAATATTTTCTGAGCAGTGGGTTTGCATTCGTCCATGCAAATTCCATCGCAGATATAGTAGCAGTCGAGGCAACGCCTCTTGACCAAATCGACCCAACCCTCGTTCAGAAAAGACTTGCAGAATTCACCAAAAAACTAAGCTCAGCATTAAGTGATGAGGAGAAAGCAGAAGCACAAATTGGCGTTGATGTACACAGTGCCCTCAATGCCGCTCTTATAGGATAAGGTTAGGGGAGAGGCAAGTCAGCAACTTTTTCTAGCATCCCTCTTTGTTGTTTGCTGGAGTTGAGTCGATCTTTTTCATTGCTTTGCAAATTTTGGTTTTCTGTGGAACAAATATCTTGGAATTGTGAGACAGATGACTTTCTTGAATAAATACTAAGACCAGTTTGGCACGTTTGATTTTCTTGTGCTAGGTCCCAAAACATTTGTTCCAAATTCTCGAATTGTAGATCGTTATGTGACCATCTTCACGATGCTTGAAGGATCAAATTCTTGTATGGTTTTGTATCTCGGATTTCTTGAGTTTTTACCTAACAAATTTTTTTTAGAATTTAGATCTGGCCATCAACAATTTTCTACGTGTAATTGGTGGCATTCGAAGTATATGCCCTAGTCCGAAGAAAATTGTACGATGGAAATGTTATTCCATTTTATGTTGAACTCTTCCGCTCCAATATTTTATCAGATGTCTTCGAAGGGACTTGTATCAATCTTTACCAGTCCATCATTGAAAGTTGACTTTTTTTTTTTTTTGGATACTACATGAACACCAGCAAGAATGATCCTCGAGACCTGTTAGAACTCAACACAATTCTACTGCTTAGGAGCTGTGTGAGATGAGTAAAGCAAAAGAAGAGTTAAGTCAAATTGGAGTCTTTCTAAGACATGAATAATTACTAACTAAAGGAACGGTTAGCTACGTGATTTCTCTACCTAACCTAGCCCTTCTACTACATCGGGTACTATAAATAATCAATCAATACTCTTAAAGGTTATGAAAAATTAAAATGAATTTGGCCTCTTGTACACCGAGCCATATAGCTCGGTGTACAGCCCCCTCACATGGGGGGTGGGGCCGACACATTTATTGGCGAGGGTCCCGCCCATGAGTGGGGGTTGTACATTGAACTGTATGACTTGGTGTACAAGAAGCATGGTTCAATTAAAAAACTTGCCAAAACTCGATCAAGTTCATTCTTATTAGATAAAGAGCCTATTTAAATATTTGATTGTGAGTATCTTCAAGAGACTCATAAGTAAATGTAGTGCCATCTATCAATTGGGAGGGTCATTTTTGTAATTAAATTTGAAGAATGGGGGTATTTTGAAACCTCAATCTTTCAACGTCTTCTTTGAATTGTAAATGCTCTGACAATTTACTAGTATAATGTCAATTTTTAAATGTTTCATAACCATATTAATAAAATGGAATTAAACTCAAACATGTTTGATTAAATTTCAAAATAATTACTTTATTAACAAACTAAGAAACTTAATTATGATTAATACAAAATGAATGCAAGTATAGAATCAACCAAATACATATCGCACAAGGATAAAGTAATTTTCAATTTTGAAAAATAATTTTTCAAGTGGAACTTATTTTTCGATAATGTAAGTGTTAAATTTTCGACTTAACTTATAGAGTTCCGATGCAGGTCACCATCTTCAACTTGTTTTTAATTTGATTACTTAACTTCAATTTATATTTTAGTTTGCCAATTCCATAGGTAACCTTTACCAAAATTAATTAAGCCCCTGTTCGATAGCCATTTTTTTTTAAAATACATTTTTATCTCTCTTCTTTTTAACTACACATTTTTCAATAAAATAATATTACACGTAAACCCAAATTTTTTTTTTTAATTTTTAACTATACATTCTTCATCAATTAACTATTCAAAAATATATATTTCCCCAAAAATGACTACCAAACAGGGCTAAATAAGAAAACAAAAGTCTTTATTCAATATGTCTACTCCAACTTTCTTCATTCTACAATGGATAATTCTGCGTACAGACTATCTATCGCAGAAATTTTCTAAAAATCTCACATGGGGGTGGACCCCAGGGGTCAAATTAGAAACAAAGTCAGGTTCATTTCACTCTTGGTTTTGAAAAGATGTTCGGAAAAAGAATGATTTCTATGGAGGGTGGTTGTAGTAATCTTACGGCTAAAAAGATAGATGGTTTACTAATATTTTTGGCACTCTAATTATTGAAATATATTTTTTATAAGAAAAATAACCATTTTAAATGGAAATTTACTAATATAATTGAAACCCTAAATGCAAAAGGCTGCCAAGAGCTGCTAATATAAAACCACGATCGAAAATTTTGGAGAGGAACTGGTAAATCCAATTTGATTCTGGTTATGTTATGTCACAAGAAGTAAAAAAAAAAAAAAAAAAAAATTAATGGTCATTTAATTAAAATAAGTAGGATCTTGATTGTAAATTTTGCTATACACAGACACACTATTCTTCTCACATCTTTGATACAATAAATTGAACAAAATTAGATGACATAAGAAAAAAAAATATATTATTTCTTAATATCATCTAATCATGTGTGACTGATCTTACAAAATCGATCACCATGCTTCGTGCATTTGGACTCACTTGCAATTGGGACTTTGCAATCTCTTGTCCTAAAGTGCCCAAGTATCTTTGTGACATTCACGGGCATGGTGGGTGTATTACGCTAAAGCTAGTCTAGAGTTACGTCTTGGATCTTCACTAAATACAATTGAAAAGACTGTAATTAAACAATACTCAATTTATTTTATTAAGGTATACAAGTATTAGAAATTGTACCAAGCAGCAGGTGCTTCTTGGACTAATTTTGTGAAGTAAAAGAAATAAATTATTTTTATGATAAATCAATATAATTTTTCAATAGACACGTGTTATGTTTTAGGGAGTGGTGTATATGTTTAGTCGACACACAGTGTAGCAGACAATAATAATAAATAAAAGTGTGAAAATTAGGGTGATCGATAGTTATCTATTAAAACGCGTCGTCAAAGGCAGCAAATGTCACGCTTTTAGGATTATTACAATTATTGAAAGTGATGCGGCCTTTAATGATGACAATAATATTATTTAGAAAGGAAAAATGAAACTGAACATGTTTGGTTTCAATTAAAATCTGATTTTAATCTAAGTCAAAATCAAACAATCAATATTAATCACATCTTTTTTAGGTCCCACAATTTTTTAACCACACATTTCAAAAATTTCTAACACAATCTACTAAAAAAATCTAATTTTACGTGGGAACCTTCTATTTAGTAGAGAAGTAAGATAAGTTTCATATGATATCTTGTAGATGCATTTCAATTCATGTGTTACCGATGAATCACTCGGATAAATTTGTATTCTCGTAAGGTTAGAAAAGTAACTTGTCGCAAACACCCAATTGAATAATAATTTATTAACATGTCAATTTCAAATATAAGGATCGAGTCTTTGCCTTGTCTTGATTTCACACTATGATTCAGATTTTTAGACCTCTAGTCAATTAAGAATTTGAATTTTGCCTTGTCTTTGTCTTACCCTTGGTTTCACACTATGATTCAGACCTCTAGTCAATTAATCATTTAAATTTCAATAAATAAATAAATATTATGGAAATTTCATGGTATCCATTCGGAAATTTCCATGAGATTTTTTCTTAGCTGACAAATTAATGACTATGTTCAATCTTTTAATTTCATTTGTATATTCCTTTGGTTTCTAACAAAATTTCTTGTGATTTTTTCATTTATTAATTTCTTAATATATGAATATCTCTGCTTATACAATTATTTACAATCCTATTAATAAAGTTTTTTTTTTTTTTTTTTTTTCAATAATCCATAGACTGGAAAGTTAAACAAATATCGAATTTTTGTCTCAATTACATTCATTTCTAATTTCTATAAGTAAATCTTCTACCAATTTGTGTTTTTTTTTATTGAGAAAATTTAAAAATTAATTTAGAGTAAGCTACCTCTATAATTTCTCCCCATTTCGTTCAGTTCATCTCACGCCTCAAAGAAAAAAATATAAATACTCTTTTTTTCCCCTTTTTTGGCCAATTTGATTACTCTTAAAATAAAACTACTTTTTTAATATATATTAAGATTTTAGGATATTAATATATTATCTTCTCCCTATAAACCATAAAAAAATGTTTTTTTCTGACAACGTTGATTTCCGTTGTCATAGTAAAAAATTTAGGTCTCGTTTGATTCCCATTTTTCTTTCATAAAAATGAAAAATGAGACCGTTATCCATCACATCTAATCATCATTTTTTTAACTTTACGTCTCTTATGTGGGGCCCATAATGACTATATTTTTTTCATTCTCATTTTACAAATAATGTGTATCAAACAGGGAAATTTCTCTTTCGTAAAAATCTCTCATTTCGGCTATTGTGTATATATATGGTCCAACATAATGTTTTGTGAAACATAACGAATAAATTCTGCTACAAGCTTTTATAGTAATCCAAAAAAAAATTTAAAAAAGTAGATCAATAATTTTTTGCGTAAATATATTCACATTTGAATTTTTGTTAGCTACAACACGTCAAAATTATAATTAAGGTTATTAATTTTTGTTCGTCTTTATATTTATGTTCCTAACTTCTTTTTTCAGTATTTTAATTTCAATTTTATTTTAAATAGCACATATGACAATCGAAAATTTCGTTGGGAACGAGTAAAAAAATTATTTGTCATACGTATTTTTAAATAAGAAAGATAAACAATAAATACATAAGTTCAATAAAATACATTTTCCACTTTAAGTTAATATTTGGACAAAAACCGTTTAAAGATAAAAATGTGACTAATAAAAAAATCGAAGATACTAGGGCAAAAATTAGAAAAATTTTAAGATCTCAGTGTAATTTGAGAAAAACTTGAATATATTTATCCGACAATTTAATCCTATTAAAATTGAATCAAATCAAATGAACCAAAAATAAAAATATTTATTTTAGAAAACGACTCCAAAAATAATGCTATATAAATAAGACAACAAAAGTATATATATATATATACGTCAACTTATTTAGGTAACGGTGGAACATTCAACACGGCAACTCCAACTATCCTCTCTATATAAAGGGTCTCGGTTCGTTTTAAATGCAACAAAACCAGAAAAAGAAAACAAAGAATTCACTGTTAAAAGGTGTGAAAATGTTGGGGAATTGGGTTGGGATGCTAATTTTGGTTACTATGTTTGGTGGTGGTTGGGTGGTTCCGATGGCACACGGCGTAACTCCGAGTGAATGCAAGGATGAAAAGAATACTCTGGTTGATAATTGCAGGCCAGTTATTTTTGGGAGGAATCCATCAGCTGCTTGT
Organism: Osmanthus fragrans; assembly: GCA_019395295.1. NCBI lineage: Eukaryota > Viridiplantae > Streptophyta > Magnoliopsida > Lamiales > Oleaceae > Osmanthus > Osmanthus fragrans. The sequence continues at coordinate 8,712,997 of CM033353.1, forward strand.
TGTCAGAACGTAAGGGATGCTCATATCGAATGTGTTTGTCCTTATCTTGGCCCTAAAGCGGCAGCAACAATCAGAACCATTGGAGTATCGCGTGTTGTGACACTGATTGAAGGGTGTGGGAGATCTGTTCCTCGCAACTATAAGTGTGGAAGTAGGTTTCTCATGATGACTTGCTAAACTTAACTTATTTTTCACGTACTACAAATAACTAACAACGTATATTTATTCTTGCAGGTATTACCACTCCACCATGAAGTGTCCCTAAAAATCAAGACCCTTAAAACAATATTACTATAATCACTGATGTTCTAGTGTAGTCTAATAAGTTAAGCTCCATTGTGGGTAGCTCATCACTTTGTTTTATGTATTTGGTGTCACTTTCTTGTGTTTAATAATTAATGCATGGTCACAAATAAAATTGTGTTTTTAGGTTCAATGTTTTCTTGGTGTTTTTGTTCATTCTTGTTTTTGAGAATTTATGAATTCCAGCAAATGATAGGTGTTCGTCTATCCATCTATATTGAATTCTTTTAGCTTATTATTTTATCGTATATAAGGAAATTTATAAATCGATCATTTTCTTGTAAAAATTTTATGAAATCTTTTCTAACAAAAAAAAAAAAAAAAAGTACTCAAAAACTGTGTACGAATATGACATACTTTTGTAAGAACTAAATCTAGTTAATTAAACAACTTGTCTCAATTATTCGTTTCAATCAAAATACGTCTGTCAGTCATAATTTTCTACAAGCGGTTTTACTTTCAGTTCTGATTGGGATAACTTAATAAATTTGTGCTTTACAAGATATAATTTTTTGGTAGGGGTGCCTGATTATTCTTGTAGCCATGTCTATAAAAGCAGGAGTTTGTGATAAAACTAATTTTTTTACGATAAAACTTATTTTTTAAAATTTTAATTATTATTAAATAATATTTATAGTCTTTATTTAGTTTTGTATAATTTTCTCTTGTTTAATTAATTTTTTTTTTATAATTTTTTTGAAAATAATTTTAGAATTTCTTAATTTTAGGTGTGAAAGTTTTGGAACTAGAGAGGGTTTTTATTTTTGGTAGGGGTACTTGTTTATTCTTGTAGCCATGTTTGTAAGAAGAATTTTGCTACTTTGCCAGAAAAAATCTTATCACTTGGATGACATTCCCTCACATGTGATGGAACCCGTGAGAATAAAAAATGCAAAAAAAAAAAAAAAGGTAGAACCCTGTGGGACCTCCACTATTGTGAGGGTCGGTAAGGGAGGGTGTCAACACCCTCCCTATACCCGTAGCTTGACTGTTGTAAGAACAGTTTGGGCAGACAAGAGTGAAGAGTTACTGGCCTGAAAACGCCTGAAAAAGCACTAGAGTGGGTGGATACAATTGACTTTTTAATGGTCGGTCCATTATTTTTTTGCAATCCGTTCATTATTTTTTTTACAGTCGGCCCATTATATAATTTTTTTTTAAAGTCGGTTTGGGTCAACAGCCGGCCCTTTTTTTCCTCATTTGTTTTTTCTTTTGTTTAATTTTTTTATTATAATTTTTTTTGAAAACAGTTTAAAGTTCATTAATTGCTTTGTTCATATTATAAATAATTTTTTGATTTAAAAATTCTTTTTAATTCTTTTCATTTTATGATAAGAATCAATTTTATTAAGAAGAAACATAGTCCATATGTCAAAAATACTTATCCATTGATCATAGGAACTGGCAAGGTCACTGCCATGAGGAGATTTGAATGAAAAACTAAGTTCATCGAAGACCACATGTCGAGAGATGAACAATTTTTTGGTAGATGGGTGGAAGCACTTATAACCTTTTTGCCGGTCATTATATCCAATAAAAACACATGGAACCGTCTTTGGATCAAATTTATTATTTCAAGTGTCTCAAGTATGTGAAAAGCACTTAGAGCCAAACACCCATAAGAAGGAATAATTTGGATGCACGCCGTGTAACTTAAAATAAGGCGTATTAAGATCAAGTGCAGTGGATGGGTGATGGTTAAGAAGAAACACAGCAGATGTAAAGGCTTCAACCCATAACTAAAATGGAGCACCACTGATAAGTGTATTTATTACACTTATATGAGTCGTTAAACTAGAGCACTTATTGTTATTTTAAATGAATCAAGGCTAAATTATGTATATATTTCATTTGTCAAGTGCATCTCAATGAAAAATGATAGAAGTTTACAAAAGGGGCGAAAAAATGACAAAAATGGATTGAATCCAAAGTTTGGGAACTAAAATGCAAAGTGCTAGTAGTTGATTCGAACCCTATATCGATGATCGGAGAAGATGTGGATACAATTAGATGAAATTGGAAGCTAAAGGAGCAAAAATGCATTGAAAAAGAGTTAAGATGAATGAAGACTGAAATTCAGGGATCAAAGTGAAACGGTTGTAAATATTTTAGCCCGCGCTCGGGCACGGGCTTAAAGTGGCGCGCGCGCGAGAAGGTTACATGTCACAATATAAAGTAACAATCACAACATAAAAATAACACAAGAAATTTGGCAGAAGAATGGAGAATCTATTGTAATGGAGAAAGAACAAATTATTATGTTTACAATATTGTCTAATCTCTAAAACTCATATAAACTCACATGAAAGTCAAGAATTCCGTGGAGTATATAGAGGACCTAAAAGAATATGTTTTAAATGGAAAGATAGTAAAAAATCGCATAAAAAGAAGAAAACAAATTTTCTCCAAATTATATACGCCGCTCAAGCGGTAGCCTCTTGCTAGTGAATGGTACTCGACGCTCGAGCGGTAGTCCAATAATAAGCGGGCAATAATGCTCAAGAGCCTAATTTCGGGTTCAATTTGATTACAAACAACTTGTATAGCACCCAAGCCCTAGGATCATTGGGCGCCCAAGCGCTAAATTCTGCCCCCAAAACTTTTCATTCCCCTTTAACACCTTTTTTAACCAATCCACGAACATCCAACAAAATTTGGATTACAAAATTCTCATTTACAAATAATTTAAAAGTTACCAAACATGGCCGAAACATGCCTTGAAACAAAATCAACACCACAAAATGCTTCTGTAGAAGGTTCTTCACTAGACTTAACACCTTAACCACTTAAAGCATACTCAACTAAATCAGCTTTCTCGTACCTTTGTGGGGGTCTAATATCTCTCATGGGTTTGCCTCTAGCAATTGAGACAAACTTTTGAACTCGACTGAGATATATTCTTCAACGTAGACCCCAAACCAAACTAATGCGGTACTATACCAAATTGAATATTAGCCAAAAGTCCCAAACCTCTGCTAATTGATCCATAACTTTTGAACTCGACCGAGTTATATTCTTCAACGTAGACCCCAAACCAAACTCATGCGGTACTATACCAAATTGAATATTAGCCAAAAGTACCAAACCTCTGCTAATTAATCTTCAAAGATTTTGCACAACCTTGCAAAGCATACAGTTGGAACTTTCATCGTCCCTCTAATATAATACAGACACTTTTACAAACCTTTAGAGCTTCACCTTTACCGTCACCTTCACCAGTAAACTTGTACCATTTTGAATTGAGAGTGCTGTAGGAGACAAGATTTCTCTTCAAATCTGAAACGTGTCTCACCTCATCAAGTGTTCTAACAATCTCATCCAACATATTAAGTTTGACCTTTCCAATGCCAGCTACCTTACAGGGTGCATTATTTTCCATAACCACGATCCCTTTCAAAATTTCTTCATATGTTAAAAATGAATCTCGTTTAGGACACATATAAAAAGTACAAGCTGTATCAAGAATTAATGCTCTTCGGGTTTGGAGTCACCGTAAAAAATAAAAAAAAATTATCCATCACTCTAGCAATTTTTCGCAATATCTGCTTCGCTTGAAGTATTTGGTTGCTTTCCCTTTTGATTTGCAACCATTTTTTTTCTCAATTCTACAACTCATATCATCTTTCTTTACGTGCCCCTTCTTCTTATAATAGTACAAATTTTATTATTGAAGTTAGACTTTGAACAGTATCATATACTTCTTCAATATTGAAAATATCACGATTATATAATATCGTGTCTCTAAATGACATCTAGCGGGCAAGAACACGATAAAATCAAACATAAATCATCTTCATCATTCTTAACCTCCAAGGTTTGCAAATCAGTAATAATTTCTTTAGAGACAACAAATGATTTTCTAAGAATGTACCTTTTATCATACAATGAGAATACAAACGCTGCTTTAAGTACAATTTGCTAGTTAAACTCTTATTCATCCACAATTACTCCAACTTCAACCATAATGTAGTTATTGTTTTCTCCTTCAAAATGTCCTACAAAATATTATTTGAAAAATGAAGATGAATCTGTGATAGGATATTTTTCTTCCATCGACCAATTTGAGAGATCTTGTCAAATCCCAACAAAGCATCATTCAAATTCATCTAAACAAGCAGTTTCGTAACTTCACCTGCCACAACAAAAATCTAGTAATGTGATCTAAAGCGACATATCATACTTCATGGTTGCTATCACAATAACAAAACCTCGAACAGATTAAAACCTAAGCTTTAATACCACTTGTTAGGAATTGAAGATGAGGTTATATGGAAGAATATGAAGTAACAATCACAACACAAGAAAAACACAAGAAATTTGGAGGAATGAAGAATTTATTATAATGGAGAAAAAAATACAAAATATTGTGTTTACAATATTGTCTAATTACGTAAAATTTATACAAAGTCATATAAAAGCCAAGAATTTCGTTTAGTATATATAAGACCCAAAAGAATATGTTTTGAATGGAAAGAGGATTAAAAATTGAGTAAAAAAAAAGGAGACAACTTTTTTTCCCGAATATATACGCCGCTCAAACGGCAGCCTCGTGTTAGGAGTGCGATGCTCGAGCGGTAGTTGAATGATAAGCTGACGGTAGCGGTAATGCTCTGGCGTTGTGTGTATGGCGCTCAGATGCCTCTTTTAGGGTCCAACTTGATTCCAAGCATCTTATATTGCGCCTAGGCACCTGGATTGGACACTTAAGCGCCTAATTACTTCTCCAAAACTTTTCATACTCCTTTAACACCTCTTTCAACCAATCCATGAACATATAACGAAATTGTCACAAAAATTACAAGCTTTTGGATTACTGTATTTTCTCATTTGGTTCTGGGGTTCAAGTCGGTGGAAACAATTTCCTTGTCTTTTTACCCCTTTGCTACTTCATTTTTTCCTGAATTCATTGATGGGATTAGCTGATATAACACGACATTCTTAGTGTTGGGCCTTCCACATTGCCTCTTCGCAATAACCACATTAGAACTTTGTAAAACTGATTTATCTTTACTGGAATCATGGTACAACTCTGAGCTATTGTTGTAGCATTCAGAACCACTAATCAGGCTATCAGAAGAGCCACATTCTCAAACATCAAATGTAAGTGTCTAGCCAACAATAATTGGTTTACTAGTTAACATACACTTGTTAGCTTTTATAATTTTAAAGTAAATTTCACATATTTGACATAAAGTTATTTATTTTCACACAATTTCCTCTTTACTTCATCCATTTCCTCCTCTCATATTCTCATTTGTTGGAATCATGATATGTCATAGATTTGATTGTTTCAATTGTTCTTGTTCCGTAATGAGGTGTTGTAGCTTCAAGCAAAGTTTGTAGGTCATCATCATCTTTAACTAGCGAGTAAGGATTCCAACGGTGTGTGCAGCTTGCATCTTTCTAATGACACTGGAGTTGGGCAACAAGTCCGATGGCGATCCCATTTAGAGGTTGCTCCATATGGCATATCCTGCAAAAAGATGACTTTGATTTTACCTGGATTATCAAAGAGTTAAGTAGAGCAAGCAAGAGAAGAAATACAAAAGCTTACAACTTATCATTACCACAAGCAAGCTCTCATGTACAATTATCAAGTAAAGGTTCAAGCTCAAGCACATCATTGGGAAGACCACATGCAACTAGCCTACAAGATCTATATCAAATAACTGAAAATCAAAATGAACTAACACTCGTTTGTCTTCATGCGAAGAGGCTCTTTATATTTAACACTTAGCCCCTATTTTGCATTGATTAAAATAAAGATATTTTAATATAATTCAAAGTTAACAATTAATTTTAATCAAACATTTTATGGGATCCACAACTTTTCAAACACACATTTCGTCAACTTTTATCAAAATTTATTAAAAATTTGATATTAATCCCATCAAATAGAGCTAATAAAATTATTATTGTTTTTCCCAAACTTTTATTTTCACTAGCTTTCTTCTGAATTATTATATCATTTTCCTCTATTGAAATCGAAATATTTGAATGCATTTAACTATGGAAAGTGGAGTTGACTCTCTAAATTTGAAGAGTCAAACTCGCTTTCTATATTAAAATGTTAATTTAAAGAGTTTCTTGAAAAATAATTTTAAGTGCTGATTATTTAAAATAGATGGCATATTATATTTAAAAAGTCTCATAAAAATACTCTTAGTGTAATATGTTAATCGTATTTTGTGATGGTTGTATTGACAGTTGTGTGTTACTTGTGTTTCGTGGTAAATAATTGGGAGTGATTTTGTACGAGTAATCCCAATAATCCCAAATCAACGAAAAAACTCTCTCCAAATCTTATATCCATTTGCGTACAACACAAATTATTGAAAAAATCTACAACAGGTATACAGTTTTGTTGGGTTTTGATACCCAATAATCCCGGGCTATGATGTAAACGTGGGATTGTAATTTCATAGGCTTTGACCGATGAATGAAATATTACCAACAACCAAGTCCAAGAGCTCTTCCGGCCCAATTATATTACCTTTTGGATGGCTTGAATCTTGGCCCGTTTAGCCTCTTCTATCGGTCCAACTATAGCCCTAACTTAACCTATATATATGGTGTCTTTAACCCTAGCCACTAGTGTATGATTTGTGTGAATTCAGGAGCAAAAATGTGGCCCCCTTTGTGAGTGAAAACCAGCAATCCTTGAGTGAAGAAAATAGCTTCTTTGTGGTGCAAAACTTGGTCCCTTCCTTGGTGGATTGTTTGGTCTCTTCTTTGCCATACTTTGTGGTGTTTTCTCCTTACCTTTGTGGCTACAAATCATCACCATAATCTCTTCCTTTGTGGGTGAGATTGTAAAGCAACCGAGGTGAATATATTGATTGCGGATCGGAGCCGGATTGGATTGGTTGTTGGTAGAGAAAGGTACGTTGAACTGAGCCCGGAAAACACCGTTTTGACGACCCTTGAAGCAAACTTCCGCTACAATTGGTATCAGAGCTTCATGGTGGTGGATTTGGGATGAAAAACTGACCAAAAACCGATCAGAAAACCGGCAGAAACGAGGCAGAAAACAGATCCGAAAGCTGTCCAGAAAACTGCCTAAAATCATCCCCTGTTTTTGCGTTTTCCGGCCAATCCAGAAGGAGTTTGGTGAAACGGAGACCACTGGTGTGACGTGCAGGTGGAGACGATTCCGGCGGTCAGGCGCGTCTGAGATCCGGCGCCGGCGACCGGAGGCACGTGGAAATTCCGGCGAGGCGCGTGCGGGCGCGTGCGGCCGTTTCAGGCGACGAGGTCTGAAGACAGATTGTTGCTAACGTTATTTTTGACAAATCTGTGTTTTTAGTTTTCTATTTCAGGTACTGTATAAAAAGTTGGACGATTTTGCCCTTGGTGGAGCGTCGATCGGAACTTCTGAATATTTACTAAATTACTTTAGGCCAAGATTGCGGCCCTAAAGTAGTAAATTCGCATCTCTCGTAATTTACGGACTCAGATAGGTCCGCTCTGGTAAATTGGCTTATCCCGTTAAATTTTAGTATTAGTGCGTCATCGTGTGGGGTGACAATATGATTGTGGTTACCGTGAAGGGGTAACATTGCTTGTGCTAGAAATTTAGGAATTATTTGCTCTATTTGAAGTGTTGAATTTAATTGTAAGTTAATTATTAATTTTGTGCTCTAATTGTCATTTAGTCACTGTGTGAGACTGCATTGCGTGGAAATTTGAATCCGTGTTATCATACCTTTTTGTTGCGTTGATTATCCTGTTAGAACACCTGGACTTGACCCGTTCGAACATTCCCTTGATCTGAGATCGTGAATCTTACGAAACCCTGGGAATTTGGAACGGTGTATACTGTGACCTTAGGATTGCTTTGTGTGACCTAATTGTATACTTTGGTTGTCCTATTTTCTAAAAATGACTTCGCATTTTGAAGTTGGAATTTTCAATGGGAAAGGGGATTTTTTCGATTTGGCAACAAAAGATGAAGGGGATTTTAGTTCAACAAAAGGTTTCAAAAGCCATAGACGGAAAATTTCCTACAAATTTGACAGAAGCACAAAAAGAAGAATATGATGAACTTGCTTACACTTCAATTATTTTACACTTATCTGACGCTGTTTTGAGGAAAGTTGGAAAACTCGACTCTACAAAAGAACTTTGGGAAAAGTTAGAGAGTTTATATTTGCTTAAGTCTACTCCTAATAAGTTGTACTTGCTTGAAAAGTTTTTCAATTTTAAAATGGATCCTTCAAAGGATCTTGATGACAATTTGGATGTCTTTAACAAACTTGTGCAAGATATTGTTAATAGTGATGAAAAGGTGTCTGAAACCTATAAAGCTATAATTTTGCTTAATTCTATACCTGAATCATATAGAGAGGTTAAAATTTCTATTAAGTACGGTAGGGACACCTTAACACCCGAGAATGTCATAGACTCACTTAGGAGTAAGGAGATGGAGATCAAAGCTGAAAAAGAAGAGAATAGGAATGGTGAGTTACATGTAATGAGGAGTAGAATGAAATTTAAGCAAATGAATTTGGGTAGAGCTCAAAACAATAGTGATTCGAGTAGTGACTCGAGTGATGAGGATTGTAAGAAAAAGGGCAAAGGATGTGACAAGTCTAGTGTTAGACGGTGTTACAGCTGTGGTAAGTCTGGACACTTTATTAGGGATTGTCCCAAGAAAAAGGGATAAGCAGAGGGGTAGGATAAGAGATGAGGCGAATGTGGCTATGGGGTCGAGTGATGACCCTAGTGAGGTTTATTGAGTGTAAACCTAGTTACTGCATTGCATCTGTGTGAGTACTTGATTTTGTTGCATGTTGTATGTTACGCTTTCAATGTGTTTGATATGTGTAATTGCATGAATCAATGTGACTCGTATACTTGGTGTATGTGTTTGCATGCATAGTAGGGTTAAGATGCATTAGCAGTGTGTGTGTGTGTGTTGGATGTCTATTGGTGAGGTGGAGTATAGATGCCTAGGGGTACATTGTGGTTTGTACCAAGGGATGTGGAGTGTGACATTTGGATCACGAGTGGAGATGTGATCAAATGTCTAGAATCCTTTATCAGAAAGAGACCGTGATCAGGTGGAGTGTGAGAGAGGACACTTCTATCACTTCTGTTAAGTGGAGCCCCATTATCCACGTAGTTTGGGAGAAGTGATGAGGTGATAAAGGATTATCCCAAGAACTTAGGATCTATTGTGACTTACCAGTTAGACATAAGTTGAGTGATTATTCTAGTGAGCATGGTGGAGCGATGAGTGGAGATATGTGTTCTCGAGGTGGGAGTAACACGGAATGGGATAGGATAAGTGTGGTGAGATCTTTTTCGTGGGGTCATTTATGCATTTGTTGCATATGTGTTGACCGTGTGTTGATTAACTGGGTGTTAATCTATTGTTCTGTGCGAACGTATGTGAAAAAGATCTATGTGTTATCCTATAGTATATCGGCATCACATGTTTATTTGCTCTTGACTGTTCACTGTGATTATCTGCTTCTACTTGGGTGTTGTTGACCTTAGCCCTGGTGAGTATACGGAGCAGGTATGGTATGTGTTTCAAGACGGAAACACGAGGTAAGGTCTGTGAAATCAATTTTATTGGTTACCTTGATTGTGCAAGTATAAACTATGTGTTTTGTTTGCTTGCAGGTTTATTGGGAATCAAGGTGGAGATTGTTGGGTTTTGATACCCAATAATCCCGGGCTATGATGTAAACGTGGGATTGTAATTTCATAGGCTTTGGCCGATGAATGAAATATTACCAACAACCAAGTCCAAGAGCTCTTCCGGCCCAATTATATTACCTTTTGGATGGCTTGAATCTTGGCACGTTTAGCCTCTTCTATCGGTCCAACTATAGCCCTAACTTAACCTATATATATGGTGTCTTTAACCCTAGCCACTAGTGTATGATTTGTGTGAATTAAGGAGCAAAAACGTGGCCCCCTTTGTGAGTGAAAACCAGCAGCCCTTGAGTGAAGAAAATAGCTTCTTTGTGGTGCAAAACTTGGTCCCTTCCTTGGTGGATTGTTTGGTCTCTTCTTTGCCATACTTTGTGGTGTTTTCTCCTTGCCTTTGTGGCTACAAATCATCACTATAATCTCTTCCTTTGTGGGTGAGATTGTAAAGCAACTGAGGTGAATATATTGGTTGCGGATCGGAGTCGAATTGGATTGGTTGTTGGTAGAGAAAGGTACGTTGAACTGAGCCCGGAAAATACCGTTTTGACGACCCTTGAAGCAAGCTTCCGCTACAAGTTTTTCAAAGAAACTCACATTAATCGAATCGTGGTAGCTTCAAAACGAGAATCTTCATGATGGTGATTTTATTGATATTTTTATAATCTCAGTGAGTGTCTTTTTATTTTATTGTTAGATTTTGAGTTTATAGATTGAGGTATCAAAATAGGTTGCTGTCTGACGAGGCCGAGACCTATTTGGATTACACTTTTTTTTTTTTAATTTTCTTTGGTAACTTTTAATGGTTTTCGTGTAAAAAATAAAAAAAAAGGAAAAAAAGTCTCCATGGACCCAATTGAGAAGGTCATGAACCTAAATCCAAGCGCCGCTCACGAGCCAAGGCTGCTAGCCCGTATGTATGAATTAGTGCTTGCAAATTGAAGCTAAAAGTGACTATCAAAATTATTATCTCGTCTTTACGAGGCTATATTTTAGGTCTGTTTGAATCCCATTATTTTCTAATAAAATATTTAATTAATGTAAAATGTGTGGTAAAAAAATAAAAAAAAAATTGAATTTACGTGTAATATTATTTTATTAAAGAATATGTGTTTAAAAAAAATTGTTTTTTGAAAGAATGAGATCAAATAAGGACTTTATAACTTGTAAGGTAATTTTATTCGATATTTAATAAATAAAATATATTCAATACAATTTGATATAGACACAATTCAATAATAATTTTCTCCATGGATATGCTCATTCATTTTGACTGCTTCAGCTTTAGCGCGTATTTCACATAATATAGCTTTTGACTCTTAGGGTCTGTTTGACTAGGGTGAAAAAGAAAAAGATTTTTTTTTTTTATGTTTAATTTTGGTGTTTGATTGTATAATTTTTTCATAAAATTTATTTTTACCCATTTTCTAGGTACAATCATTTAAAGCACATTTCCCACATTTTATTTTCCTATGATTTTTTTTTTTACTTTTTGACAATGGGTTTATATTCTAAATTTAATGGTAAAAAAATTTATCCATTTAATTGACAATTTGCATAAAAAATAAAGTCACGAACAAAAAAAAAAATTCAAATTTTTAAAAATTTTTTTTTTTTTTACTTTTTGGCAATCCAAACAAATTTTAATATGGATTGTAAAAAAATTTATCCCAAAAAGTAAAAATTTGCATGAAAAACGAAGCCAAACAGATTAGATGAAAAATTATATCAATCAAACACCATTAACTGCAATTTCTTCAATCAAATTTTAGGCAATTCAATTCTCTACAATTTATTTTATTTCCACCCAAATTTCACCCTTATATTCTCAAGTCTCAACGCTCATTCTTCTGTGACCAAGTTTACAATGAATCCTTGTTGGGTACGAGAAAGATTGTCAATATCATGCCCCCCGGGGCACATCCAAGTTGGCAAAGGATGGGCATTGCGGGGCTTGCAACCTCAGCGTGAGAAGTTCGATTCCTGGTTGGAGCAGTTAAGTGATGTAATAACCATTTATTGGTGAGCAGTTTGGTGATGTAATAATCATGGAGGAGGCTCCTTTGGGGTCAGGAGTATAAAGGGTGCACAGACCCTGGTCAACTTGGGCATAACCCGCGGTTTACTTCCGTCAATTATTGAGGGGCCGGTGACTGGTGGTCCAGGATATAATCTGGCGTAAGCTGGGAACCTGGATATCAAAAAAAAAAAAAAAAAAAAAAAGATTGTCAATATCATTTTTACCACAATCTACGGAATTAATAGAAAAAGATGATGTGCATATTCTCTAACTAGACAAACTTGTGTTTTGTTTGCCAAATTGTAAAAGCACAGTTTGTCCAATAACACATTTCTACGTAAATGATAAAAATAATGCACTAACGTGTTTCCTATCGACGGCCAGCATCTCTGTTAATTCAGCAAGACGAAACAGAACACCTGAAATGAAATAAATATAAAAGTTTAGGGACTAATTTGAAACAAAACAAAAAATCCAAGAAAATTTATTGGGCCGGAACATGGGTCTGGGCTCTATTATTGGCCCATATTATTCCTCCATTTTCAACTCCTCTCCACATTCTTGGATCTTTCTTTCTTTTGCCCCGAAGCGCAGAGCCTCAGAAATCCAGAAAAAAAATGTTCAGACAGGCTTCGAGATTCCTCCTGACCCGATCCTCCGCCGCCACGATGAGGTGGCGCTGCCCCTTCTCCACCGATCTGCCGGCGGAGACGGTAGTGGACTCCAAGTTTGTTGATGCGTGGAAGCAATCGATCCCGAACTTGGACCCACCTAAGACCCCCTCGGCATTCATGAAACCAAGACCGCCCACACCCTCCACCATACCCTCCAAGCTTACTGTCAACCTCGCCCTGCCTTATGACTCTCTGGTCTCCGCCAAAGAGGTATATTTGTATATACATGTTTGTGGATGTTTATATATGCATATATACACCCGTACAAATGTTTTATTTTTGGAAAGATGAGGTTTTTTAATTCTTTATTCATAATTGGTTTTAGAAATTTTTAGTTGTGAGGTGAAATTTTAGTGGAATTGGTGAAATATGGGCTTGTGTCTTTTTCTCTTAATCTCCTTTGTATTTGGAGTTTCGCCATGTTTTTTTTTAATATTGGTTATTCATAAAGATTATTTGAGTCTTATGCTGAGTTTTTTGTTTTTTAGTTTTAAAATTAGTGTTTTGGATATTGAATATAAATACTGATCTGAGCTCACATGCCTGTTGAAATGATATTGTTGAAATTGGGCTAATGCTACATTGTCTTTATTGTGATTTTGAAATCCTGAATGATAGATTTTTTTGGGTGCATCAGGGAGGATGTTCAGTTAGGATGAGTTTATGTTGAAATGGGGTAATATGAGGATAAGTTTTCAACTCTTCAATTGTATGAGAATTGTATTGCTTTCAAGCATCGACATAGTTTCTTCAGCATGGCGAACAAGGCTTTGAGATATGGTGCTTTATTTTGGGATGAATTTTCTTTTGCCAAATTCACTGTGACAGTTAGATCGTGAATTTATTGGCGGTTTAGATCAGATGGTGCTTTTCTTTTCTCATTTCTTAATTATGTTAAGTGGATGCATTTTGAAACGGAGGATTTGAAATTCATAGATAAGTAGCATATATAATTTTTTGAGGCTATATGAGGTTTGGACTTTATGGATCACCAGGGAGATTCTAAAAATATTGACGTTCAATACTTATGTGTTTTTTAACTTCAAAATAGATATGGATTGGGCAATAGGAGAACATTTTGCAAGATTGTTGCTAAGTTGTCTCTTTCTTTGTTTATTTACGATTATAGCATGAATTTCCTCATGTATTAGTTTCTCAAGATGGGTCAAATTGATCAACAAAGTGGAACAGGGATCCGTGTTCCTTTATTGAATTGTTACATCAAGCTGTACGAAACACTTTTTGCATATAGGATTACTGCCAATACTGGATTGGCGATATTCTATTCATTCGGCGAATGATCATGCTATGCACCTTTCCTTATTGATCTTAATGATCTTGCCATTTAACCTTATGTGTATGTCTGAGGAGTAAGGTATGAATGCGTATCCTCTGTAAGTTGTGCTGTTTATGTTTCCATGGTTCCCACAAACAGCTGAAAGTGGTGGGTTACAATTTATTGTAGATGTTATCCTGCAATAAAAGCTTTGTATAGCTTGCAATTCCTGCGCTGCTCTACATGTTATAGGAAATTTTCACATGAATAGTACTCTGCACTGACCTTGACTTAGTGATCAACTACATAATAGTGCGCAAAGAAAAAATTTCTGGCACTGCCCCTGCAGGATGATTTGCCAGCTAGCATTAGAGCTCACTGTTAGGATAGTTAATGCTCTATAATCTTTGGAATAATTTCGAGTTGTCACGAAACCTGAAGAATGTTTCTCTTTAAAGCCTGCAATTCCTGTGCTGCTCAACATGGTATAGGAAATTTCACAAGAATAGTACTCTACACTGACCTTGACTTAGTGATGAACTACATGATAGTGTGAAAAGAAAAAATTTCTGGCACTGCCCCTGCACAGTTAATGCTCTATAATCTTTGGAATAATGTCGATTTGCAGGAAGGGATGAAGAGCAACACAATAATATTTATTTTCTTTCGAACTGAAAATTAGGGATATATTTCAAAAGCAACAATAAGAGCAGTGCGCAGTAGTGAGAATTCTGACAATTTGCTGCTTTTATTTCCTCTTGGCCCAATCAGGTAGTGAAGAATCATCAATCAAGTTAGATGTTTAAGCCCTGTAAATTCTGACAAAATTTGCCACCTCATATATCATCTCGGGTAAATCAGATAGTGAAGAATTGGTTTTAATAGTGCTCCTTACAAGCGTTGTTTCTATGTACTATTATTTTAAAAAAATCAAGTTATTAATAACTGGACGAAACCAAGATTCACGATCATCTGTTGAGTTCCGAAATGAATAGTTGGTAACTTATCAGGGGGATAAACATGGGATGATTCTTGGCAGAGATTTATTTCCCAATGCTATTCAGCCCCTGTTTGATGGGCATTATTTGGCAAAAACTTTGTTTTGGATAGTGATTTTTTGGAAAAATGAGTGGTTAAAATGTAGGAAAAAAATTTGGATTTACACGCAAAATATTTTATTAAATAAATGTATGGTTGAAAATGAGTATATAGAATAAAGAGTTTTGAAATAATAGTTGTCAAACAGGGGCTCAATTACTCATGTATGAACTTATTTTATTCACTTTGTTTTGATCCTTTTGAGTTTTTCCATTTTCAAATATTATATTGGCAATGAATCTTTATATTTTTGTCCTTGGCGAAGTGTAAACCGTGGGGGACTTGTTCTGGTATCCTCTCTTTTCATTTTATTTCTCTGTGCGTATGCATTGTAATAGGTTGACATGATTATAGTCCCTGCAACTACTGGACAAATGGGTGTTTTGCCTGGTCATGTTGCCACAATTGCAGAGCTGAAGCCTGGTGTTTTATCAGTTCACGACGGTAATGAGGTGACAAAATATTTTCTGAGCAGTGGGTTTGCATTCGTCCATGCAAATTCAGTTGCAGATATAATAGCAGTCGAGGCCACGCCTCTTGACCAAATCGACCCAACCCTCGTTCAGAAGGGACTTGCAGAATTCACCCAAAAACTCAGCTCAGCATCAAGTGATGAGGAGAAAGCCGAAGCACAAATTGGTGTTGATGTACACAGTGCCCTCAATGCCGCTCTTACAGGATAAGGTTAGGGGAGAGGCAAGTCAGCAACTTTTTCTAGCATTGTTCTTTTTTGTTTGCTTGAGTTGAGTCGATCTTCTTTAGTTGCTTTGCAAGAGTTGGTTTTCTGTGCGTTCCTCAAACAAATATCTTGGAATCGTGAGATTGACGACTTTCATGAATAAATACTAAGACCAATTTGTCACGTTTGATTTTCTTGTGCTAGATGCCAAAACATTTGTTCTAAATTCTGGAATTATAGATCGTTATGTGAACATCTTTACATTTGAGCCACGATGCTTGAAGGATCAAATTCTTGTATGGTTCTACTCTTGCATCTTGGATTTCTTGAGTTTTTACCTAACAAAAAAAAATTTAAAATTTAGATCTGGCCATCAACAAATTTCTACGTTTTGGTGGCATTCGATGTATAGCCCTAGTCTGAAGAAAATTGTGCGATGGAAATGTTATTTCATTTTATGTTGAACTCTTCCGACTTATATCAACCGTCTCAAGTCCATCATTGAAAGTATGGTATTAATTTTTATTTTTTTTAATTGCAATACAGGAACTTGAGCAAGAATGCTCCTCGAGACCTTTTAGAGCTCAACACAATTCTACTGCTTAGGAGCCGTGTGAGATGAGTAAAGTGTAAAGCGAAACAAGAGTTAAGTCAAAATTGGAGTCTTTCTAAGACATGACTAGTAACGAACTAAAGGAATGGTTATCGACATAGCTACGTGATTCCTCTACCTAGCCTAGCCGTTCTACGTCGTGTCCTATAAATAATCAATCAATACTCTTAAAAGGGTATGAAATTTTTTTAAAAAAAAAAAACTGTCAAAACTCGATCAAGTTCATTTTTATCGGATAAAAGTGCCTACTTAAGTTGTATTTATTAGATAAAAGAGTTTATTTAAGTATTTGATTCTGAGCATCTTCTTTATTTTAAAGAGCAAAACTTTAAAATTATGTTCCAAGGGATTTTTTAAAAATTTGTTGAATTTAGACACTAATAAAATGGGATTTTATTTATGAAATAGAATTGTACAACTTTGGACAAATACTCACCAAAGACTACTATCAAATATTTTACTCACTCAAATGAAATTTTCTCACCCCACGAAAACACACACTGCCATGTGCTTGAAAATTAAGTATTAATATAAAAAATTATGTTGGAGTACTTGAAAATTTTTACTCTCTAAATTTATTAAGGGAAAATTTAATAAGTAAGAGTATAAGTATGGTCAATTTCAATAATAATAAAATAAGTTTCAACTTTCAAAATTCATATTTTTATTAATTTTTATTTATAATTTAATTAATTAAATATATTAAGGTCACATATCTATATAATTTGATCACAGATTGACAATTTAGTTAGTAATATATTATTTTCGATCACAAATCAAAATTTTTAAATGTCAAAAATTATTTTACGTCACAATTCAAAAAATTTATAGGTCACAACTCACAATTTGTTCATCGGTCACATATTCATAATTTAATTAGTCACATATTGTTTTTCGGTCACAAATCAAAATTTTTAAATGTCACAAATTTTTTTTACGATCACTATTCAAAAATTTTAAAGGTTACAATTTTTTCCTTGGTCACAGGTGAAAAATTTATAAATCACAATTTCTTTATCGCCCACAGATCACGAATATTATAAGTCACAACTTATAATTGGCACAAATTAACAAATTTTAAGTCATACGTTATTTTTTAGTTACAGTTCATTTTTTTTATTGGTCACAGATTAACCAATTTAATGGTCACAGCCAGTCAAAAATTTATGACCACCAGAAACGCCTGTGACCAGCACCTCATCACCGTCTAAATCACCGCCACAACCATCGTCGCCGCACCACACTACCGCGGCACCTCAGCCACAATTGCACTCATACCCACAATCACCACCACAAACTGCCACAACAATATCAACAACACACTAACAATATCCAAGAACACACCACTGCACCACCTCCACCACCACCAGATACCACCACCTCCAATAAGACACCATTACCGCCACCTCTACCATGACCAAATGCCGCCACTTCCAATAATACACCACTATCGCCCACTCCACCCCCACCAGATGTCGCCACTTCCAACAACACACCACTACGCCCACTCCACCACCACCTCCAACAACATACCACTAATTCCAACAGACGCCGTCTCTCTCTCCACCAAGCTCAGTCGTAGAGTTGCCCTTGCCACTCCCTACGTCGCCTCCCCTATGGACTCCGTGATAGAGTCCTCTATGGATGCTGCCATGGCCTCCCTTGGTACAATCGATATCATCACCGTCGCCGCTGCCACCACCAACGTCGTCACCGCCACCACCACATTGCCGCCTCCACACATGAAAGCCACCAGATCCACCATCATCGCCACCACCACCACCTCACAAACTGAAAATCACCCACTACAACCAAAAAATCCACAAAACCCTAATTCCAACATACGCCGTCTCTCTCTCCACCAAGCTCAGCCGTAAAGTTACCCTTGACACTTCCTGCGTCGCCTCCCCTATGGACACCGTGACAGAAATAGGTCTTAGTCCAGCGCTCGCTGTGACCTAATGAATCTGCACCGCTGTCTGTCACACACGCGACGTCGCCGGTCAAGCGACGTCACCAGTATAGGGAGGGCCGTATAGAGAGGGTGGGACGTCGATAGAGAGAGAGAGAGAGAGAGAGAGAGAGAGAGAGAGAGAGAGAGAAGAGGCCGAGAAGAATGAATTGTTTTAGGGTTGGTTATTTAATTAAATTTTATAATATTAATATTTTAAATAATTAATATTAAAAAAAAGGTTTGATTTTTGAACTATGGAACTTCCCACCTGATTTTAGAATGTTGAATTCTTAAGATAGGGGAGGGTGTAATTTCCACATTTATGAATGCTTTCTAAATCGTAGAATATGCTCTTTAAATATAGAGTCACTCTAAAATATTCTTACATTTTAAATGTCCAAACTTTTTCCGTATTTTGTTTCACAAGAATTACAAAGATTTTCACTCACACACTATTGTAAAAAATTAAATCAGATTTTATTTTTATTTATTATAAAAATGAAAAATCTGGCACTGCCAGCCCAATCACATGATGTGACTAGGACAATATAAACTTGCCAAATTGAGGGAGATAGGGAAAGGGATCGAACCTCCACCTTCTACGTGGGAAGTTCCGATCGGTGTTACCTGACCCAAGCTAGACGTTACCCAATCTATGGGGGAATTTTTTTTAATAATTATTAGCGAAGATTTTAACAAGGATATGGTGAATACCTTGAATTTCATGTAATACTTATTAATATAGTAACTCGAGCAATTACATAACAGTTATTATTTTTAGATTTAAGCCACTTAACAAATATATGTACTAGTTTCTTATATTAATAAGACGTCCAATCTAAACAATCTCCAATATAAATATATGTAGGCGTGGACCCGTCAACTGTCCAGTGGGTACAATTGCACCCTTAATTTTTGACATTTACAAAGTAGCTTACATAATTTTAAGTTTTTAACCCATAATTTTTGCATAATTCTATCTCATCCCCGTTAAATTATGTTCTGTCCGTCCCTGAATGTATGTATTTGTAATTTTGGAAAACTTAGCCTAGACCAATGAGAAGATATATATATATATATATATATATATATATATATTGACTACAAAGGGTCTTTTCGAGCCATTTAATATAACCGCACTTAAATAATTTTTTAATTAAAATGTCACTTTCTAATTAAGAAAAGTCAGCTAATAGTAATACGCTAAGGTTGCATTAAGAAGAAATGAATACGCAATTTCATGGTACCAGGTCAAAGGAATTTTCTTTCTTACGTTTGTTTTCTTTTCTTTTCAAAAGTGTAATTTACCTCCTTCGTGTACACAATTTTCAAGTGGGATCCACTCCATATGAATGTGTGGATACCATTATGTACAAAAAATTGTGTACACCTAGCACAACCTTTTATAGAATGATTGTCTAATTCATAATTAGTAATTTACACTCAAATGAAAATCGATTTAATCTTTTTATTTAATTTGATTACGTAAAACAATTTTATTATTCTTTGTTTTGAGACTATGCACGTTCTCTAGTTAAAAACAATCATACATTTTTATCCCCACTATTATAAATCAAAAAAGCATTCGTCTTTTCGTAACCATATTAATAAAATGGAATTAAACTCAAACATGTTTGATCAATTTTTAAAATAATTAAAAATTACTTTATTAACAGACAAAGAAGCTTCATTATGATAAATACCTAAAATGAATGTAAGTATAGAATCAACCAAATATACATCACAAGGATAAAGTAATGTTCTTTTCAAATGAATTTTGCTACTTGGACAACTCCGATTGACAATATTGGTTGACAATCTTCTCACATGAAAGGGGGCCCACGATTTTTTTATTCATCGTGGACCCTCCTCCTATGTGAGTGATTGTCAACCAATATTATACAAGTAGCATGATTCTTTTCAAATTTAGGTAGTGAACTTCTTTTCCCGAACACCAAACAAAGAGTCCAAACAAGGCCTAATCTTTCGAAGTTAAGCTACTACTTCTTCGTTGATGAGTCTATTAAGCGCTAAAGGATAGAAGTGCTTAATTCCCTCAATAACCTACTTAGAATGGCTTTCCACACCGACAAAGAAAAAGTTACTTTTAAGTTTTTATTTGTAAAATGAAATTTGAAAAATAATTTCAAGTGGAACTTATTTTTCGATAATGTAAGTCTTAAATTTAATTTTTAGATCAATAACTTTTTGGTGTAACTTGTAGAGTTCCAATACAAGATACCATCTTCAACTTGTTTTAATTTGATTACTGCTTAACTTTCATTTTTATTTTAGTTTGACCATTCCATATGTAACCTCAATAAAGCTGGTCAGACAGAGAATTTTGACAAGTTTTGGATCCAGGTGCTAGTTGTTTTTTTTTTTTTTTTTTTTTTTAAAGTATTCAATCGTCTCTCGACACGTATACCTGTTTTTAAATCTTGTCAACGATTCCTATTTTTGTAGCACAACTGATGTAACCTTTACCAAAATTAATTAAATAAGAAAACAAAAGTCTTTGTTCAATATGTCTAGAATGTATTTTGCAAGGGATTGTCAGTTTAGTGTGTTTTATTTGTATAATTTTTCGGTGGGAAAATTCTGAAATTTTGGATCTTTTTGTGCTCGTTTAACTTTGTTTTAAATGAAAATTGTCCATTGAAGTAAAAAAAAAAAATATATATATATATATATATACATATATATTTAAGTGACAAGAGTTAGTGCCAAGGTCGGTTTAATGCCTGTTACTTGGATTTATGCAACTGTAACCATATACTGCATTTCATAGATATACTTTATGTATGGATAGTTATTGACATATCTAAGTTATGATTTGCACTGAGGATTGGTTCAGCAACCTGCTGTCCATTGTAGTTCTAGCGGAAATAAACCTTCCGCTACTTCACTTTGTGCAAAGACGAAGTTGAGTGCCTCAAATGACTGACATTATGTCACAATAAACTCGATTTTTGGTACACAAAATTGTGGTTGAAAAAATTCAAGAGGACCAGGAGATTCAGAGGAATATGGAGTCGGAAGCAAATATTGCAGATATGGATACAGATGATGATGTGAATGAGGCGGAGGAATATGAGGATTGGGAGGGTAGGGAGATTGCGAGGATCAAGAGGAAGAATCCAAAACCATTTGGAAAATCCAAGCAAAAGTGGAGGTTCCTGCAGAAATACTACCATAAGGGTGCTTTCTTCCTGTCAGATCCTGCTGGAACTTCCAAAGCTGATAATATTTACACTCGTGATTTCTCTGCTCCAACTGGAGAGGTTAAGATGGACTCTTGCTCGTGGTAACGCAGGTTAAGCGCTTTGGTCGTAGGACAAAATGGACTCATCTTGTGAAGGAGGACACAACTGATTGGAATAACTCGTAAGTACGATTTGGATTAGGAATTTTTGGAAGTACATAGATGAAATATAGTATGTTCACAGTAGTAAATGCTATTGAATTTTGGACATCAGATGTGCTGTCAGTTTATTGTATTGTTTGCTCTATAAACAACTCAATCTTGTTTTTGAAATCAACAACAGAAACAGGTCAAATATTTATTAAAGATAACTAAGAGCAATTCTAATGTAAATAATATACTGAATTCTACTTTCCAGAGTAAGTAATACAACGGTAAAAACCTTCCCTTCTATCCAATATTTTTTTTGTTACGGTCATCCATTTTTGCTAATTTAGAAAAGAATGAAGTTAAGTTGTCCACAAAGGAAATTAAGGCAAGGAGGAAGCTTGAAAACAAGGCAACATATGAAATACAATGCGAAGCATGTTATCAAGCAAGAATTTCATGGCTTCAGTTCAAGTAAAGTTGCTCAAGCCGCACTGCTGGAATAGCTCTTTCTGAATCATATATACTTACATGCACTTACTCCTCGTTCTCTCTGTATTTTTTTTTAGTTGGTGGTGGGGTGGGGAGTTGGGACTGGAATTGACCATTATGCACGTCCTAAGCATTTGATTATTGTAGATTTGTCGATTGTTTGCTGCACCTACTATAGATAGAGAACTTGTGTTCGTCTTTCTCAGAAAATTTAGTACATAATATTGGATAAAACTTAATGGTGTAATAAACATGGTTTTAGTTTCTTTTCCTTTGTATCAAACGTGTAACGAGTGTTTAAACAAACTACTACAAAAGTTTGCTTGGTTAAATACCTTTTGTCAGTTTAAGTGGGACAATTGTTTCTGGAAGACTCTTGTGATTGGTTGTTGCCATCCCAGTTTGAATTACTCCATAGTTTTGCTTATTTGAGCACCTTTGTTAGTTTTAGTTGGACCTTCATCACTGAGAGACTGTAGTGGTTTGTTTTTGTGATCACATTCTTGATATTAGTCATGTAATCCAAATTTGAATAGTTGGTTATCATATCAATATCAGCTAATTACTGATTTTTTGCTATGCAGATGGACCTATAACAATGCTCTTTGGGCCTAATACAATGCAAAAATGTCTTGAATGAGTGCATCCATCGCCAAACCTAAAGGAAGCAAGAAACTGAAGGATTTGGAGATGCGCTAAACTTTATAACTTCCAAAGGGTCGAGCTAATGTAGAACCAAACGTTAATAGAAGATTCTATCTGTTCATTTCCAATTTAGACTTTTAATGCCCGTTGTATTATATGTTAGTGGAGATGCTATTTTATCCTATGTACTGCATTTCATAGGTATACTTTATGTACGAGTTTATTGTGTATTTTTTTACTTGCTTCATGCAGACGGTTATTGACTTGTGTAAGTTAATATAAGGAATTAAACTAAAATTTGAAAAGGAAACAAAATCATAATCTAAAAGAAAGAAAGAAAATTCTAATTCTAATCAAGAAAGGGGGAAAAAATAATTCCTAAGTTAATATAAGGAATTAAACTAAAATTTGAAAAGGAAACAAAATCATAATCTAAAAGAAAGAAAGAAAATTCTAATTCTAATCAAGAAAGGGGGAAAAAAATAATTCCTATTCTCAATTTTTTAATATATATTTTTTTGTTAACAAAAGAAGTTTATTTACTGTAAAAAAAATCAATTATGATAATATTTTTATTATCCTTTTCGACAAGACACTTTATTATCTTCACCTACATCCGCCGCCACTCGCGCAGCCGCCGCTCCAGCAGGTATCTTCGGCAGCTGAATGGTCTTCCCAAACGGCTTTATCTTTGGGTCCTTCGCTTCAAACATTTTTAAATCATATTTTTCGAAAATCAAGAAACCCATATGCCATATCTTTACTTAAAAACAGAGCAAAACAAGAAAACAAACACAAAAATAAGCCAAGAAATTCTGGGATTAGGATATCTGAAGGTTTCAAATCAAGATAACAATGACATATCAATTCATTTAGACAAAACAACATACATTTACCCTGTACAGACCTTCGATTTCTGAATCGGGTTCTTCTGCTTCAATGGAATGGCTGAATGGTTTGGGCATTTTGCAAAGGGCAACAGGATAATGGAGGCTAAATATACGGTTAAGGTTGAAAAAAGGGTCGGATTGTTGTGATTTGTTTCCTCTTGTTGTGATTTGTGAAAGAGTGAAGGGAAAGGAAGAAGAAGCCGCCTAACTTCCTAAGGAAACGAGGCAGTCGCATGGTCGTCGGTCCGGTTGGAGTTGGAGGAGTCGCGGCGTCAGCGTGACGGCGTCGAGGTCGAGCAGAGCTGTGACGGAGGTAAGAATGAAAATAGATTTTCCCTTTTCTTCCTATAAGAATTCAAAAAAAATAAAAACAAAATTAAAAACTTTGGGCCAAAAATAGGCCCCCTTGGGTTTTAGGCCTGAGGCGCTACAGGACCGGCCCTTGGCTTATGCTCTCTCTATATATATTCTTAATTATCAGAAAAAACCTGCTGTCCATTGTAGTTCTAGCGGAAATAAACCTTCCGCTACTTCACTTTGTGCAAAGACGAAGTTGAGTGCCTCAAATGACTGACATTATGTCACAATAAACTCGATTTTTTGGTACACAAAATTGTGGTTGAAAAAATTCAAGAGGACCAGGAGATTCAGAGGAATATGGAGTCGGAAGCAAATATTGCAGACAGGGCCGGTTTTGGGCCGAGGCGGACGAGGCTTGGGCCTCGGGCCCAAAACTGAAGGGGCCTATTTTTTGCCTTTTTTTTTTTGGGGTCCCAGATAGCCCGAAATTTTTTTTCATACAAGCCAACCCAAATATCAAATCCCTAATTCCCAATCCCAATCGTCTCCCTCTCCGTCTCAGTCATCTGGGTGCTCTGTGCCTCTGCAGTTTGCTCTGGACCTCTGGTCTACTGGAGTCGTGGTCCTCGTGGTCGTGGACTACTGTCTACTGGAGAGTGGACTGGAGACTTCTGCCTTCTGGACCTGGTACACATTTTTATCCTGTTGGAACTATTGCTTTGCTACCTGCAACTTGCAAGAGATTCCCATTGAAACAGCAAACAGGTGAGGTGAATTCAGAGCCGGTTCATTGCTTTATCTTATTAAAAATTATTTATTGAACCCTTTTTATCTAAGTTTTAATGATATAAAAGTTGAGGAATTAATTAGTTTATAATATGTTTTTATTACTCGTCTATCATATCATGTGCATTAAAGTCTAAAGATGACATGTTGAAAATTCTAAAAATTCAAAATGTGGAGCATGACTCAAACACAACCGAAAAAATATATTGGATCGCAATTAAAATGGGTGAGACGGGAAAAGAATTTTAATGTGGTAGACTGGCAGTAAGCATCTTTTTCTTTAGACTGAAAAATTTCATCAGCCTAATAATAATAATGAAAATAAATATTTTTTTCTGACTGACATGTAGAATTTATAGTTTTTATGTTAAATTGAGATGAAAGTCTAACTCATGACTCACTCTAGATTTAGTAATCACAATTAGATAGAAAGTTAACTACAGGGAAGTAAATGAATCAATAGTCAAACACATAATAAGAGTTTCAACATTTGATCCCTTAAGATTCATAGGAATTCTGTACTTCAATAATCCTTAGTCCAAGAAATCAGGATAAGTATGGTAACCTATATTCCACTATCATCCCTCAGCTATGATTTATCTATATAATATGCATGCTCAGAAGTCCCTATAAGAAAAAAAAAATTGCGGTCAATTTTGAAGTCATAATAAGCTAACCTTCCACCTTATTATTACACTAAATTGAGTAAAGAACACTATTAACTCCTTTAGATTCCACAAGATATTTTATATCGCTCTCATCTCATGATAAGGTACAAACTGAGTTGTAATTTCAAAAATTAATAGGCTAAAAGATAAATTTTCAAAATCATAAGGGACAAGTAGAAAATATTAATATATGATGGATACCAAAGAGGTTAAGTGGCTAACAAAGAGATTGAACCAAACAATATCTATAGCAGCATTTAAAAACAGTAAAGAGTAAGCAAATCAGAAGAGGGTAGGGGTAGGGTAGCTGCACTTAGAAACTTGTAACAAAATAAAGAATTCAACTTAACATGAATTTCTAATTATAAAAAAATGTTTTTTTATGTTTCCATTTATTCAGGTCTCCAGCCATACATCACATTTTTTCTTGGACCGACTGGATAAATAAAAGAGAATAAAAAATCAATCGATCATTCACAATTAAATAGCAAGTTTCCAAAAATATGCCGTGTTACTTTTTGTATCGTAGAAGTTATGATCTACCTCGTTAGTTAAA
Source organism: Osmanthus fragrans (assembly GCA_019395295.1). NCBI lineage: Eukaryota > Viridiplantae > Streptophyta > Magnoliopsida > Lamiales > Oleaceae > Osmanthus > Osmanthus fragrans. The sequence continues at coordinate 8,738,963 of CM033353.1, forward strand.
TAAGTTGAATCCCAATTTCTTGTTTTTTCTGATCTGGATTGGATCGCAATTCGCAAGTATCTCTATTTGTTTGTTTGTTCCTCTGGAGAGAAAGAAAGAAAGAAAGAGTGGGGTTGACAGTTGGCTTTGGGGTTCAGTAGAAGATCAATCATAAGGGGAAATAATGGGATAGCATAGCATATATATTGAAGTTGGTTCCCTAGAAATTCGTAGAGTCTGAGCTACAATTGTATTTATTATTCCATTAAAGTAACGGATTCAATGACATAAAGAGCAGAAGAAAGTATTACGTATATGATCTGTAATAAGACATAAGTATCTATTACAGAATATGGATAGTTTGATCGAAAAAATATTCAATATTTTAAATTCTTCTAACCTTTAGCTGTTCGTACGAGGTGAAATAAGGGTCTCCTCCATCGCCGTGCAGATGTATTTTTTGTCTCGTAAATCTGAAATTAGCAGCAGTCTTTTTTGGCACTGAATCTCCATCTTTGTAAATATCTACTCGTTCTATTCCACTAATTATCGTATGAAGGATGATCGTACGATCCTCAAACAAATACTTAGTATTTGGGTTAACAGGAAACTTAGTATTACGCTTGATGACAAGAAACGGTGCTTCCGACTAAACGATTTCATAACGCCATATTCTTCTATCACCCATAGATCAAACGATTCATTCGACTGGTGGCGGTACAGATAAAGCTTTCCCCCTAATACAGATACCTCAAAATCAAATATAGTTTGTCGTTTTGAAGTACTTATTGGTGGTGATATTTCAAACTCTTTATATATTTCTTTCTTTGTTTCGAATGAAACAATCACAAGACGTCTATCCAAATATCCGCTTGTCTCTACAAGCCAATAGAATGCTCCGTTGAAGAAGATATAACTATCCGAGGGGCAGAATTAATGCATGGGAAACCCTGAATTTTTCTCCAGGAGGAATCCCTTTTCAGTGAACATAATTGCAACTCATTTACTACATTACCAGATCTGGGAATACTCAGGACTTTGTAGTCACCTGAGGATGAGTCGTAACCTAATCCATACCCGAATCTGTCGTGGGTACTGCCACTGGGACAATCTGGAAATCTCTTCAATTCTCTGGTTGAAGGGTTCCATATGCAGACATTGCCTGCACTATCTTTAATGCAAAGCAATCCATCACAAGAATTGTAAACTTTACATTCTGCTCCTGTAACGTGATTATCAAGTTCAATCATGTCCTGATGAACGAGTTCATTGGATAATAAAGATGAAAGGGAGCATGAAACAAAACGCTTTGGTCGTGTATCTTTATCATGAATAATCGCCCTTGTCGAGTTGTACTTTGCATATTGATCGAGATGTTTCCTTTTGAAGTTGGAATCTAGAGAAATCAAAGAGTAGAAAGATTTCGAAACACATTTAAAACGCATAAGAGATTTTATTGAAAGTCGGGAGAGTATTTCCATGGTGATATCCCATGGTAAGTTGGCCGCCATTGTTAGGGGTGATGAACACGAGTTGCAGGTTTTGTTTCTTCTGATAATTAAGAATATATATAGAGAGAGCTGAAGCCATTTGCAGATATGGATACAGATGATGATGTGAATGAGGCGGAGGAATATGAGGATTGGGAGGGTAGGGAGATTGCGAGGATCAAGAGGAAGAATCCAAAACCATTTGGAAAGTCCAAGCAAAAGTGGAGGTTCCTGCAGAAATACTACCATAAGGGTGCTTTCTTCCTGTCAGATCCTGCTGGAACTTCCAAAGCTGATAATATTTACACTCGTGATTTCTCTGCTCCAACTGGAGAGGTTAAGATGGACAAGACCATATTGCTCGTGGTAATGCAGGTTAAGCGCTTTGGTCGTAGGACAAAATGGACTCATCTTGTGAAGGAGGACACAACTGATTGGAATAACTCGTAAGTACGATTTGGATTAGGAATTTTTGGAAGTACATAGATGAAATATAGTATGTTCACAGTAGTAAATGCTATTGAATTTTGGACATCAGATGTGCTGTCAGTTTATTGTATTGTTTGCTCTATAAACAACTCAATCTTGTTTTTGAAATTAACAACAGAAACAGGTCAAATATTTATTAAAGATAACTAAGAGCAATTCTAATGTAAATAATATACTGAATTCTACTTTCCAGAGTAAGTAATACAACGGTAAAAACCTTCCCTTCTATCCAATATTTTTTTTGCTACGGTCATCCATTTTTGCTAATTTAGAAAAGAATGAAGTTAAGTTGTCCACAAAGGAAATTAAGGCAAGGAGGAAGCTTGAAAACAAGGCAACATATGAAATACAATGCGAAGCATGTTATCAAGCAAGAATTTCATGGCTTCAGTTCAAGTAAAGTTGCTCAAGCCGCACTGCTGGAATAGCTCTTTCTGAATCATATATACTTACATGCACTTACTCCTCGTTCTCTCTGTATTTTTTTTTAGTTGGTGGTGGGGTGGGAAGTAGGGACTGGAATTGACCATTATGCACGTCCTAAGCATTTGATTATTGTAGATTTGTCAATTGTTTGCTGCACCTACTATAGATAGAGAACTCGTGTTCGTCTTTCTCAGAATATTTAGTACATAATATTGGATAAAACTTAATGGTGTAATAAACATGGTTTTAGTTTCCTTTCCTCTGTATCAAACGTGTAACGAGTGTTTAAACAAACTACTACAAAAGTTTGCTTGGTTAAATACCTTTTGTCAGTTTAAGTGGGACAATTTTTTTCTAGAAGACTCTTGTGATTAGTTGTTGCTATCCCAGTTTGAATTACTCCATAGTTTTGCTTATTGGAGCACCTTTGTTAGTTTTAGTTGGACGTTCATCACTGAGAGACTGTAGTGGTTTGTTTTTGTGATCACATTCTTGATATTGGTCATGTAATCCAAATTTGAATAGTTGGTTATCATATCAATATCAGCTAATTACTGATTTTTGCTATGCAGATGGACCTATAACAATGCTCTTTGGGCCTAATACAATGCAAAAATGTCTTGAATGAGTGCATCCATCGCCAAACCTAAAGGAAGCAAGAAACTGAAGGATTTGGAGATGCGCTAAACTTTATAACTTTATCCCTGCGGCTTCAGCTCTCTATATATATATTCTTAATTATCAGAAGAAACCAAACCTGCAACTCGTGTTCATCACCCCTAACAATGGCGGCCAACTTACCATGGGATATCACCATGGAAATACTCTCCCGACTTCCAGTAAAATCTCTTATGCGTTTTAAATGTGTTTCGAAATCTTTCTACTCTTTGATTTCTCTAGATTCCAACTTCAAAAGGAAACATCTCGATCAATATGCAAAGTACAACTCGACAAGGGCGATTATTCATGATAAACATACACGACCAAAGCGTTTTGTTTCATGCTCCCTTTCATCTTTATTATCCAATGAACTCGTTCATCAGGACATGATTGAACTTGATAATCACGTTACAGGAGCAGAATGTGAAGTTTACAATTCTTGTGATGGATTGCTTTGCATTAAAGATAGTGCAGGCAATGTCTGCATATGGAACCCTTCAACCAGAGAATTGAAGAGATTTCCAGATTGTCCCAGGGGCAGTACCCACGACAGATTCGGGTATGGATTAGGTTACGACTCATCCTCAGGTGACTACAAAGTCCTGAGTATTCCCAGATCTGGTAATGTAGTAAATGAGTTGCAATTATGTTCACTGAAAAGGGATTCCTCCTGGAGAAAAATTCAGGGTTTCCCATGCATTAAATTCTGCTCCTCGGATAGTTATATCTTCTTCAACGGAGCATTCTATTGGCTTGCAGAGACAGGCGGATATTTGAATAGACGTCTTGTGATTGTTTCATTCGAAATAAAGAAAGAAATATATAAAGAGTTTGAAATATCACCACCAATAAGTACTTCAAGACGACAAACTATATATGATTTTGAGGTATCTGTATTAGGGGGAAAGCTTTATCTGTACCGCCACCAGTCGAATGAATCGTTTGATCTATGGGTGATAGAAGAATATGGCGTTATGAAATCTGTCAAGAAAATACTGAGTATTTGGGTTAACAGGAAACTTAGTATTACGCTTGTTGACAAGAAACGGTGCTTCCGACTAAACTATTTTAGGCCCTTTTATGTGTATTTCAAGCCATTGTATTTGTTTGAGGATCGTACGATCATGCTTCATACGATAATTAGTGGAATAGAACGAGTAGATATTTACAAAGATGGAGATTCAGTGCCAAAAAAGACTGCTGCTAATTTCAGATATACGAGACAGAAAAAATACATCTGCACGGAGATGGAGGAGACCCTTATTTCACCTCATACGAACAGCTAAAGGTTAGAAGAATTTTAAATATTGAATATTTTTTCGATCAAACTTATTAAAGATACTTATGTCTTATTAAAGATGATATACGTAACAATTCTTTCTGCTCTTTATGTCATTGAATCCGTTACTTTAATGAAATAATAAATCCGATAGTAGCTCAGACTCTAGGAAATTCTAGGGAAACAACTTCAATATATATGCTATGCTATCCCATTATTTCCCCTTATGACTGATCTTCAAACTGTTGGGTTTAGATTTTTCTTCTTTTATAACATTTGGAAAGAAATTTACAATTATATCGTGCTGCTTTTTATGCACTCGAGTGATGCGTGTAACATAGAGTAACAATAAACATCTATCTGACATAATGCTAACTCATCAAGTTCACCTCCTATGTCAAACTTGCACTTCCACTTTGTTGATCAGTTCCTTCATCACATTTTCTGGGCCAATTTCTCTTTCATCACATTCAATTTTTGGTTGCAGCTAATAGACAATCAGTTATGTCTAAAGTAGCTATAATTTTGCTAACACATCTCCAGATCCAAAGGAGCATGGCGTCTAGTAGCAGAGTAAACTATTCGAACGGTTCTGGAGAATAACTGTAAAGTCCCGAAAATTTTCATAAATAAAATTAATAATTTTATATGCTACATTTTTATTATTTTGGAAAATTAGGGACTAAAGTGATATATTTAAAATTCAATTTTATTTGGGTCAAATATTTTAAATATTGATAAGGTAATGATAAATATGTCAATATTAGGCTCGTTGAATATATTGTAATTAATCATACATATTTTTGGCTAAGTTTAAAGAAAATTAGAAGTGACCTAGTTCGAGTTTTTGGTCAGGCTTTGGGTTTGTTTTCCAATGGTCACTAGTTCGAGTCATCTCAGAGCCACTGAGGTAGGAATTCGAGGTGCAAATGATTTGTCCCGTTTAATTTTATTACTTCTTGTTAATAAATTTTATATTGATGACTTTACATGATATGATATATGACAATGGCCACCCAGTATAAATGATATGATATGAGCTTTTATCGAATTTTTTTAGAGATATGATATGGTTGTATGAATTTTTTTGAGAAGAACTGATATTGTTATTCGGGATTGTACCATATTTCATGTCCTACTAAATATTTTCCAAGCACTCACTCTTTTCCTACCTCTCACAGATTAGATCGGGTCGTTGGTTGGTAGGCGATGAAGTGCAGTCGTGGTGCCAAAAATATTTGAAATTAAATAATCAAATTTAGTATAACATGACGAGACTTTTTTTAATCTCAGCATTTTCTTTAATATTATTATTATATCTGCTTTTAATTAGGTACAAGAAATATGATTTGTTTGATTATGTGTTATTTTACATTTGTGGGATACAAAAATTTATTTACAATCAATTTTGTAGAATAAAACGTAATATATGCACGTGTGATTTTATTGTATTAATCATATTTTTATCACATCAGCTAAACTTGTATGATTATGTCCTCTCTCACGCACACGAGGCACCACTACATGCATATCCAGTGCATATGAAAATGGGCAGTCAATAAAGCTGAATTAGTATTTGAGGGTGCCATCATGACAACTTGATTAATAAATTGTTTTATAGAACTTTTCATAATATTGAACTGATCGATTATTTTAAGTGGAAACTTTCCAACAGTATGAAATTATAAAATTCACTTGCCAATAATCCAACTTTAATTGGGATTTAAAGAATAGGCGAGTTAAAGGAGTAACAATTCATGTTTATTTTTATTGTTAAAATTTGGTCGTTACAATAACGCAGGCCCTGCTACACGGAATAGCCTGCAGTACAATTTGCTCATCTACAATCTTTTCTATTACAAGACCTAGTCTCAACAGGTTTTTTATGGCCTTTGCAAACCACATTTCAACCTGTGTACAACTTCATAAGTTTTTGATCAACAAAGACGTGAAAAATCAGAGAAACTGATTGTTAGATTACCTTTACTTGGAAGATATAGTAAATAAATCTCTTGCATTCGCCTCCGATAGTTCTGATGTCAGTCACCTGCATTTAAGCAATAACTGATAAATAGGAAATTTTACATGCATATTTCTTGATAGTTTTGCAGAGAAGCAATCTGAATTACAATTATATTTCTTGTCAGCAACTTTTGGGGTTGTTTAATATTGATGGATCGATTTTAACCATTTCATCTGAAAATCAATTGGTGTCTAGTGAGGGAATGCTAAACCTTTTAAGGCATTCGATTACCCTTATTTGAATGACCCAATCCCTTGGCTCAATAACTACGCTATTGCTCCCGACTATCCCAACATGACACTCTCATGACGTAAACCCATGACCGTGACTCTCACTCTTAACTCTGATAGCACTTGTTCCATTGGATTTTAACTATCTCATCAAAAAACCAATTGGTGTCCAATAATGTGAAGAGTGATTGCTAAATCAGTTTCCAGGTCATCCTCAGCTCCACATCAGCATTCTTTCCAACTGATTTCCTTGCTGGCGATTCTTCTATTTTTATATAATACTAGCACTAATTTTCTGTTGTATTTCTATTCCAACATTTTCCTTAAATCCAGGAGCTAACAACCTCCTTAGTCTCTAGAATATTCTTTTGTAAGTATATATACCACATTCATAATGAAGGAAACTATTGCAAGCTAAATTATCTTTTCCATTTCTTATTTTTCAACTAATAAGGTAAGGCTAAACCTTTTATAGCATTTGATCACCAACATATAAGTAATCCAATCATTAGGCATAAGAGCAGCATTGTTGCTCCTCAACAGATGATATATTGGAGGAAATAAATATCATTTAAGAGAAATTAATTGTTACATAGTCTACTAAATACAAAAGAGAATCCACATTGATGAAGAAAAATGAGAAAGAAAGCACTTTTTAAAATGAAATGAGCATGGCGCTGTCTAGCCTTTAATAAGTAGATTTGAGATTTTTCTATTCGAGTAAAATTTCTGAGAATGCAAACAGCCAGGAAGCCAGGCAGAACAAAATTATCGTCTAAAGCTAACCAATAAGCTTGATTCTCACTTATAAGGTTGACGGAACAGTACTCCCAGATAAATAAAAATAATGATGAAAATAAAAGGTTCTCTCGGGAGTTGGCCTAACCCCTCTCCTAGTACTAATTTTCTTTTGTTATTAAAAAATGTGCAACAGTGTGGTCGATTTATTCAAAAGAATGATAGAAAATAAAAGCTAACCTGACTACTCTCTGCTTTAAGTAGTGTTGCATAAGTCAAAATGGCTTCCTTGTACTGCATAAAACGTCAACAGGAAAACGCTCTCCTAAGCCTCACTTTCACTCCATAACAGAATTCTGTTGATGTGTATTCTTCTCAATTCTTTCAGGCTCTTCTAGGATTGGAGGCCTATCAAAATCATAGAGGGCAAGATAAATATTCGTGAAGGATAATAAGGGCAGATGCCCTCTCAGAGTAGACTATATGGAGATATTTAGTATAGTAATTAAACCCATAACCATTTGCCTTGTCCCAAGTCTTGCTCTTGCTTAAAACTGGTTTATTCGTCAACTCGATGTCAACAACGTCTTTCTCCATTGCACGTTGAATGGTGATGTCTATATAGCTTGACCTCGGCCCATGTTTGTCATTTGCATAAGGCCCAATTCATCGAACATGTCAATGATCACTCTAATTTTGCTTCTAGTGCAGTAATGAGAATATATAGGAGGTTTCACTGTGCAAGGGCGTGTAAGGCTATGGCCCAGAAAACACTTGAAGCCCAATTATTGGGCCTGTTATTTTTATGTCCAAGTCTAGTATTGGGTGGGGTGTGGGGGGGGGGGAGTAGACAGATATTTCATAAATAAGTCCACTTATTAAGCTTCTGTTTGGTGAAATTAAAACCTAAATTTTAATTTAAACCAAAGTTAACAATTAATTTTAATGTATTGAAAATAAAGTTTGATCAAACGAACAAAAAAAAAATGTAGAGATGATTATATTGAAAGTTAATAACGTTTTGTGCTAATTACCCAAAATAATAACATTACCTATATCTAGTACGAGGAAATTGCATAGAATGCCTACATTTCAATATCTACATTTTGAAATTTGTCCAATTTTTCAAACATTTGCAAAAATGTCAACTCTTCAATTTTTTGACGGCATTACCCTTTACCCTTTATAAACTTTTTTACATTGCATTGTTCTATTGTAATTTAATTTATTTAACAACTATTGAATAGACCTACACAAATATAGCCCCGTAGAGATTAAAATTAGATTTTAGTAGATTTTGATAAAAATTGATGAAATATATGATTAAAAAGTTATAAATTTCACAAAATATGTGATTAAAATAATTATAAACTTTAACTTCAATTAAAATTTTGGTTTTAATCCCTCTATTATTTCTTGTTTGAATCACTCACACTTTCCACAAAAGAGGTTTCGCTGTCTTCGAACTTTTTAGGGCATTTTTTTGAAGAGTTATGCTGCAAGTACACTCTTTTTAACATTAAGTTTGACACTCCTCTCAAATTAAGGGTATGAGGGTCCGCAATTAAAATAATCGCGGACCCCACCAACTGTGTCAACAGTGTCAGACTGTGTCTACCAAAGGAGTGTACACACAACCTTTTTTCTTTTTTGAAATGCAATCGACCCTTCATTTAATATCTCGAAGCCCCGATCAGTGCATTGTGCTACTCCAACCGTTTTTCGGAGTTATGTTCAGTATTTGCTATTGGAAGGAATGATAATCTAAGGTAATATCTCTAAGTTGTTTGTTCAATATTTGTTGGCTTTCTCTAAATTTTAGGGGTTTTGTGTTTGTATTCCTAGATGTGTGTGTGTGTGTTTTTTCTTTTCTTTTTTGGTTACAAGATGGAGGGACTAATTTCTGTTTTAGTTTTTTTATTCTTTGTTTTTTTTGGATTAATATACTTTGTGTAGAAGGTTAAGAACTTTTTTGGGATAATTAGTTGATGAAAGTTTATTTTTATTAATTTATTGTTGGGTTCCTCTAAAATTATGAGTTTCATGTTTGTAGATTCCTGTGTGGTTTTTCTAAAAGATGGAAAATTAGTTTTTGTTTAGTTTCTTTTCTATGGGAAATAATGTATCTTTACATAGAAGATGAAAATCGTGTACTGGTTAACTTACTTGTTGTTTTGTTGTGTGCCAACTAATTTCCAAAGTTGTTACTAGGGGCAAAAAAAAAAAGGGTGAGCATACGTAGTAAATACAATAGCTAATTTTTTGTGAATTTGTTTGAGACTTTTTTGTGAACAAGCAGTAAACATGTGTGTTGCACGTCTTATGTATCGAAGAATGATATGCATAATATTTTTTTTGAAGTAATTGATGTAATTGATATTGTTAAAGGAGAAAACATTGAGTTTAGTAAATGATTCAATCTCTCGTTCGTACGACATGCCCTAACGACCCGTACATCTAGAGCTAATAGTCACTACAAAATCTCATCTTCTAGATTGCTCCGTTTTAGTAGTCAATATGTATCCTCGTACTCCATGAGATCTCCATCAATTTTCAGGTAATTGAAAATTTTCATCGATCAATACATCATCTACACTGTAGATATGGTGATCATTTTGAAGATTATTTCTTCTCTAAATTATAGTTGTTTCTTTTATAAGAAATTTTTAAATTAAACACTATCTACATTATTAATTGTATATATAATTTTGTTATATTTATAAATTTTATATATTAATATTAATTGACTTAATAGTCTATGTCATTTTATGTTAATTATATATGTAGTATTGTAATTTTTATTTTGATTTTATATAAGTTTTTATTAATCATATACTGATAATTAGTAATAATAGTGTTTAGTGAAAATTAATTGACTTAATTTTAAAAAATAAATAATTTTAATTTTAATAATAATTGAATTTAGTTGAAATAAATTTAATTTTGAGGGTACTATTGACCATAGACATAAAAATTAACAATGATGCTACAAGTACACTCTTGTTGACATTGAGTTTGACACTCCACTCACAAGTGGAGTGGTGGAGCCCACAATTAAAATAATCATGGACCCCACACATGTGAGAGGAGTGTCAACAATCATGTCAAAATAGAGTGTACTTGAGGCTTAATTCAAAAATTAAAGGGTAAATTAGAAAATTAAAGATATAAGGATGAATGAGGGTATATTGGACATATAGCTAATTATGTAAGGGTAAATTTGGTAATCAAAAGTTTTTCCTCAATCCACACTGGTGAAATGAAAAATTAAAGATATAAGGATAAATGAGGGTATATTGGACATCTAGCTGAATATGTAAAGATAAATTTGGTAATCAAAAGTTTCTCCTCAATCCACACTTTTAATATATTGTAGATGTAGATAGATTTGTTTAAGATTAATTATTTGTATAAGTAGTAAATAATTGTGGTTAAACGCATGAATGTGTGTTGGGTTGGCTTGTAGAGCAAAAACTTGAATGTTAGGGTTGGTTGTTGAAATTCCCTAAAACGTTAGTTGTATTTTAAATACAATAGCTAATTTTCTATCTTGACAATTTATTAATGTCATTCTCTTCTATTGCTACCTTTTTTTCTTGACAGTTTTTAGTTAACCGTCGAGAAACGTAACGTCTTGACAATTTATTAATGTCATTCTCTTCTACTGCTACCTTTTTTTCTTGATAGTTATTAGTTAACCGTCGAAAAATGTAATGTCCCGAATTTCTAATTCAAATCATTACGAATGTTCACTTCATAACTTTAAAAGAAATTTATTCAAATAATTTGAAATATGAACTGAAGAAAAGCTTCAATATTTTCTAAACTAAACATCGCGACTCATAGGAAATTAATTATAAAGTCTCAAGACTCTGAAAAAAAAATATCTATTTAATTCGTGGTACGTTGTATTGATTATAGCGTGAAAGTTGTCTTGTTTTTTCACCTTCTTCGATATAAGATTCAATCTTTGTACAAATGCTGGGATTGTTTAAGTGAAAGGTCAAGAATTAATGTAGCAAATACTGAAGTCTCGTAATTACTAAGTGGTTAAGTATAGTTTGTGCAACATGAAGGATGAAATGTCAATTGCTAGAAAATATGAAATATAAACGTCAAGTGCAATTGCTGACCAAATGATGAAAGATAAAATGTCTGTTAGAAAATAGGCAAGATATATGGCCAAATTGGAAGTAGCAATCACAACACAAGAATACAAGAAATTGACAAAGGAGGGGAATCCACTAAAATATAAAAAAAATGATACAATGATTTTGTGTTCACGATATTGTCTAACTTTTTCCAATTTATTTCTATCACAATGAAGAGCCAACTATATATAGAATACATGTCAAAACCTAACAATAGTGTTATAGGTGGAAAGAGTATCTCAAAACATGTAGAATAAAGAAATAGATTTTGGGCCGGACAACACTAACGATCAAGTGCCAGCCTCCACTACAAAAAATAATTGATTTTGCGACAAAAAAAAAATATTGTCGCAAAAATTGAGATTTTGTTGTAAAAGTAATTTAGCAACAGCAAGATGCTTGTTGCGAGCATTTTCACGCTATATGAGCCACGGATAATATTCTGCGACAACTTTCACTCATTTAGCACAATAATAAACTCGCAACATTATTTGTTTGATGCAGAAAATACGGAATAACAACACGATATTTGTCACTGTAGTATCGTCGCAACTCATATTTGTCGCAAAAAATTGAAAGGGCGACAAGTCAGTTTTTCGCAACAATTATACCATTAAAGTTTTTGCGAGAAAAACATTTATTGAAAATATTATTTTAAAGGTATAACTTTTGTTATCGAATTTATTTTGCAACAACACATGCTCGTAACAATATTTATATTTAATAATAAGTCATGTTTGTAACGAAATATGTTTTTTAATGCATTTGATATGTTGCATAATATATTTTAAGATATTTAACATTTGTAATACAATTTATCATATAACAAGTAATGTTTGTAATTAAATTTGTTTCGCAACACAGAGAGTTTGTCGCGTCATCATTTGCGAGAAATTATGAATTCTGCCATATACTTCCTCCTCTCGAGTTTAGTTAGCTTGAGATGACATGGGAGTACATAGATCTTCTAACATATCATCATCTCATGATCATTTTCTGCTTTGCCCAATTAGATGTATTTCTTTCAGCACCCTCCGTATCATTCTCAAGTTCCACCCCATGAAAAATCCATCCCTCATAACTTGCAAAGATTCCAGGGTGATATAAATGAGATTCTACCACATCTAGAGACTAAGAATGCATTTAGTGAAAACAACAAACAATGTTAACCATAACAAAAAAAAATAATAATAATAATAATAATAAGCTACGGGAATGGATATTCTAAAAGTTAGATTCTTTAGAACATATTTAGTTTAGTGCCATTAGTTAACTAGCGTGTTCACTTCATAAAGGTATACTCATGAAACAAATTCTAATAGTCAACCTAAATACAACAGATAATTTAACAGATGAGGATCTTGTGATGAAGCTGAAAGCTACAAGGGTGGAAATAGTTGGTTCTCATGAAACTGGCCCCAACAAAATGCATCTGCATTATTTACTATAATAGGTCAGTTCTAGTATACATATTTTTCTTGTATACAAATTACTATACATTTTATTATTTTTTTAGAATTAGTACTTCCTTTGTCCAAGTAACAATTAATAACTCAAATAGGAAATCTGTTTGCAATTACTATAATAGGTCAGTTCCTAGTATACATATTTTTTTGTATACACTATACACATTCTTTTTTTTCTGTAGAATAAGTACTTCCCTTGTACAAGTAACAATTAATAACTCAAATAGAAAACTGCTTGCAATTAGTAGGACTAATAAACTCATGGACAACAGCATTCAATCCTGTTCCAGTAAGATTATTTATAATCAATAAAATAAATAAACTTGCAAAGTTCAAATGGGCTCCAATCTGAGATGACCACCTTCTACGAACTATGTATTCTATGAGTGCAAGAAATTGGTAGAAAATCACAGTATAATGCAACATAAATTGTAAGTCTAGAAGTGTAAGAATATGCTCAAAATGTATCAATTTGAAGAAGACTGACAACCTTCACAATCGTGTTCACGTCGAGTATAGCGAGATCAGACTGCGATGAGATATAAATACACTAGCTTTTCAAGCTCCAAATTTTCTTTTCCGTGCAGTTCACAACATCCATGAAGAGTGAGGACACATTATTTTTAAAAAACCACCCATTAATCGAAACAATTATGAAACACGTCGATAATGGGAAGGCAGCCCACTTAACTTCGAACTGTAAAACAAGATTGTGGTATCACTTATTTTGAGTATTCTAATAAGCCACTGTTAAACTTTGTCTCTGTACAACATAGAAACTGGCGTATAAGTCACAAAAGTAATTGGTTTCACAGATCATATCTATAATCTAATCTAACATATAATATAATAGAAATAAGATGATGAGAAAAGAGAACAAAAGTAATCATTCAGGGACTTAAACCCAATATTAACACTCTTCCTGTATATCAAAACGAAAGAAATTCGTAAGCACATTTGTGCATTGCTTAAGCATCGAATCAACAACAAAAATGTATGATTAAACATACACATATCAAACCCAAATAAAGAAGCTACCAAAATTGTAAATCTAAGTTTCTCCTCTACAGATTAAAAAGGGGAAAAAACGCAAATCGACCTATCGAAATTTCTCAGATAAGCAGTAAGTAGAAAACGCTATAGATGTGGTTGACGGCAATGGAGGCGTGAGAAGAGTGATGATGGCCAATTTAACTGTGCCATCAATAGGCTGACTGAATTGCTAGATAGTGATGATGGTTAATTGATTTAAAGATGTTTGGCGTTTTGATTGGTATTTTGTCCTTTTTTTTTATTTATGTCATTTTATTGAATTGATTTCAATATTTTAATTGGTGTTTTGTCACTTTTTTTTTTTGAATTTTGTCACTTTTTTTTAATTGTGTTAAAAAAAGTGACATTGTATCACTTTTTTTTATTATTTTTTATTTGTCACTTTTTTCAGTCACATTCTTGAAATTTTTATCACTTTTTAGTGATAAACATCATTTTTAATAAAAGTGATATTGTATGTCATTGTTTAATAAAAAAATGACACTAAACTTTTAAAGGTGACATTGTGTCAAAAAGTGACAATTTTTATTATAAAAAAAAGTGACATCGTGTCACTTTTGGATTGTTTGTCACTTTTTTGAATTTTGACATTTTTTTTTTGAATTGTGTTAAAAAAGTGACATTGTATCACTTTTTTCTTTTTAATTTGTCATTTTTTAAAATTTTTGTAACTTTTTTAGTATTTGTCACTTTTTTTCAGTCGCATTCTTGAAAATTTTATCACTTTTTAGTATCAAACATCATTTTTAATAAAAGTGAGATTGTATGTCGTTTAATAAAAAAATGACACTAAACTTTTAAATGTGACATTGTATTAAAAAAGTGACATTGTGTCATTTTTTTTTTAAAAAAAAAGTGACATTTTTTTTTATAAAAAAAAAATATTGTGTTACTTTTTAATTTTACACAGTATTTTTTACTTACAAAAAAATTTTCATATGATTTTTTAAAACACCCATAAATTTAAGAGTATTTTTGTAAGTAGCCCATTTTTTAATACCAAAAAAAGATGGTCATTTTTACTTTTTTTTTTTTTTTAATTTTACATAGTATTTTTTACTTACAAAAAAATTTTCATATGATTTTTTAAAACACCCATAAATTTAAGGGTATTTTTGTAAGTAGCCCATTTTTTAATACCAAAAAAAGATGGTAATTTTTACTGCTTTTTTTTTTTTTTTTTTTTAATTGGTTCAGCATGGTAGTTCTTTTTTATAAGTTATTATGTTATTGAAAGTTTAATTGTCTAACGATTTTTTTTTTTTTTTGAATTTTTGTTGGAGATAAATTTTTTCTAGACATTTTATAAAGTTTTTATTAAATAATTATTCACCTAGACAAATATAATTAATTTTTAAAAAAAAAAAAAATATATATATATATATATATATATATATATATTACATATTAAAATGTCATCTTTAACTAGATGAAAAATAAACATTTGTTGCAAAA